>JAODKM010000058.1:2863701-2883817 GCA_026780845.1 Petrocephalus sullivani | reverse complement strand
TGTTTTTTTGCGGGGGGGGGGGGGGGGGGGGGGGGGGGGGGGGGGGGGGGGGGGGGGGGAGGTAGCAGCACCAGACTGTCTGGGGGCAGCAGTTAGGAGGTAAGCGGCTCACTCTGCGGGCAAATCACCGTGACAAACGACGGCCAATGTTTCCGCCACCCTCTGCCTGCAAACGCGGAGCAGAGAAGCTTCCGCGTCACACGGCTCACATCTGGCCAGCAGCTCTGATGCAAATATAGGCGCGCTACGCTCAGTGTCACTGGCGTGCTCTGCCAAAGGCATTTTGCTAAAGAAATGGTTTAAAATGTTTAGTTTAAACTTTACTGTGAATAGGTGTATCTGCTCTGAACTCAAAATAATGTAATTTTAGCATCATCAGTTGTGCTGTTTTCCACTATTGTAGTAATTTCTAAACCAAAATGTCCCCAGTCCACTGAAGTGGAATGTAAGCCTGAAATAATTAAAATTCACACTGAAATAATTCTATTGGGGATTTTTTTATTTCCACAGAATCTCACTAACCTTGCACTTGAGGTGCTTATGGAAAACACAGCCATATGGAATGCCCCTGAATTTTTATTACTGAGAACAAATTAGAGAGGCTTGCTTTTCAGAGCTGACAGCCGATTGGCCAGTGATAATGGGGCCAGGTAATATTGCATAAGTAGGTGCTGACAGCTCTCCCTTTCCACAGTGAAGGAGGGCTTAATCCTCTGGGCCGGTGATGTAAGTGATAGTCATTCCTACTACTGAAGTCACATCCTGTTGACTGATGCGTGCGAAGTTCACCCTGTAGAATGTTCCGAGTGTTCCCTGGGTGTTATTTTGGCTCCGTCCTCTCCATGGCTTCCTCGGGGGCAACCTGCGTACAAGGACACACCAATCAGCACGCGATGCTGCCCTCCCCCCAGTTCCGGCCATGATAGTGGGCGAATCGCCTTCAGAGGGGAAGGAAGTTGCCCCATGCCGGTCCATCCCCCTGGACCTGGCAACTAAAGCGGACTTGGCGGCACCAAGGCCAAGGTGAACTCTGACTCATATCTCCACAGCTAGGTCTCAGTCTGCAGACCAACACTGGACAAAACCTTTAAGGTATGATGACATAGAAGGAATTATGGATCAAGGTTGGCCACAGTATCTGTCTTATCCACAGTTTTTTCACCTGCAAACAAGTTTCCTTGACAAAACACACAATCGTTTGACTTTGGGTTGACTGAAAAAAACAGGAAGTGAGACATTAAGTTACATGTCGATTTTCTAGGTGCCGGGTTTTCAGGCTCCGGGCAGGACCTTGTGGTTATGTCTTGCTGCTCTGAATGATATTTAATGCCTATGACAGTTCACTGGTTATCAACAGGGTCATAAAGCCACATCCCAAACAAAAATTCTGCAAACACGTCGGTGACAAGAGACGCAAACAAATGTCAGGCTGCAAAGTTCTCATCGAGCTGCAAAAGGCAAAGGTGAGAGGCCTCCTGAAGGGCGGCCATCCTCACAGATCAAGCCCAGCCTTCTTCTAAAGCCTGAGGGCGGCTCTCTCTCCTCCCCCATTATCTTGTCCTGCTCAGGGCTACAGGGGAGCCTGCAGTCTATCCCAGGTAGCATAGGGTGCACCCTGGATAGGGAGCCTACATTCAGACAACCCCACACATGGAGCAGATACGCAAAGGCTCGGAACGGCAGGCAGCTACCGCCGTCACACAGCAGTGATTCTCCCAGGGACAATGATGTCAGGGCTGGATTTCTCTTGCAGGGTGGGGCCCAGCCAGCCAGACCCTCTGGCAACACTCTGGCCGAGTGTGACGGCAAGGGGGCAACTTATGTTCCGGGCACTCTCACCCGAAAGGCAGAGAGGAGACCCTGACGCAGACTCAATGGGGCTCCATACTGGCCAGTAATGTGAAGCAACCTTAGATGAGGTGCTAAGAAGCATTGGGCATGACAAAGACAGCTATGGTCTAATTAGGCCCCCAACAAACAACAATTACCACTGTCAGAAACTACCAAAAACTCTGTTTGTAATGGTATGAATGAAGAAAAAAAACCTAATAAATTCAAATTAGATCTTTAAAATAATATAAAATTACCACCAAAATAAATACTACACGAGTAAGAAAAAATGCTACGAATCAAATTATTATAATAACGGTAACTAAATATGTGAGCTAAATGCTTTTTTAAGCTGTAAACATTAGCAGGTAAACATTAACTAAACATTCATAAATTAGTGTGTGTTATGCACTTAAAATATCTTCAGATACAGAATTCAAAAATAGACACAATCTCACAAAACTTATAAGATTTTTATATATTAAATTAAACCAAACATCAATTTCATTTCAGTCTGAAAAATGTCTAGTATATGTAATTGGACACCACTATGGTTAAATGTTCCAAGTCACGTCCCCAAATAGAAAAAAGAAATATAATAGCACACACTCACATATTTCTAACATTTATTATAACATATTTTGCCGTCATGGCCGGACGTTTTGAACAAAATACAATTTTATAGAGGATTTTGCATTCGGAAACGTAGCCCACATAAGTTTTCCTGCATCCAAAGCACTGTGCCACGGACACAGACGAGGTTTGCACGGATACGTTCGTCCGTGGACGGACAGGTTGACGATCCCTGTATCTGAGTAATTTTTGAAATATTACATTCCTTAATTAAATGGTGTGTTTTGTCAATAAAAATGCATTCTTTAAATGACGGTTGTACTCCTGCAGTGTTAAAGCCGATACCACAAATAGAGAGAGCACATTTATTATGAACAAATCTGACTTGACAACTAACTTAAGATCAAATGTCTAACCTGTTTTACATCTGGGCTAATTTACCTAAACGGCGTCTGATGGAGGTTTTATATTAAGTTGTGTGAAGGTAAAGAGAAGCGAAGTGCCGCGCCGCGCGCAGGTCCCCGCGCGCCCGCTACCCCCGTCTGCGGCCCGACGCTCCCAGTCACAATCCCACAGCGTCCAGCGGTCGCGGTCTCCGAGCGCATCTCCCCTCCGTCTGCAGTGCTAATAGTGGAAACAGTCATGCAAATAATAGTACTAATAATAATAGTAATAATTATTGATTTAGAGGGCGCTCTAAATAAATTATTCATTTTAAAGAAGGAAACAACGGAATAAAAGGGGAATTTAATTTTTATAAATCTGCATGAAAAAGGAGTGTAAAATGTTGCTTATCATACCGAAAACTCCGCGGGGATTCGCTCGTCCACTTAAATACCGAAGAGGCCTGCGGGAAGATATAACCAGCTCATACGTGACTGGTTAATGGACAACTATATTAATGTTAAAGAAATTACTGATGATGCGCCTTTGATAAGAATCAAACAAACCAAAAACTGATGTCTGTGTTTTCTTCATATGAGTACATCAGTGTTCACAAAGCGTCTTTGTGACTTAAATCACTACCGTGACCAAACTGAAGCGTAGTGATTTGTCTCCGTCTGGCACAGAAATATGCTGCTCACTCGGGAGCTGCCTTTACAGGCGTTTCCCTAAAGCTTGTTTCGGGAAAACTGCTGTTTTCAGTGCAGAGACGAGACCTAGCGACAATGGCTAAATAACCCACACGGTATAGAGTCAGGAAAATCTGAAAAGGTAAATAAACAGGTGAGGGTTTAGAAATCACACCGCGCCACACAAAGACTATAATCGCTTGGAATATTTCTTTTTAATTACACTTTCACCACGCTGCTGGGCAGACCAGATGGGCAAACAATGATTAACACCCTAGAAATTACTTATAGATGAGAAATGTCGACCTCACCCCTGCAAACTCCTACCCCAACAAACAGTGCGAAACGCACAGGCCTATAGCGCAAACATGCTACACAAAGCCGTTAGTCACCACGCAGAAGGAAATTAAAAAGTTCAATGGCATGCCTTAACAGGCTTCATAAACACTGAAAACAAAAGGGTCATTATTTAAAAAAACACGGAAAACAATCTATTACGGAGACATTTTCATCTGACAGGTTAGGCAGCATGAATTATTTACAAGAAGCGCGCTACATCAGAGCGGCCGTCCGGCCGTCAGGGGCCGGGCAGGATCATACCTCATGCTGTAGCCCATTACTTTAATGTCCCCCTACTGCCCCCCACCATATCAAAGTTTTTAATCACACAACAATACTTGATAAATTTTAAACAAACAATGAATTCTACGCAATGGCAAGTTCAGAAATCGCGACAAAAATATAATGTTTAATATGCGTAAAACAGTCACATTCTGCTTAACACGGAATTTTGATGTTTTATACTAAGAATTAAACAACACAGTTAAATTATATTAAATACCCTTTTATGGAGTTTTGAATGTTTAACACGCTAAATGTAATCGAAATAATAGCGGCCATGCGCAGATTAAAAAAATAATCATTTGGGATGATAAACATAAAAGGAAAGGCTTGAGGCTGGATTGCTGTGATTAATACTCCGAGGGCTGACCTGTAAATAAGCTATATTTAGACTCGGGATCAAACCAAAGGCAAAAACCAAGTTAAATATGTTTTTGTCCGTGGCGTAAGGAGCGCGCGGGGCTGAAGGGGGCGCGGCGCGCGCGTCCTTCAAAAATCAGCAGATACGCGCCGAATTCATTATAACAAACCACACTATTAAAGGTGGGAAAGGAATCAGTCAGAAATTCGGAATTATTCTATGGTGAAATTAAAAGACTTAAAATACTAATTATTTTCCTCTAAAATTACTCACAGCAACTTCAAGATTGTTTATTGGTCACATGAACAGTTCTACAGGCACAATGTGCAGTGAAATGTACCCCGATCTCCCCCAAGGCTGTGCAAAGCGCAGATAAGAATTTTAATTAAAATAATAATAAAATATATAAAAGTATAAATATAAAAGGTACAAAATATATAGAAGAAAGTATATATTTTCCATATGTGAGAGGTGAAGGTAAGTTGCAAAAAAGCATAATCCCTCATTCACAAATTCTCAACGTAGTGTTCATTCTGGCATGAAGTTGTCTGGATCTATTCGATAAAACAATAGGCCAATATTATGTACATATGTGAACAACAGCCTGTGCCCTAATATACACGATACCCTTCAGATTGGGGTATTCGGTCAAATTCAGTATTGTCATTTAATACCAGTCAGTGAGCTTAAGATGTATGGTCTGCTGCTGACACTGGCGCAATGGTACAAAGGACAAGGCGATTTGCACTTTACACAGGGTGCAGGAGGAAAAACGTATATTAATCACCTGTCTAATTAAATGGATGGAGTCCACTTTAAGAAATTGATATGTTAAGGTTAGAAAAAAACGAGCGACATTCACAGGCTCCGTTACGTTATTCTGGTGGTTTGCGGGGGATGATTAGTAAATGTCTGCTGTTTGTTGAAGCCATAAGCAGACAAAGAAAAAGTGCGTTTGACCTCTGGGACTGGGGCTTAATCACTGTCTGCATCCATCACGCCGTGGGCGGCAGCGTCTGATCAGCCCCGCGCAGCGCGGCCTCGGTGACTCGTCGCGGGCCCGCAGCGTCTGAATACAGGCTTGTTGCCGCGGCTCGCCGGCGCCCAGTCCGGGCTCCAGCGCGCACGCCATTGCAGATACACTGTGGTTTTGACAGGGCTGCCTCAAATTTGTAACTGCAGCTGCGCCCCTCAGCTCTGACCTTAAAAGTCAGAACTGTAATAGACTGGCGAGACCAGGGGGCAGCTAAGACTGCCACTACCGGGGTTAAAGGTCACACTGTAGCCATGCACCCATACCTACCTGGCACTGTTTTCTACCTGAATATGGAGGAATTACATTTACAAATATACAAATACAAATTTACATTATAACTGACAATAAATTAAATCCATCCATATAACTGTTTCGATCCTGGTCAGGATCATGAGAAAATAAACTTATATTTGACTTAATCCTACTGCTGGTGGACTCATTAAACCGGTTCAAACAATAGATTTGGTAATGTCCATTTTGTACACCTCCCTCTGCTGTCATATGCATAAACGAAAAGTTTAGGAAAACCATGACAAACCCCAATTTTAATAGCCAAAATACCACCAGACAATATCCCTGAAGACGCAGCTCAATCCAAGTGGGTCTTGGTCCAGTCTAATCATTTTACTGCCTCAATGTCACATATGTAGAGGTACATGTTCCTAAAATGGGCACAGCCATGAATCAAAAGACACAGGTTGAACGAGGTCATCGACAGCGAGCAGAGCCGTGATGAATTGGCTGCAGTCAATGCAGACTAAACTTTTAGTGAAATATGCAAATAATCCATCTAAAACATCAGCTCACTCAGAGTCAGCATCTTTTTTAACTTATAGACCACATTTAGTTTAGTGCATTTTAGGTTCAGACGGAGAAGACAGCTAAGTTTCAATTTTCCTTAAATTTAGGTCAGTTAATTCAGCTATTCCACCTAGCATCTGTCTCAATATGTGTGCCTGACAGCGAGACTGAGGAGAGCAAAGCATATCTTGACGAGCTGGCAAAATATGGTTAAAAATAGAACCTTGGTAAACAAAACAGCTTTAAACAGGAAGTGAGCAACTAATATTGAGTGTGCTGGTTTATATAAAAAAAATATATATACTAGCACAAAAAGTTCTCCGGTTCCATTCTGATGGGAAGCCTTGAGAGTCAGTGTGGTGAAAGTGATGCAGAAAGCTGGGGGAAGCACTCGGACTGTAAGTGCAATCCGCAGGGCTTACACACAGTACTGGCCATTCCCAGTAAGCTTTTCCATTCATGACATCATAATGCCAACTATGACCTCAGAGTTTGAGATTCACTCAAGCCCCGAATGGCATCAAATAGGGTGCCACAAATGCCCACCTTAAAAGGAACATAATAGGTATGTTAAGGGGGGAAAAAGGTCCCTGCAAATGTTTATCAGCTGGGACTGGGCATCATGGCCTGGAACTGAATGGAGAATCAGTGTCTTGTTACAGTTGAATAATTTTATATGTGCATGAAACCTCCTATAATTACAAGTACACAGTTAGCATTACACAGTTTATGTCCAATACTGTGGACATGTCTGCTTTTACCAGCCAGAACAATCAGGTATGCACAGTGAGCTAAACTTACTTACACACCCTATGGCTCCAAAAGAAAAATCTAAAAACACTTGGAGCAAATTTGCAACACACTAACATGCATGTCCTTCTATAAAAATAAAACAGAGAAACAGAATTGGAAGCTGTAAAAAAAGGAGAGAGAAAGACAGCAAGAGAGAGAGAAAAAAGTAACTATACTTGTTTTTTTTACATAAGCATTTAAAGATTTTCCTACTGAAACTGAGTGGGTTGTTGTGAAAGAACATTTTCATAAGGTGAATTTCCCCTCCACTGCTATATTATTATCGCTCATGCCATCAAGTTTCAGAATGACTTCTTTGTATATATTTATATGAAAAACAGCCATTAAACAAGTATAGCAAAAATCAGATTACTTAATTAATTGCTTTATTTTATAACTGACATTCCTACATGGTGAAAATATTCAGCCTTCTACAACACTGGTGCTCTGTAAAAATTCTGATAATTGCATCACAAACCGATTTTTAGTTCTTAACCTATTTCCTGTGGTCATCGGTAATATTTACCGAGACACAAAGGGTGAAACATTAGCAATATGACTTGGAGGAGGGTACCATTGTAGAAATGCAATTGTTTTGCTATTTTCATTAAGTAAATAGTTAATGCTAAAAACAAAACGTGCCTTACCAATGTAGAAAACTTAATCAGGGGAAATTCTGACAGATCTGAAATAAGTACAAAATATGTATATATGCTTTATGTGCATTTTTTTGCTACACTGTCAAAATTAGTCAGATGTTATGGAGTTGGAGATATCCTCTGATAAGCTCACAGCAGCCAAAGGGAAACTGCTTTGGTTCCTAGTTCCTGTTTCTGAGAAGAACATCGTCTATCTAGAATGAAATAATGCAAGGAGTTTGCATATTTATAGCTGCAAATTAAAACATAAGTAAAACTCATGAACATTTCACTCAGAGGGAAATAATAGTTACTGTGTGAGCAGCAAGGCTGGATGTAAACAAAACCTAAAACAACTGCCACAAAAACACTATGTTAAACTACCTTAAATTTAATTGTCATTTAAAGAGAGGACATTTCCTCTTGTGTTATTTAAAATGAGCCTCTCGCTGCAAAAGTAATTTAACTGATAAAATGATGTTTGGCATTTGGTAATCTAGATTACACTGAGACATGTACTCCTACGTGTAACTAAACCCAAATATCAATATTGAAACTCACACGCAAAAAAAAAAAAACTAAGAAGGGTACCACATCAGCAGCCCAGCTTCACAACGTCCAAGCTCATCCTCCACAAAACACTTTTGATGTAAACAAAAAAGCAGTCATATAGCAGCGATCTCCTCTTTGAAAAAACGGTGTCATTTTTTGCACAGGAAAACTCATTCTCGTCTGTGCATTTATTGGTAAAAGACAGAAATTTTTGTATTGCAAAAAATGCATGAACAGATCTAATTAATTTGCCAAGAAACACCAACAAATTTGTCTACAATTTTAAATATATAATTGCAGTAATATATGGAGTATTTTACATATTTTAACTGCCTGAAACAAAATGATTTAATTGGGACTTTCTTAATTTCCAAAATGAGCTGTTTTGTTGTCATTTATTATCTCTCTTATTTTAAATACTATCATAAATTTCATGTATAAATTAGTGTTTCCCATCTGACAATAAAAATGTCCTATGGTACCTTTGCAGCTAGCTTACTCCGTGTGGCCCACTCACTGAGTACTCAGTGTGCATAAAACACAAATGACAAATTATGAAACTGATCCACACACATCAGTTTTTTAATTAAAAAAAAAAATTCTTCCGAGACAATCGACTAAGCTAACCTCCCCTGAAGGTAAGACATATGACTAAACTCAAATGCTTGCATTTTGAGAGGAAAACATTTGACACAGCCATTTTGAAATAAATATTCTTATCAATTCTAAACCTATGGGAACTGGTTCTATTTTGGTTTAAGTTACACTCTATGCTATAATATAATTATACACTTTAGTATAATATATGGCTTTGTGAATATGACTAATAAACTCCTTGTGAAAGACATGCAGTATGTTCATTTTAGCAGTTAGTAGCAGTCTCACTAGTTTAAAAAAAAACTTTAAAAATGAAAATAAAAATATGGTAATATGTCTCTGTTTAATAAGAGTAAAACTGGCCAAAATTAAATTTAACTTCTTAGAGACTCTGTGCTGAATAGAGATAAGAAATGTCTAGCACTTTAAACTGAAAGATTATACATTTCTGCTTTCAAATGAAGCCAGCCTACTTGTACCAGTTTGAAGTTTTAGTGAATGGAATTAGGCTTCTCCTGCTCTGACTAGCTGATGGCCTTTAATTTAAATGCCTCGACATTTTTTAACAAACATACCAAACAGGCCAATGGAAGACATTGTTTACTTAAAACAAATACGAGTTCTCAACACAGGACATGTTAACAAAATTCAGGAAAGACAAAAAAAGACATCAGAATAAAATATCTGAAATTGCAGAATGCAATTCTCAAATTTTAGTAAAGAAAAAAAAAACAAATCAATTGACAGGATGTTCAAGTTTTCACGTATAAATGTTGAGGTTATAAATTGACTCTATATACCCGAAAACAAAACTGAGAGGAGGCATGTGGGTTTCAGAGAGACAGCAGAATCATGAGGCAATATGCTAGAGGAACTCTCCAGTTTGCCTGGGTGACATTTACACATCCTATGCACTCCATATTTGTGCCACCTGTGCGTTAAGATTCGGCCCACGCCTCTCCTGATATACCCCGTTTTACTTAAGCACATGTAGTGTTTACTGTTTACAAAGTAGGCCCTTTCACTCCCTCTCTTGTTATCTGAGCTGTTTCAGTCTGACCTACCTCACAAATTCACACTCGACACTTTATAGAGGTATCTCACAGCAGAGCAGGGACAAGAAAAGCTTAATATCAATTTTATTCACTGAGGTCAAAATTTATAGCGTGCTTCCTGTCAGAAAGTACACATGATTCTAGTCATCAGTTTCCAGTAATATTACAGAAGGTGCTTCTTTTAAACAGTATAAGAACCATGATATCATTGTCTATGTCAGACAGGCAGAGTCATTCATTTCTGAAAATGTCATATAGTTCTGTCATGTCGGTTTATATAAATCTGTACGTACATGTGTGTACACGAAACTGAATGTAACTGAAATGAGGTGAGTTTCAATTTTACGGTAAAAAACTAGTGACAAGCTGGTACAGACTCACTGGAGAGACAGCATGGTACTGGGCGGCCAACCTCTTTATCGCAACTATGCAAAGGTCAGAGGTCACTGAAGAAAAGCCCTCTGCTCTGCTTTCCAAACAGAAGCACCCAGATTACACAAATTTAGAGGGAAACGCGTTACTGTCAGGCTTGTGCCACCATGTGACGAATGATGACACATTTCAGAAGGCTAGGCCTGAATTCTGAGCATGAATGAAGGCCCATGATGGTGCTATATGACTACATGTAAAATTGAGACGATTAGCCAAGCTGCACGTGGTTTCACTGTACGCTGAACGTTTCACAACACACCAGCCTTTTTGAGCCGCAACCTGAAAAATCTGCCCGGCCCTCGGTGGCGGCCGACTGATGGGAAACTCTGAAAGGTTCAAAAAGAAAATCGCAAATGTTGAAGTCCATGGCAGTTTCACTCTACCTCAGCGTCACAAATGTTTCGGGGGGTCTGCGGCTCAGTCACACTTGGACGCCGATAAAATCTCTCCCAGTCTATTGCCATACAGCATGAAACAGCCCCTGTTTCTCCTTTTCAGAAAAACAAAGCTATCATTTAGGATGTCCCCTGGTGCTGCACTAGGCCTGGATGCCGATTTCCACCCCACATGCCAGCAGATTGGGCTGCTTACAGACTCCCAGCCTAGAATGAGCATATTGGCATTATCCACCCCCAGCTGTCTGTCCTCACTGTACACAAGTCAAACAATAGGGCAGGATTGGTCACCATGAGAACTGGAGGAACTTGCTGTCTTAGGTTAATGGTTAACAGGGTGCACAGTTATAGACAATTTCCAAAAAAGGTGTATATGCAGTACCCTGTAACAGCAGCCAGCTATCAGAACAGTGTGTGTGCTTTAGGTGCATTAGGCACTTTAGGCTTGGGTTCCATCTCAAACACACTGACGATTTGACCCCTGAGCTGAAAAAGAAGCGTCATCAGCCTTGGTTTTCCCGTACTTTCCGAAGGCTGCCGTGAGATACCGGCAGGCTGCCCGGGACGAAGCGCGGAGGCGCGGCGGCGCGCAGCGGAGCCCGGGGCGCTTAGGCACCGCTTCAGACTCGGCGCGCCCGGCGCAAACCAAAGCACAGGTTATATATAACTCACTATTTCTGAAAACCGTATTGTACCGGAAGCATCGCGTTACGTTATCTCTGGCCATCTGAATTTTTTATTTCATATTATCGATTTCAAAACGTGACTATTTTCGACTTCGGCTTTGATCCCATGACAATACAACTTTCCCCCCATTATCAGATTAAAAGCTTAATTTATATATGTAATTTCAGTGAGACAAAAAGAAGCGTTTCTGATAAATATTATAAAGTCCCTTAAAAGCACTCCGGCCATTATAGTGCTCCTGTTATTTCCTTATCCAACAGCGGCAGTCGCCGCAGCCCAGACGCCCTGCACTGCCCGGTGACATGACGCCAGGGTGCCCGGGGAGCTCGCAGGCACCCCCGGCCAAACGACGGGACAGCCCCGGGCAGCCACCTGCAAGGCTCTGCCTACTGACCGGAATGGGCGCAGCCCAGCGGCCCGGTGCGCCTTTACCGGCCCCGCTCACCGCTCGCAGCTCCCCGACGTCTGCGGCGCATCCGCCGCGCCGGAGCTCTTTTAACTCCGCCGACAAGCCCGATATTTTCCAGTGACTAAGAGCGAAATAAGCGAAAGGGATAAGCATCTTTCTGGCGATAACCACAAGCCGTGGGGCCGTGGCGGAGCGCTGGATCACACGAGGGCCAGGAGCCGGGGCGGAGGGTGCCGGGGGGCGGTCGGGCACCTGGGCCGCCGTGGGCTGCAGAATGCCCCGGAGCCGGGCCGCAGTTTCACCTCAGTTTCATCCACGTGTGGCATCTGGAGCCATTTCAATATTCAGCCTGACGTTAAATGTAACTGCGCGTAGCCGAACTGGCAGCTCTGTCTAAAACCCTGATGGGTTCCCTGCATGTGTAACCATCTTAGTAGCTTCCCATGGTTACTGTAACAGCCATGGTGTGTCTGCGCGGCCCCGCGTATTAAGCCGCCCTCCGTGGCCTAGTTGTGGCGCTAAGGTGCCCGTGGGCGGACGATTCGGGACAAGGCCGGCTGACGCAGTCACACCGCCGCAATGTCAGCGCCGAATGATGGGGCACTTTCAGGCAAACCCCCATGTACACAAGGCAAAGCATCATTCTCAAAGCAAAACTACACAGCCTTGTAATATCGCGAATATGTTACAATATACTTTTCATTAAAAAAAACGTAGAACTACAGCAATAAAAAGAGGAAACAATAACTGTAGAAAACATTCCTTTGCACCAGCCCAGGCAATCACGGAAACATCTTTCCCCAGTAAAGAATTCACCATTTTCAGAAAGAAGATGCGAGTGTATTATCAGAGTGCCCTTATCACACAGGAAGCCTCGGTATACACCGTGACATTTGGGCAGAAACCAAAACAAATAAACAGCCTCTCAGACTTTCAGGCGTGTGCCATTTGCACAGGTGTGTGTCCGCACGTCTTGGCAAGTGTTAATTTCATGGCAGCCGATCTCGGGGCAAAATAAAAAAAAAATACAAAACAGGTGACAATCTGTCTCTAAGCACGCTTTTGGAGAGCGCATTCACTTAAAGGCAGGGTATGAATCCAGTGCTTTTCTCCGTTTAAATTAGTTTGGTTAAAATAAACCGCCCGAATGACCAGCCATGGGGAAAGTACAATTTACTGGTGTAACGCAATTTATGGGCGAAGAAAATCAGAAAGAGGCTTCGTATAAAGCATGCATGTCTTTACGCTTTTAAAAAGCTACAGATATGTGACTGTAATACACAGGACCACTTTTATTTTACCTTCATCTCATCTCTTTGGCTATACCCAGTCTTCCATCTTACTGCACCCCAAATGAACCCTTCGCGTATCTAAAATCTGGGTAATAAAGAAAACAAAACGAATTACTAATCTGTTAACCATTTCACACACACCCTCGCGATAAAGGCAATTTAACATAGGCTAGATAGGCCCAAAACACTCCTACTGAAAGGTTTTCCAGCATTGCTTTTTATGATTAAAGCCAGATAAAACGGATAAAAACATTTTTCTAATTACATGACACCAAATATAAATACATTAAAAAGATTACAGCGTATACGGTGATATTAAGCGGTGAATGTCTTAATCAAGCAAATGAAACTGATATGGTTACCGTTTGTGCATATTTCCTTTGGTTATTCATTGGGCGCTCACCACAAAACGCTGAAGTCCGAAAATGACTAACAATGGTGCGCACTACGCGCAAATCCCCGTCCTACAGCGCGGCGCTAAAGCCTGTAATTACACATTTAACTTTGATCTAAATTAGAAATCACCTCCAGGGTTCGCAACACGTTTGGGTTGTGAGAAAGGATCTTAGACTAAACGTGCTGTAATTTGCATTTGAAGTAATTATTCTGCCACTGATATTGGTTTCCGAATAAGCGCTCTCATTAATCGGAAACCAGACAAATGTAAGAAACATATGTATCGTTTTTATTATTAACAATAACATACCACTATTTCCTAAAATATACAGGTTAGAAATATGTACAAATAACGCAAGGCAGCCACCAAATACATAATTTAACAGATATTTTACTAATTATCGATAACTATTTAGGAAATGAAAGCATGTTTTCCTTCTAAATATATACAGTTTTAAGGATTCGATTTAAGTATTAATTTAAAATAATATGACTACATTTATGATTACAAAATTTAACACTTTTATAAAATGTACTTCGATTTTATATATTTTTAGAAATATATAGAAACAGTACTTCATAGACTTATGGTGTGTGTTACATATACGTACATTTTGGTTTATATTGTTTGCAATTTTATCTCGACACATTGGATACGATTGGAACCATTATTTTAAATTGTTAAGAATGGGGATTTATTGTGATAATTCGATGAAGTACTGTACTTAGAATAAAATGCCGTTTCCGTGAAGCACCAGTCTATAAGGTGTATTTGTAGACTAATGCCCCGTATTTCTGATGAAACACAAACAGGGGCGATAAGGTCGATATGAAAGCAGGTATCACAAACTCCTTCAGACTGCTTCTCCGCTGCGGCCAGAAACTAGAGCAGCCAAGTAGGCGGCATCGCGCGCGAGCTGCGTTTCTCCATTCGAACATACTCGACCGACATACTGCGCCTCAAAGATCAGCCTAGCCAACATCATCGGAGGAGCATGGCAATTTATCGTTTCACAAGCACAAACTAATATTTTCTAAAACAACTGTGGGAACAAAGTGTTTTGCTATCTTCATTGCTCGCATAAGTCCCAAACAACAAAGTAACCGTGTGCTTATTTCTTTGCCAACACCGCCATCTACTGGCCACTAGAGTAATCACACCAGTACACCAATACAGTCTGTACCCTATTTATCTAACTTTTCTTCCACAACAATGCCTCTTATAAAGAGGGACACGGGCAGCGCAGTCTGTTAGATGTTTATTCCGTTGGCTTCAGTAATTAATAACGAAGGAGAGCAATAAACGGGAGACTTGTCATTTTTAATTACATTGTAAAGTTGGGATATAATGCAAAGCAAGAAAAATTTTACCCTGCTCAATAATCCCCTTCTCTAAAATACTTAAAATATTTTCAAGATAGGAGGTCGTATAAAACAATAATTATGCGATATCTGAAAATGCAGACATACACCTTCTAAACACTACTGCTTTCCGAACAGAAACTGAGTCATCTACGTGTAGATTGTCAACCTTTCAATAGTACAGGAATATGATCATAAAGTGAACTAAACAACACAAATAACAGACAGTCTGATGTCACAGAAACAAGTAAAGGCTTTGATGTGGCGTCGCATTAAGTCTCCAATACTTCAGCGCATGCATTTTGCAAGCCTCAGCTTGGATGCAGACGTCTTTTGTTATCCCTATAAATGATCACCGCGCTTTGCCTTTGCCTATTAGCGGTATCCAGTGCAGGCATATGCGGCGTGTATCGCTCCTGTTTCCCGCAGCCCGCACTGTCCTTTGGGGATGCGCTAACAATGCGCCTGCGTTGGTGGGGACGCGGCATGGAGCGCGCCTCCATCTCCTGGAGGTAATCCCCCACCCACAGACAACTTTCGAGCAGAATACGTGAAAAACCCGGCTCTGTCTCTCTCATGCAGTGACATATAACCATGAGAGCGACAAGAGTACCAGGAATCGCGGCTTTTTTAATTATTCAGTCACTTGGCTTCACAGTCCAGGGTTCAGGCTGAACTACACGGTAAACTGTGGGAGGAAATTACAATACAATACAGGGATCTACAACCTGTACGTCCATCGACAACGATGCCCGTGGCAAAAGAAAGACTACGTGGGCTACGTTTTGAAATACCGGGTCGCGGTAAAATCTGCGTTTCACAATGTCCGTCAGAATTAGACGTAGAGTTGACCCCCCCGGTAGCTTAGAGAATATGCGCGGATCAACACGTTATTGCATGTCGTCTCACATTTAGATTCACATTTGACATGCCCGTTTACCAGAAGTTTTAAGTGCAGTTATGCTGGGCTCCCAATGAATGTCCAGGTACAAGTGTAAGCGCTGCACGAGCAGGAACTACACAACTTCTAACCGAGCAAGGGCCCAATGAGGCTATCGGCGGCCAAGGGCTCTCATATCCCAAGGCCTGTAATTTACAGTCACACTTGCTGCTATGCTACAGTTTTATATATGTTCCAATGAGCAAGGTTAAGTAGTTAGAAAATAGATGGACAGATGTTGTATTTTCATTTTCATTGAAACTGTATCGAAAGTTATGTGATTTAACAATATTCAGTCAGTTACGGCTGCTATTAAGTACTGACAATATGTACAAAAAAGTAAGACATCCCAAAACATTGCATAGATTAAAAACCCTGAAACTAAAGTCAACTGTAACCTCTAATATGCAATAAGGCACATTTAAAATGAACATATGCTTCTAACAGACACAGCAATCTGTCTAGAGTGTCATGAGAAATATTATGAGATTAACTTTTCACGGAAAAGAGAGGTGCGTCTCTAAGGAGCCTTCGCAGGGGACCGCCAGCCTTCCTGGAACTGTTCGTGGGTATAAAGCCACAGAGATCTAGGGCTGCCAACTTCGGTCAGCTGGCTGGAGTGAGATTTTCAATTCGACACATGTTTGCACACACATTTACACCTATGTAAGTGTTTTATTACCTTGTAAATAATCTGTAGGGTTTGCAAACTGTCCCAACACTTTTGATGCAGTTAATTTTAGGTTTATAATGGAGTAATATAGATTTACCGGTAGATTTCTTGTGTGGGAGTGAGAGTCTGAAAGCGCGAGGGTCACACCAGGAACGTGAGAGCCGGCAGCCCTGTAGATCCCAGTCCAGATGTATCGCGAGCTGCGTCCAACAAGCCAATCAGAACAAGGCTCAGTGTCACAAAATTTAGTTTCAAATTCATATTGTGTAGGCAAGACACATTCATCACTTCCTACCGATGAAATACCCATATTTGTAACTGTGTTTCCATACATAGCTGTGCCTTTATTTTCCACTTTATGGTAGAGTGGGGCCATTTCTCTGGAGGAATCAATGCCAAGTAAGATTTAATTTATGCAAGTCCTCAAGTGCTATTCAGAACAGGCCAGGAACACTCTGGCCTGCACTGAATTGTAACAGCTTTTTCTAAGTTTGTCTATCACTACCTGCTAAAAGTCACAGAGGCTAACCCTGGCCAAACAGAACGCCAAAGCAATCCCCGGTTCTCCATTCTGGTACCGTGTCCCACAAATCACTCACCAGCCAAATCTGAACAAATATGTGGGCATACGCCATGACCTCATTCGTGAAATTAGCCCTGGGCCTGATCAATAACAACCAATCAGATTTATTGGTGGGCGGGTCTGTGGCACAGAGTTGAGTGAAGGCAGACATTGTCTCCAACCCCGATTAACAGTGGTGGCGTGAGAGGTCAAAGGGCACGCAGTGATTGTTGTCCGTAGTATGGGTGATAGGGGCTTGTGAAAGTAACACCGAAGAGCTCTGCTGGCAACCTAGTGTTTGTTTTGGGTAATTTTCTGACATCAAGGTGCAGTTGCTAGCCACTTCAGCAGTGGGCGCTAAGAGGATGTTCCACCCATGCCTGCAGACATGTGCCTGCCTGCCCCCTCTCTCAGCTGACTGCCAGGGCAACAACAGGGCCGGCTGCAGGAACCACAGTGCAGGAGGGACCCGATGCAGCAAAAACACACACAGGCAGCATCTCGCTCCGCCCTTTTACCGGCTACTACTAAACTGCCGCCATGATAACAATTGCTCTGACCAATCAGCTGTCAAACGGCTTGCAAGATGATCGCAGCTCCCTGGCCTGACATCTGGAAGAAGCAGGAAGCTACTGACGCATATGATAACACACGAAGACTGCTTAGAATGACTGTACAAAGGGTTAAGAAACTGTACGTCTAAGAATATAAAGTGAAACCCACGTAATACGCTCAAATAACATACAAAAACATGCCACCAACACATATGGCCCTTTTCTAGACAGTAATCCACCAATTTCTGCCCCAGGAACTAAGAAGTGAGCTCACAATAAATGACAATTTGGAATATATACTGCTGAGTTATTATAAAGGTTCAAAACAACTTTATCGGCAAGTTATGCACTTACTGATTATGCAGATAATTCTGACAAATACCATAGATATGGATTAGAAATATTACTGTTAGCTACTTAAAATGGAAAGGTTAAGCAAGCAGATTTTTTGCCTATGACTGGGCAGAACAGATGTGCATAAAAGTCATATCTGACACCCTTGGTAAATCTGTTGTTTACTAAGCAGTGTAAATTACTTTTACACTCATTTGTCATAACACAATATGCAATATGCAATATGTCTGCCTCGGCTAGGCATAATTTACCATCCTAATTTTACATACTGTAAGAAATATTCACCAGCATTTTCAAACATTCCTGAGTGTGGATACCCTTGAGAAGTACCACATACACAAAATCCCACCTCCAGTGTGTGTGTGTTCCACTTAACCAGTTATCGGAGATTCAAGATTCAAAGATTCAAATTTCTCTGTGCAATGAAATTCTTATTTTGCTGTCCACACAAAAATGCCAAGGTACAATATAATAGAGAAAGAAAAATAGAAAAAATAAATACTTTTAAGTGTAATGTGCAAAAGAGCTTAATGTGCAAAAAAATACAGTATGAGATAGTATGGCATGGTATGGTAGTATGGTAGTATGGCATGGCATGGTAGTATGGTAGTATGGCATGGCATGGTAGTATGATGGTAGTATGGCATGGTATGGTATTATGGCATCTATGGTATTATGGCATGGTATGGTAGTATGGCATCTATGGTAGTATGGCATGTATGGTAGTACAGTATGGTATGGTAGTATGGCATAATATGGTAGTATGGCATGGTATGGTAGTATGGTGGTATGGCATGGTATGGTAGTATGGTAGTATGGCATAGTATGGTAGTATGATGGTAGTATGGCATGGTATGGTAGTATGGCATGGTATGGTAGTATGGCATGATATGGTAGTATGGTAGTATGGCATGTATGGCATGGTATGGTAGTATGGCATAATATGGTAGTATGGTGGTATGGCATGGTATGGTAGTATGGCATAGTATGGTAGTATGGTATGATATGGTAGTATGGTAGTATGGCATGTATGGCATGGTATGGTAGTATGGCATGGTATGGTAGTATGGCATGATATGGTAGTATGGTAGTATGGCAGTATGGCATGGTATGGTAGTATGATGGTAGTATGGCATAGTATGGCATGTATGGCATGGTATGGTAGTATGGCATAGTATGGTATGATATGGTAGTATGGTAGTATGGCATGTATGGCATGGTATGGTAGTATGGCATGATGTGGTAGTATGGTAGTATGGCAGTATGGCATGGTATGGTAGTATGATGTCCATTATTCATACTTCTGTCGGCTGTTAAGGAGTCCAATGGCAGTGGGGAAGAAGGAGTTGTTAAGTCGGGAGGTTCTAGATGTCACACTTCTGTACCTCCGTCCTGAGGGCAGAAGTGTGAACAGTCCGTGTTGGGGGTGTGTGGGGTCTTTGAGGGTGGAGGCAGCTCTCCTCTGGGGGTAGTGTGCGTGACCTGAGACACAGAGAGATCCTACAGCGGACTTTACCATGCAGCAGGCTCTTCATTCAGACACATAGTCACCTGCTATTAACGCAGGACAGCGGGAAGCCTCAAACGGACTCCTAGCCTCAGCCGGGCTCGTCACATGAGGCAAAAATCCGTACGCTTGGATGTTCTGTCTCCTGCCCTGGGTCCTCTTTAACACAGCCTTAAGACTTACACATCCCAAAACCCCGTAAATTGGACAATGGGTTTGTGTATATATGTGTATGAATTAATCTGGCGAGTAATCGTTTATAATATAATATAATATGTATTGCAATCGGTGTATATTCCGTCACATAAGGAAAAGGCGAGTAATCGTTTATAATATAATATAATATGTATTGCAATCGGTGTATATTCCGTCACATAAGGAAAAGGCGAGTAATCGTTTATAATATAATATAATACGTATTGCAATCGGTGTATATTCCGTCACATAAGGAAAAGGCGAGTAATCGTTTATAATATAATATAATCTGTATTGCAATCGGTGTATATTCCGTCACATAAGGAAAAGGCGAGTAATCGTTTATAATATAATATAATACGTATTGCAATCGGTGTATATTCCGTCACATAAGGAAAAGGCGAGTAATCGTTTATAATATAATATAAT
>JAODKM010000058.1:2807695-2821943 GCA_026780845.1 Petrocephalus sullivani | reverse complement strand
AGGAGAACCCAGAGGGCAGAGGAATGTGGCGTGGAGTTAACCATAAGTCTGACAGTCACGCCCTGGGAACTGCTTGTAAAACAATTAAAAACGGTATATATTCAAGTTTGATTATATAATGGCACCTTGACTATGTTATAGAAGAAATTTAATATTTATTATATTTATAATAATATTGGGAAACCCAGGCTGGAGGTACGGAGGTCTGGTCGGAACAGACACTGTGACTGTACCTGCTGCCTGCAATTTCACCAAAATCTAATTCTAAAAATAGAATTATAAACAATCCAAAGACTATCTGGAGAAATCAAGCCTGCCTGTTAAAACGTGCCACACTAAAATAGTGACATTCATTTTTGTCGCCAACTCTGGGATTCCCCCTAAGAGGAGGAAAGCCCAGACTCGGCCACACGGGGGCAGTATGGTGCAGTGCACCGAAGCCCCGGGTCCCGGGAGGCACTAACGTTGCGGGTCCAAGAAAGGCGCTCGGTGCTGTAGCCCATGAGCGTCATGATGCAGGTGACAAACAGGTTCCACTCGGTGTGCGAGCTGGGCCTGCCGGGGGCATTGTAGATGTTGTACCACTTGGTGAGGACCTTCATGGCCGTCTCCTTGGGCAGGATGAACCTGATGGCCTGCAGGCACTTCTTCACTGTAGGAAGGGGGGGGGGGCACAATGTCAGAGCCAGGAGGACACAATTATGGGCATCCGGCCGCGATCAGGCAGTCGCCATGGCAATTAAGGGACGACGGCTGGCGAAACTGCAAAAGGTCAAGCATGAGCCATTTAAATACCGCCTCATTAAGCTCACGATTCCATGCGTCACGCGGAGGAACCTGGCCGCAAATGGGCACAGACCCGGGTTCCAGAGGACACACTGTGAATGCGAGAACAGTGCCGCTCTTTGAGAATGGAGCAGGCCGGTGTTTTACCCTAACTGTGAAATGCCTTTATATTACATTCACATATTATTCGTCCAAAGCAACATAAAACCGAGTTGCGTGGACAGGCCAATCCCTGGAGCTATTGGGGGTTAAGAGCCTCCCTCAAGGAACCAAACCAAGAAATCATTCTGCTGACTGCGATTTGGACCGGCAGCCTTCTGATGACCGAAGGGTCCTAAGAGGCCGAGCCACACGGCACTCCCATAGAGACCCGTCTCACCCACGCTGCTAAAGCTCTTGCTTAAGGAGTGTTTCCTCGTTAACCAGATGAACTGACTTGCAGCTGGCCGAATATCAGTTATAGATGGCGAGCTCCCCCCCACCCTGAAACTGCACGTCGACTAGGGACAGCAGCTCCGAAACCCTCCTGTGAAGGTGAGAACTCCTGGGATGACTTCTCCCATCTCAGACACCTCGCCTGAGCGCCCCCTAGCGGGCCAACGTCAAACTCCAGCTCAGACTGCCAGCTCTGGCTACGTAACTACCTAAGCTAATTAAAGATTGATCTGCTTCTAGGAAATAAAGATGACGTTCGTGGTCCCACATTTTTCAAAATATTGTTTCGAAATCGCTGACCAGCCCCCTGGGTCAAGCCCATTCATAATTATACATTTCGAGATTTCGGACAGACATCAAATAAATCAAATTCATCACTCACTGCAAAATGTTTATTTTTTTATTTAATGAAAAATATCCAAAGGCCGAAATAAAAATTGCCGGGGGGGACGACTGAACACGAGCACTTTAATACATCACTGATTTCTGAAAAATGCAGCAGAGGTGTGACGGCAGCGCTGCACCCCAACGGCACAGATCAACAGCGTAAGCGCAGTAAAAACATTACGTGCCCAGTAATAGCGAGATCTGGACCGAAACCCAGAATATAACGTCCCTGATTAGATGATGGTGCAAACTGTAGGATCCCAAGATTCAAAACAGAAGCTCTGGGCTGGCGTTAGGCCGACATGCGGCCTGCGGAGCGAGATGGCGAGCCATTACGCCGCGTCTGGGGGCGCCCTGAGGCTCTAATATCATCATGCCCCCGCAGGCCCAGCAGGCCCCCTGTAGCAGAACCCAACTAACGGGCCTGTCTCTCATACACCCCCCCCCCCCAACAGGAGATATGATGTAGTGGGAATTAAACGCAATAAACAAACGCAGAGCAAACAAAGCATCCACAGGGCAACTGCACACAGATCTGCGTTTGCTGTGCTGGCTCGTTCATTTCCCACATCTGCCCCCCTTGCTCACCCCCCAATAGTGGGGGTGGGACCACACAGCTAATACGGTAACTGAGGCACCAGCCTGGGAGGTGGTTAAGAGGTCGGTCTGCCGGTGTCCCCCGGGGCTCCAGAGGAGCTGCAGACAGCTTTGGATGTGGGGAATCCAACGGGAAAAGTAGGAAGGCTGAACGGGCTTTCGGAACGAGAGCAGGGCAGCAGGGGCTGTGAGCCCTGCGCTGTCACATGGCAGTACTGGGACATAAGAGCGAACCTCACCCAGCTCAGATGTGGCGATCTCCGGGACAGCGATGCGCTGCATCGTCCCGTTACTCAGCTCCTAAGGGGACAGAGACATTGTCAAAATCCAGGGCAGAGACGGCGCCGAGCTCAACCGCGCATGCCGAAATCGCTCGACGAAACCATCTGACCAGTCAGAAAAAAAAGAAAGCGTGAGTGCCAGCGGTGCCCCCTCTCCAGGCCGCCGGAAGCCACTCACCAGGGTGACCCTGTTGTGGACAGGATCCCGAAGGGCGTGGACGTATGGTGCCAACTGCTGGAAGGTGCAGTCATCAAGCCAGGACCAGGAGGACTCATGGTGTTTGGTGGAGCCTCGCAGCTCGGACACGGGAGATGGCATGACCACCTGCGGATGATTATTTTGTCATTTTCAGTGCAGGCACCCAAATCTGCGTCAGTGCTGTCTAAAAATAATCACAGTTCAGTGACGCAAACCGATTCACCACCGGAATCCGTGTTTTCCAGTAGAGCCAGACAAAATATTAAGAGGACAGGACTTCCAAATCTTTGCCCCAGGTCACACAGGTCTGACACACGTTTACTGTGCCGCGGGGCGGAAAGCAGGCCCACTGGGCACCCTCACCTCGTCAAGGCAGCTCATGTGACGCCCGGTGGCCTTGGCGGGGGTGCTGATGCCCTCCACGGAGGTACTGGGGTGGGCCATGGTACCCGGCATACCCAGTGAGGGGGCCAGGAGCCCCGAAACGAATACCTTGCTCACCTGAAGGAGGGGACAGCAGAACAGTAATGAGAAAGCCCCCCCCCTTGTCAGAGAGCGCTCTCGTCAGGCGACTGGGCAGGATAAAGCCAGCCTGAGACACGTACCCTGGAGACACCGGTGTATAAGACCAGACATCCACTGGGCTCCAAAATCAGCATGGCATCTATGCTCTAGGGGAGAGAGAACAGCCAGTCACATTAATTCCCACAAACAGCACAAGCTGAAAAAATATCCATCCTTGTATCCATCCATTCATGGGCAGCATGAGACATGACGCATTGCTACCTCCAGGGGAGCCGCGTCTCTGGCCGGGATTGTGGCGGCAGCGACGAATATCAGCTGGGAGAGGTCGTTGCTCTCGATGAACTTCACACACCTGCCAGAAAAGCCACGGACACCATGAACACCTCCAGCCTGACGGGACCGAGCAGACGCCAGACGGCGGAGAGCATGAAGGAAGGCGGGGAGGAGGAGGTGACGATGAGGCGAGAAGGAACAGGATGGGAGCGGGGGGGGGAGGAAGGCAGCAGGAGAGCGGAGGTGCGAGAAGAAGAGGACCGGAAGCGCGTGGAAAGGATAAGACCTGGAGGAGGCACACCTGAGCTGCTGGCTGGACTCCACCAGGAAGCAGAGGAACTTGTTCTCGCACAGGTCTGACGTGATGAAGACCTTAGCGGCCTGGCAGCTCTTCTCCCTTGGGGGGGGGCGGAGGGGCGACAGTCAGAGCAGCTCGGCCTACAGCCGCGTCATTTTCCGGCGAATTCCGAAAAGCCGCAGACATTTAAGTCGTTTGAAGCTGTACCTGGGGGACGAGTCGCTCCTGCCCCCCGGCGATGACTCCGCCCACAGCTGCTCGATGCACAGCTCGGGGACCAGAGGCTCCGCTTCAGGTGCCACGCCCGTCTCGTTCAGCGTGCTGTTGGGCGATGCCAGCAGGCTGTGCGCTCGCGCAGACGGGGAGTGGCACGTCGTGAAGCGCTGGGTGCCGAAGAACGAGGGTGTTGCCGCGCTGGGGGAGTGGGCCCGGCTGTCGTACCATTAAACAAAAGAGGTTAGAAGTCTGTCAGCTGGACAGAGAGTCTGGACACTCAGAACCAAGGGGCATACCTGGAGACTCAAACTGTTACGCTAATGCTAACACGTACACCAGCGGTAAGGCTGATGCTAACAGTGACGCTAAGAGTAAGGATAGGGAAATGGGCAGGAGTACGACTTCAGCTGCATTCCAGACAACTCAGAAGTGTCCAACCTCCTACTTGAAAAAGTACCTTGGAACGGCTGTCCAAGTCGGACCTCCGACTGGGATACCCAGGCATATTTCACGCACCCCAACTTCACCAGGAAGCGCACGCTATGATGTCAGACAACAAGGCAGCTTCCACAGTAGCAAATGCCACGAATGGTAAATAATCAAGTGACTTAAAAGTGAACTGCCTAATGGTAAGAAATGTGCTATACAAATAAACTTGCTTTGTTTTACATCTACCTTTTGTTTTACATCTGCTAGTCTGGTGGAATATCACTGCTGTATGGATGCACCGACCGCGACCATCGGCATCATACAAGCTTCCGCACACATGACCGTCCACAGCCCAAAAGTGCATGCGGAAAAGTGAAGTATGAACTACTTTTAAGGGTAACTATTAGGCTAAGGGTCGCAGTAAGGCTAATGCTAATGGTAACAGTAAGGCTAAGACTAATGCTAACGGAAACAGTAAGGCTAACACTAAGGGTGGCAGTAAGGCTAATGCTAACAGAAACAGTGTGGCTAACACTAAGGGTGACTGTAAGGCTAAGGGTGGCAGTAAGGATAATGTTAGAGCTTTAGAACCCTACAGACCTGAGGGCTGCCATGCTGGAGATGCTCGGCGAGTGGGCACGAGAGTGCAGTGGGGACGAGGTCACACGAGTCTGGCCATGCAGGGAGCAGCTGTGGTAAGGGGAGGCTGGAGAATCCAATTTGGAGACATTGCGGAGGTGGGAGCTCAGGAAACCGGGCGCCATCAAGTTCTGGGGTGTGACCACCTGCTGCTCTGTGTATTTCAGCACCATAGACCGCTCCTGTTGGGGGCAGGGCAGGATGTGGGAGACGGGGCAAGATGGGATGCACAGTTTCACGAAAAATAAGTTGGGTCTAACTCGGGGGATCATGTTAGCAGGGTAAACTGGCTTCCCCAGAAATCACCTCGGCGGTGACCTTGCGCAGCGCCCACACGGTGTGGGTGTGCTGCACGGTGTCGTAGGTCATGATGATGGAGGGCTCGCAGCTGGAGAAGACGATCCTCAAGGTGCTGTCTGACACATACTGCACGTGCGGCACTTCAAACATGCCTGCTGGGGGGGGGGGGTACAGCGACCAATCAGAGACACGGCTCAGTCATACTCGGGACCAATAAGCATACAGTAGGGGTGGGACACAAAACACCACATGACAGGAGATGGAAAGGGGAGGGGGGTGATGTAATGCTGAAAGCCAGTCTTACCTGTGGACTTGCAGACAACGGGGGCAATCTCGTCCAGGGGGTGCAGCATGCTGAACACTGTGGGCAGCGGCTCCCTAGGAAAACAGCACACAAAGCGAAGGCAACTTAGTCGGCAGGTCACAGCCAAGTAAGGTGAATATGGTAAGTAGGAGCCCCAGGATCGGCATCGCTGAAACACTCTCCTCCTGACGCTGTTCCCCGCATATGGAAGAAACCAGCATGGCTACATTAAAGCAAATGGGACATCGAACAAGACACACAGTGGGTGTGGGGGTGCACGCACCTTGGAGGACTCATGGGGGCATCGGATGCTGGATTCTTGCGCTCAAAGAGGAGGCCGAACTTGGTGGGCCACAGGGTGGAGACCTGCACGAGGGGAAGATGCGGTACACCATGACATCGGCTGGCGAAATAGGCCTGAGAAACTGATTGGGCCCTTTTGCAATCTCCATAACTAAGACCAGAACTGTTTCAATATCGGAAAGGTTTTGCATATAGATTATCTGTCTACATGATATATTACTAACCATGTAGTTAATTTAATGCAGGCACTTGCGAGTTTAATTCTCCAGCCTTATCCCTTCAGAAGGCTGAGTGCCAATTCCCCCATTATGGACCATTAGAAGTTAAATTGACTGGTTCTGGGGAATACATCAATATTAGAGCCAAACCAGGCTCATTCCCCAGTCAACACAGTGCCCCAGTCTGAAGTAGTCACAAAGGGGCACCATCACATACTTATGACAAGGTTTTCTCATGTTAGGTATGTACTTGGATTTGAAAAACAAAACCAGTTGTAAAGGACAGTGAGGTTGACTGCATGCTTATCAACTGACAGAAGGTTCCCTTGCCATTAAAGTGGCATGCGCTGCTGAATTATCCATAAACAATCAGACCTGGAAGGGCAGCGGGGAGAGGAAGTCCTTGCCGCTCTCGCTGTGCACGTTGACGCAGGTGTTCTGCACAATGCAGACGGTCTGCTCCACAACCTCCTTCTCTGAAATCAAAGACAGGGGGCCGGTTTGCTCAAACACGGGGGGAGGGAGAGTAGGTCTTCTAGAACCTTTATAATATACTTACCACCCTTCTTGTTCTGAGGCAAAGTAAAGTTACACCACAAAGCCTAGAGAAACAAAAGAGGATAGAGGAATAAAGTGCTATATATAAAATTAAAAGTAGATACAAAACTTGGATGAATTTGCAAAAAAGCATCAGCAGAGCACATGCTACATTTTGAAAAGTTTAGTCTGATAGGCTGGCAGATCTGACCAATAGGGAGCCTGTGTATGCCGACAGCCTTTTATATGTGAAGGTGATTAATCGTCATTATTGACGCACCACAGCATGCAACAATGAAATGTGTCCTCTGCATTTAACTCACGTGGCAGGGGGCAGCTACGTGTGCGCCTGGGGAGCAGTGCTTGGGGATGGTACCTTGCTCAGGGTACCTCAGCGGTACTTGGGAGTCGGGGACTCAAACCGGCAATCTTTCGATAGCTTCCCTAACACTACACCACCTGCCTGTCTCTAAGATATATATAATATTATACCAACCTGCTGCACAGGGCTGTCCACTGTAAAGGCCTTGTACACGTACGACGCCTGGTTTTTGCTGCCACGGCTCCAGATCACCACATTTCCCGCTGCGTACAGCTCCTCCTCAAACTCTGCTTCATGGGTGGCCCTGCCCACCCCTTTCCTCAGTTGCCACCACTCCTGTAACAGCAGGAGAAATGGGTTGGGTCACCAGAATTTCCCCCTCTGACCAAATTTGGCAAGTGATAGCACACAGCAACACTAGAATCCAAATCTGAAAATGATGTGAGTGGGGCTGAGGCTATAATCGACTATTATAGTAATCGAGCATTCTATCAAATATTCCAACGAATAATCGAGTAATCGGATAAGAAATACTTCTGTGTTACTACTGCACAATAGTAACTATTCAAAAGTGAAAAAAGACAGATCTCTTAAAATCTCTTAATATGTTACCCTGCATCAGTTGTAATTGACAAAATCATCACTGAAATGGGGGACGTTATAACCATTAACAGCTAATGCGGTGCACATATAAAGACAAAATATTTAGTACAGTATATATTTTTTTTTTTATCTGTTTTATCTATTTTATCAACATAGCGCTTAAAGTGCTTGGTAAGCAATGGAAATGACCGTGATGCTATGCCGTGAATGTCAATGTTTGGAGCGATTCAACGTCTCCGTGAGTCAGAAGTTTGCCGAAAATTTCCCTGCCATTTTTTAGAATGGGTCCCTATGGGAATGTCACTGTCGCTACCTGATCCGAACAGCCTTGTCGGTACCTGATCTGTATAGCCTTGTCGCTACCCGATCTGCACAGCCTTGTCGCTACCCGATCTGTACAGCCTTGTCGCTACCCGATCTGTACAGCTTTTGTCGTTACCCGATCTGTACAGCCTTGTCGCTACTCGATCTGTACAGCTTTGTCCCTACCCGATCTGCACAGCCTTGTCGCCACTCGATCTGTACAGCTTTGTCATTACCCAATCTGTACAGCTTTGTCGCTACCCGATTTGTACAGCCTTGTCGCTACCTGATCTGTACAGCCCTGTCGCTCTCTTTTTTTTCTACCACTCTGCTACACGTAATGTAGCATAAGCACACCGTGCAACAGTAATTATCCTCTGTGTGAAACATGGTGATCACTTAGCAGTACATAGTCATGTGGATTAAACGAAGCTTCAAATTTGCGTCAAGGATTTTTTGTAATCGAGTTAATTCAGTTATTTGATGAATCGTTGCAGTCCTAGATGTGAGGTAGGTATAACATGCTATGGTTCACAGGTAATACACAAGCTGGTATATATAGCTGGCCTTCTATAGGTGGGATTTCAATAAAATGAAATACAAATTAAGCATTGGCCAGCTAAGGTTAAGGGGTGACCAGATAACACAACTGTGTCTGGCAGAGCTGTCCTGGCTGTGACGCACTCGCTCTCTCTCCTGCAGTGTGACCTCCTGGAGGGAGCCCACCAGTCCGGCCGCCCCATCTGAGGACCACAGCTCTGAGGCAGGCTGAAGCTGGCGCAGCTGCAGGTTGATGGGATTTGGGTGGTTCTTGCAGTGCTCACGGCCAAATGGAACAAACCACTGCAATTCCCCTGCGGCTATCATTGTGGCTCTCTCTTCATAGACGTTCGACATGAGTTCCAGATATCAGCATTATTTCTGTGTGGGGGGAAAAAGTGAAAATGCAAGAGTAGTGAAACTACTATATATAGTACATATTGCGGATGAAGAAAACACGTCAGCTTCATAAAATGGGGCAAATGTCAAGCTGAAGAATGAAATGGGATATATATAAATTAGACAGACAAATAAATAAGACCTCCTTCACACACTAAACTACTGATACTTACCACTGAAGACATCTAAAATTACTAAAACTTATATGAAACTGCTACTACCATTAAGGTATACAACAGATTTAATTGTCCCTCACAACATAAATGTACAAGAATGCACAACAAATTTAACTCTGGAAAAGTAGTTCTCAATATGGCATTTGTAATTAAGAGTTTAACAATGAAAAGCACAAAACCTGATATTTTAACACTCTTATGTATGACAATTACAGAAAAGGTACATCCGTGCACGTGACGCACTTAGCGCCGCCTTGTTTTCACTAGATACATTTTGCTACCATGCACGCACTGCATGCTTGTCCGTGCCTATGCTAAAATGTGTCCTGTATGTCATTTACTCCTCTATACTGGTACTAATGTACCTGCAAAAAAAGACAATTGAAGGCTCTTATCCAGTGACTGCCTGTCAAATTCCTCACAAAAAAATATCACACGTAAGGAAGCTTAGTACTGCTTGTGCAACCTAAACAAGGACAGCATAATTTTCTTTTAGCTAGCTAGTCATACACTTTGCCACATGCTAGAACAGTTAGCTTCATATAGTTAAGGTTAAACATTTTATTTTAGCTTAATGAAAATACAGTAGTTATAATGGGCTCGAGGAGATAAGAAAAAAACAAATACTTCCAACATGACTAAGCTGCCTAGCTAAACACATTCCCTGCATATCTCTAGACAAACAGCAAACCTGCACCATCGGTACTAACGTTAATTATTGCGTTATATTTTAGCAAACACGTGGAGACTAGTTAGTGACGTGTAGTGATGTGTAACTAGCTGAGTAGCTGATACTACTGCATAGAGTGCGCTTCCTCAGAAGGACCGGAGACAGGCGATGTCACCAACCTGTTAATGAATGGTCGACGGCTGGCTCTTGGAGTCCTTGTATATTAACAAACTTATTTATTAGACGTCTCTCTCTTGGCCGACACTTGCTAAACATAAAGATTAACGAAAACCGCAAAACTACATAAATATTCGCTATAAAGGAAACAGTAAACCACTTTTTCAAAAGGACGCGGCCATATTGCTTTCCCGTGATGCTCCTCTGCTGAGCCGACCAATCAGCGGCGGCTTTGCTTGTCGCGTGATGGGAAAAAAAATCTCCGCAAGTTCAGCTAGCCTTGGAAATGTAGTGGTGCGGAATGTTCCCACTTTATTACTAAAATATTAATATATTAATATTACTAAAATATTAATATAATAATATTAATAAAATATTAATATTAATAACATTGATAATAATATTGTAGTTTCCATAGTTTTTATATAATGCATACGTTATAGCCTCCGTTATTTTTAAATGACAGTGACTGTTTTTTTTTAATCACACCGATTTGGAGAACTCGGAACCCACAGTTATCATACCAGCATGGATTTTGTGATGGGTTTAGGGTTCAGGATAAGTCCTTACCACCTGCACAGTCTTTGCCGAGTGTACATTTAAGCATCTCCAAAAATTTACTTTACTGTAGAGCAAATTTCCCATGACACGTTTTTTTCTTTCCCGGTCTCCGAGGCATCCGGTTTTAAATTACAGTGTAACGTGACTTTGACGTTTTTGCATCCATGCACGCATACATTGGTTCCAAAATCCTGCAGCCTAATGTGTGCATATGGAACATTTATCCTATGAGATGTTATGTAAATCTTTTGAAGGGCAAAGGACTAACACTGAAGAGGGATGTAATTAATTCACCACTGTCCTCCAGCGGCAGTGATGAAGTGCACGCCATTGTACAGATGCTGGATGACTCCCATCTGGGCTTTGGATGGCCCTCTCTTAAGGCTGATTCTGTGCTTTCAGCAGCGGTCATACACTGACCCCCTCTGCATCGCATGCCGGTGATCCGTCCCTCGGCATTTAGCCTCCACTTCTACTCTAATGAAGGGTTGCGCATCGTCACGGCGGAAATGTCCTCGCTGGAGCCGCAGGTTCATTACAATAAATCGGGTGGTATTCAGCGAGCCGGTGTCCATAGCAGCCTCTGCGAACCGAGGACCGGCAATGGCCAATTTTTAAAAGGAAAATGCCTTTACATTTAGATTAAAAACCCTGTAACTAGAATATATCATTTTAACCACATTAAGCTGACTTTCACATTGCTGTTGGTGTAGCCTGCATAAAATTATTTCATTTGCTAATGAATGAGTGTTTTATTAAAACAAGCCTATCGTTTAATTTAACTGGAGCATGAATATTATTAAAGGTAGAACAACAGGTCCCTTAGGATTTGCCGTCAACTTGCACTTCACAAGTCTTTCTCTTTAATGGCTGCGTTACCCACTGAGAGTCGTGTAATTATATTTAAGCTTTGATTTGTTACAATAATCGATTCGGGTACCGTTAGTCCGGATCACAGCAACGGGGGAACTGAAAGGTGGCTGCATCCAGAGATCCATTCATTAGCTTAAGATTCAGTCATTAGGACGTCCATACGGCATTTCTCATCCCGTCGTCAGCTCTCGACATAACCTTCTAGAATCCAGTTATCTTGGGTCCCACATTTCTCCGAAAGCCACGAGTGATTTTGTGTGTTGCCGATTAACATTTTAAATGCAGGAAAACAAGAAAATCTGAGTTTTTGTTTCCATTAAGCCACGGCCCTTGAAAAGGCCAACGCTTGGCTGGACAAAACAGTATTTGATTGCATTTCCAATTTAATAAAAGCCACTTGCACTTAACAAACCTGCATATCTTTAACCATGAAGAAGTGCTTGTTACCTTCTCTTTGAGGTGGAACCGTGACTCAGTTCTTCCTGCTCATCTTTCAGGTCTAGTCTAAGTTCGCAAAGATACTAGCAAAGCTGTGGCGCTGGTCCACCAAGGAGTTCACTGCGGAGTTAAACTGTCTTGAGATGCAGGACAGATGTTGGTTGCTACAAATTCCCATTTTACACCTGAAAATGTGATTATCTAATCAATCTAAAGTGTTAATTGGCATGTCCTTGGAACGTCTTCATACATTAATAAGTTAATTATACTTAGTTATACTTTTAGTAGACCCATAAATAAAGTATTATGTTAAAGTACAAAATGAGACCCAAGTCTCCAGTTGCTTTATATTTTCCGTTTTGCGTGTGTGGACATCAGAAGGAGGTAGGCTCCAATCCCATCTCAGCTATAGGCTATAGAAAAAACATCTCTCTGAAATGATCTCAATCCTGACTAAGAAATACATTTAAAAAACGGACTCGTCAAGTCCCTCTGCCAAAAAGTAACGGAGTACATAAGTAACGCAACAGTATTTTAAGTTTTATTTTAAAGACAGTTTAATTTTACACTTAGACATGTTAAAACTGCTTAATCCTATTGCAGCCAAATAGTCAAAGTCAAAAGTCAAAGTGAACTTCATTGTCATCTTTCCATATACAGGTATACAGAAAAACATATACAGTATACAGAATATACATATAATGGAATTTTTACACATAAATTTACAATTTTTACAAATAGAGGATATTGCATCTGTTGGAACGCAGAATATTAATACAACCAGTTTAAGGATTTTTTTCTTATGAAACGATTGATTTAATTTTTATATGATGCTTTTCACTGTGTGAATTTCTTCACTTTAGAAAGATTGGACTGGGAATTAAAAGGATTTTAATTTATACACACTAGTTGTGCCATTAATCTACAGTTCTGCATTGAGTTTCTCTCGCACAGAATATTCTGGACTCTCTGTCCTCTGCTAAAGAGAATTTACCGCATAATTATCCCTCCACTTGCCTGTTTTCTCCCGACAGACCAGCAGCACTAAAAACTTAGCAGATTCATTTGCCTTTGAATAATGCGTGTCAAATGCAAGACCTTACATTGTTAGCATTGAAGTAAAGGTAAAATGCAACTTTATTGGATTGTGGGAAATGAAAGCCGTAATCTGATTGGTCTTTCTGAGTGGCGGCACGTGAGCTGTGTGTTGTAGTTTGTGGGTTTAACTGTGATGGCATGTTGTATTTAGATGGCCTGCATCCAAGGCAGAACCTCATAAAACTCTGAAAGCTGACAGCATGACTGGAGATAATGTCACCCAGAGACACAAATAAGCTTAGCATGTTGGCAGTGAGCTTAATGATGAGTGCGGAACTCCTCTGGTAAGGAAATCACTCTTATGACCTTGTGAGACCTTTAAGGAAAGAACACCATTATTTTTTCCTCTTGTGGAGGAACTGAAACACTTTGTAGACACACAAAATAAAAGCAATCACATTAAGCATCACCGGCTGCAAAACTATATGTAGGCTTTAAATATTTAGGATTCAATTCTTGTTAGTAAAAATAGCAGAGCCAGAAATCATAGCATGGGTGGGCTGGCAGAAAATCAAGTGGGCCAGTCCCATAACAATTCATTTGGCAAAAAAAATCACACTACAGACTTAACAACATATTTTTTTTGCAGTTTTTAAATGACCCATGGAATTGCTAAGACCAAATGAAAAGAGCGAAATAAAAATCTATTTGCCTCTCAACCACACTTTTCCTCCAGTTGATGTAAGCATGCGCACACATACCTGTAAACACAGTTGTTTTTCGTACTGTAATGCTCGCGTGGTGGGGCGCACAGGTCTCATCTGGCTGCCCCCGGACCTCCTCTGCCAATGTAGGCTTGAATGCCTTTGTAAGTCTAATAAAAGTTTCATGAACTCCATACATTCACCAAAAAGAAATGATCAGTGTAGTAGTTTTTACATTTATGCATTACACGCTGTCTTCACGCAAATTTAAAACGTGAAGAGTATCAATAGTGGTTAATAAAAGGCCTCGCATAGATGAACAGACTTCAAAATGGATAGTTTGATTGAATAAATATTTTATATTTATAACACACACACTATAACACACACTATCTTTTATACTGAGGCTGAACTTCCTTCTTTCACCCAGAAGGGGTCAAAGTTCACTCCTACTCACAGACTCCCAGAGAGCGCTGTGATTTATTAGAGGCAGGTCATCTGGCTTGGTTAATTGGGGATGCAGGTTCTTTGTCTGCCTACCATTAATCAAAACGCATTAATCAGGAAGCAAAGAGGTGCTGGGTGAAATCATTAGCCCACTGTTAAGGTCAGCGTCTGAATACCAGGCTGGGGGGGGGGGGGGGTGTAAAGAAAAGGGGGGGGTTATGGACAATGTGGTGGTATCCCACCACCCACCTTTTTCCGTCAGTTATTTTT
>JAODKM010000058.1:2768568-2791062 GCA_026780845.1 Petrocephalus sullivani | reverse complement strand
CTCTCCCCTCTGTCCCCGCTTATTCTCATTAGCGTTAGCATCCACAAACACTGCTCCTCTCCCCTCTGTCCCCGCTTATTCTCATTAGCGTTAGCATCCACAAACACTGCTCCTCTCCCCTCTGTCCCCGCTTCTTCTCAATAGCGTCAGCATCCACAAACACTGCTCCTCTCCCCTCAGTACCCGCTTATTCTCATTAGGGTTAGCATCCACAAACAAAACACCTCTCTGCTTCTTCTCATCAAACAGCAATACTTAGTACAGTCAGTTGATATATTTGGCTAAGGCTAAGGAATCAATACCTTACAGAGAATCCAAAAAGAGAAAGGTAAATTTTGTCTTTTGTCAGTCTTGTCTGTATTTAGACTTTATGGTCTACTGTGGTGGTAGATTATTTCTTTCAAATGTTATGAAGAAGTGTCTTAGACCCTTTTACCTGAACAAAATACAACCTTTGATGGTCCTGAGTACTTGTTATAAATTTTGTCTATGAAATTTTCTTTGACATGTACTTAGCTAATGGAAAAGAAAATCTAAGCAATTTAATAAATGCATGGAGATCATCGGTTTAAATCTGATAAATATTTTGAGAGATCTTGCATGGTGCTGAGGACGCTCAGAGCTCACAGGCCGTACTCAATCATCAGATGGAGGACTATGACAAGGAGAATGAAAATTTACCATCAGTTGAATCTGTAAGTAGACACAGAGAGGCAGAAACAGATATAGTGGGTAGGTGCGTAGAGGGCCTTGAAAAAGGAGTACATTATTATACTGCTCTCTATAATTATTTAGCTCTAATGAAGCTGGATAAACATGTTGAACCTTGTTTGTCAGAGGGAACAAAGTAATCTTTAAAATTTCAGTGGGTACTGCTGTCACTTATGAAACTAAGATTGCATGTTGGACATCAAATTCTTGGTGATATGCTTCTTGCTTCACAGGGAGCAGTGTCCCGTTTTTTTTGAAAGGTTTTCCGTGTGCTTTTTGAAAAGTTGAAGCGTTTAATTGCCCGAGAGGGAGGAAATGAGGAAAACCAAGCCTGTATAATTTATAAGGTCATTGGGTGCCAAGATAATTGTTCTAATTGACTGTTCTGAATATTTTCTTGATAGACCCTCCCAGCTACTGACGCTGGCATAAACCTATTCTTCGTATAAACTCAAAAACACTGCCAAATACTTAATAGGCATATCACCCCAAGGAGCAGTGGCATTTGTTCCCCAGGGTTTCTGTAGTCATGCTAGTGACAAACACATTACTGAAAACGCCAAATTTATAGATAAGCTACAGATTGAAGATGTTGTTCCGGCTGACAGAGGTTTCAGTATTGCAGAAGATGTGGGATTAATGTGTGCTGAGGTTAAAAACCCAGATTTCACAAAAAGCAGAAGCCAGATGCCTGCATTGCATGTGAAAGAAGCAAGAAGATACATCACCCAACACATGTACAGCATGTTATTGGAAATATCACCCAGAAATATTCAATTTTTAAAAGGGTTATTCCAATAGATTACCTAATTACTCAGGAAGGAGAGTCCAACCCTGGATAAAACTGTTAGTGTGTTGTGCTTTATCAAACATGTGCCCTACAGTTGTAACTTCTGCTTAACTATCTGTCGATACATCATTAATAATTTGACTTAATTTAATTTACACTTTATTGATCCCCATGGGGAAATTTCCTTCTCACCTCCCCCAACCTTGCTCTCCATGAGCTTGGCCGTGAAGGGCAGCCACTCCTGCAGCGCCCAGGGAGCTGGGGGTTAAGGGCCTTGCTCAAGGGCCCACAGACAGCCGGAGGCTGAGCTTGAACCAGCGTTACCTCGTGAAAAAAATATATATTTTTAAACAGTTTTGCGTTCCCTCGAATAGTTTACGAGGCTGAAGTTGATTTCTTATTTAGCAGTTTCGTATTCAAAAAATCCCTTCCACCTTAAATAGGAATAATGCGTGATCTGCCATGTTCACAACAATTTATCTGGTCAAAATCGAAACGGCCATTCAAAACATTGATACCGTCTGAAAGAACAACTATTGCACTTATCAATTTCAGAATTTGAAGATATTGTACTGTAGAAATTCCCTCTAAATTTGGCATTGTTTCCCATTAAGACCCATTGAAAGTATGTGTGTGATCTGCCGTATATTTACAGCAATTTATCTGGTCAACATCAAAATGTCAGTTCAAAACCTTAATATCATGTGATGTAAGTGCAATTATTACAGTTACAACATGCAGAGTTTGAAGATCTTACTATAGAATTTTAGAAATAATGTCCTCTGTAGTATGCATTTTTCCTATTAAGACCCATTGAAATCAATGTGTGATCTGCCATATTTGCCGCAATTTATCTGGTCAACATCAGAATGTCCATCCAAAATTCTAATACGTACTCGATAGAGCAACTTTTGCACTTACTACGTTTTGATTTTGACCAGATAAATTTCTGTGAGGCAGATCACGCATTACGCCTATTTAAGGTGGAACAGATTTTGCGAATAAGAAACCTACTTCAGCCTCGTAATCTTTTGCGAGGGAACGCAAAACTATTTAAAAATATTTTCCCACCCTGATCCCTTAGGGGCTCCCTACCCTCGCAATAGTTTACGAAGCTAAAGTAAGTTTCTTATTCGGCAGTTCCTTATTCGTAAAATCCGTTCCACCTTAAACAGGCATAATGCGTAATCTGCCATATTCACAGAAATGTACCTTGTCAAAATCAAAAAGTAGTAAGTGCAAAAGTTGCTCTATCAGCTGGTATTAGAATGTTGACGTTCTGACGTTAACTAAATTGCTGCAAATTTGGCAGGTCACACATTGATTTTCAATGGGTCTTAATGGGGAAACAATGCCAAATTGAGGGCATTATTTTTTACATTTCTACAGTACAGATCACGCATTATGCCTATTTAAGGTGGAAATTTTTTTTTTATAAGAAACCAACTTCTGCGAGGGGATGCAAAACTATTGAAAATATGTTTCCGCACCCTGTCTCTGGTAGGGGCTCCGTACCAGGCTCACTGGCCTATGCTCTATAGGAGCAGATAAAAGGGGAGCAGTTTCAGTTCTGCAGTAAAATATCAGTTCCCGGTATGAACAAAACGAGCTAATAATGACGGCGCGTCGTGCATCTGGCGCATGCCTGGGTGTTCGCCGTGACAGCAGACGTCCCCTGGATAGTCAGCTACGGAAAGGTATATATATATATACACACACACACACACACACACACTTCTCCTCTTCGGCTCCGGCATCTGCCCCGACCGGCTCCCGCAGCGCACTCCCTGGAAGCCCCCGGGAATCTTACTGAACGGGCACTTTCCCAAGCTGCCCGAATGCCGTTCCCCGGAAAAGGACAGCGGCACTGCCACCGACAAATGTGAACAAAAATAAAAAACAAAAACAATGCGTCTGGCACCTTATTGCGTTTCTAATGTTTATCGAGGGGATTCGGTGACTGGCCGGTCATTTACGAAGGTAAATGGTGCGTTTGCCTAATTGCGCTTTGACAATAGTACCTGTGAGGCGACCTGTTTGCATCTCCAGCATCGGGAAAGGTGCGAAGAACGTCAAATTCACCGGGGCACAATTCCATAGTTTTCGACGCCATATTAAAAATACATTTAACCTGAACATTTGCCATTTAATCTTTCAGAAGGTTAAATGAGTCACAAAAAAAAAAAAAAAAAAAAAAAGATTACTTGAAATTGTTGCCATGAGTTTGACAAATTTTCAGTGCGCCGAATAAATTCCCTTCATAAATGAAACTTCCAGTCTGAAAGCAAACTCTCATAAAGCACCATGTAGTTACTCAGGAGCAAGTTAGCAAAGGTTGTCTCCTATGCAGACGAGACAGGAGTTTACACCGTAACAGTAATTATCAGTTCCGTATAGAGGGATCGCACAGGACCACAGCGCCACCTGGTGGAGAGGACGGGCACTACTGCTGCTACGTGTTCAGAATTCTTATCTAGCCCCACCCGCATCCAGCCAAGCCGTCACAGTTCCTGACACTTTCAAGGCAAACTTGTGTATTCCATATCCATAGGCTTCGCAGTTTCAAGACAAGACAGACCACCCCGTACACCTGACCTCCCAGGAGAGCTCTCAGTCTACGTGAGCCCACAAGATGAAGCACGTTTTAAAGTAATTTAGGAAACAAAAAACTTTGCCGTTAGTACAAGGACCACTACGTAAGACCGCACGGCTACATAAACTAGGCAGACAAAACCATAAGCCAGGGCACTAAAAATCCTTAAAAAATATAAGGTTTATTCTGAAAGACAATTAAATATTTACATTACATAGAAAAAGACAAGCAATATGCCACTGTACGTGTTTCCATTAGGAAACATAAAATTGGTTTGCAGAAACACCATGTACTATACATTCCTTTGTCATCCGTTTCTTTTTTTGCATCTAGAAAGAATTGTGATGTCAAGGATATTAACATTTATAAAACATATGGTTCCACATTTTTTGTTTGCAGGTTAAAAAAAAACTGATCAATAAATATTTAAAATAACTAGAAAAAGGTGCCTTCTTAAAACCTGCATTCCTGACTGTTCAAAGACGCCTGATGTTCCGTTTGCTGCGGGAGCCCCCAATAACAGGAGAGGAGCGGGAGTGTCTGGCGGAGCTGGGCGCCCTGACTGGGCACTGGGACGAGCCATGGTACTCGCACAGGCACTGGGTGCAGAAGTCAAAGCCACAGCTGGGCCTCACACAAGTGGCCCTCAAGGCAGCTGGGTTGCACTTGGCTGGAGATCCACAGCGCTTGCAGGACTTCAGACACTCGTGCTGCTTTAGGGTACTGGCCACCTGTGAGACGACACAAAACAGCCATCAACAGCAAGGAAAAGGCAGCTTTAACCATACAGCGAAACCGTAGTGGCATTGCTTATCCACGGTACTGTCGTGTAATCAAGTTGCCCACCTCTTGATATTCTCTGGAACGAGTCTGTCTAGAGCAGCTCTTGTTCTGTTTGGGTGTGGAAACCAAGCCTTGAATGCGAGACAACACCACCCTAGAGACAGCAAGGTTTCGTGTTGAGAGTGGCAAGAGTTTTCCGGACTCCTGGGGGGGGGGGGGGGGGACACACACACACACATGTTACAATGCAGTCTTCCTAGACAACCAAATGCAGTCATACTTTGTGCTCTAAAATGAGCCATTCACTTGCTTACCCGAAATACCCGTTCAGCTGCCTGGCATCTTCTGAGCGCTTTGTTATCCTGCATAACTATCTTTTGCCAACTTCGGCTTACTCTCTGACAGCTGTGAAGGAGGAAGAAGCATAATATTGAAAATGTAGTAGCAGAACACTAGAGCATGAACTGAACCTCAAGGTAAAACAAACTGACAGAAAATTGACTTATTTTAATAAATTAGTATAAGACGTACTTTATCAAATCACGGTCTCCCAACAAACGAAGAATCTTGGTCAGGATGTGTTTCATATCCCTCTCCCAAAGTGTCTGGAGAATGTCCACATGGTCCAGGCCTATTCTTCCACCAATGACATTCTGAAGGCCAAAGCCCTTGGCCAGATATCTGATGGCCATCAGGTCATATCGCTTTGTCTTTGTGTAACTTTCAGCCAGATGTTTGCAGATGGCATGCTGAAACTGGAGCTGTGGGAGACTTAGATGAGACTGGCTGGTCTCACAGGGCAGCTCTGCAGCCTGGACTGTGCTGCTCTCGTCACCATCCTGCAGCTGTCCACAGTGCTCTGCAGCCACCAAATCTTGTTCTTCATGCTCAATGTGACTGTTTTGAAGAGACAGATAACCGCTGTCCTCCTGGACATTGGTAGACTCGTTGCCAAATAGTCCACCGTCATTTAGTCCAAGGGATAAACGGTCGAGGTTCTCTTTGTTACTGGAGGGTTTCACATCATCATGATCATCATCATCATCGAGACTGAAGTGGACGGCCTTGGCACATGGCGAACACTGGGGCTTTAGTGTACCACTCTCCACGGCCTTCAAAGGAGAGGTCTTTTCCTTTGACAAGCCTCCGTTATCTTTGTCACATTTCATGTTGCTGGTACAAAAACCCACCTCCTTAGCCAGGATACTTCATAAAAACCTGGGGGATGGGTATGGCAGATCATTCTGGTGCAGCAGCAGACATGGCATTTCACATACATTACAAGAACGACTGGATTTCCAGCTCCTGCCACAAGCCAACGCCTCTGGGGCTCAATTATATGACTATAACCAGCAATGTAAGTTTTTTTTTTTTATTTTAAATTCTGTTGTAACGCCATAAAAGTATAATAGGCGGACAGTGGCGATTTATGCCACGTTACGTGGAGGACAAAAGAGGGGGGGGGGCACACCAAAAATGTGTTGTCGGCATACATAATTCCCCTACAAATTGACATTTACAGACAAACATAAAAGGCCATCGGCGTCCCCCATTCCCCCCCCCCCGGAGCGCGGGCTTTTAGCGGGCCGCGCTCAGGCAGACACCCCCGCACTAATACACCTCACGGATGCAGGAATAACGTCCCCGGCTCGCTCGGCACACAGGCCGTGCTGCCCCCGAAGGCCCTCGGGGTGCCTCGGGGGGACCCGGGGAGACCCGCTCTGCCCGGCCTACGGACGGCTTGTCACACTTTGCGCGCGTATTTAGCCCGCCTGCTAACCAGCTAGCCGCCCGCCGCATCCCCCACCGCACCGCACCCCGGATGGCGCCGCTTCTGCGGACCGAAACGCCGCCTTTGCGGGTCTAAAGGCCCACTCGCTGCGTGCAGAAGCAGCCCACAGTCGCTGGTTAGTGCAAAGCATTACCCCGCTAACCAGTCCAAGTTAGAGACCAGCTCGAACGACTAAGGCGCCTTTCCCATTATAACCACCCGGCGCTTAAATTATCAGTAAATAGTAAAAACACACGCGCGAAAGTAACCCTTACCTTGTTCGGTTGTGATTTAGGAGGGAGCTTTTTTTTTTTTTTTTTTCCTCTCCCACGGTAACTAACTAGTACCGACCCCGCACGCGACCATTTAAAAGACTATCCGGGAAAAACCGCCACTTCACTTCAGAAAATCAAGCGCTTTGAATTTCGCGTACAAAACACGACAGCCAATCAGGATCGAACAAACGTATAAAAATGCAACCAATCAGCGTACACATTGACGTCAGAGTGAGCCAATTGGCTTCCGCTCAGACTTCCACACGCACGCATCTACGAGGGTATTTTGCAACTCGTAGATTCAGAACGAATAGATTTTCAATTTACAAAATCCTTCATTTATTTACATTAAGATATGGATGAAGCTAGTATATGCACGTGTAAAATTAATGTAAATGAATATGCGTGGTACGTTTAAATGTCTTAAGTGGACTGTTGCATTTGGCCGTAACCCTGGAAAATAAGGAATCCCGTAGATATGCGTTTGCATGTGAAAGCAGTTTACCTTTGGGGGTGGGAGGGAAGTGTTAAATGCCTAATGGCGCTACTACATTTCGTATGCTGCATAAGGAATCCAGAACACAAACTCCCAGTCATGAGAAGTTTTCCAAATAAAACTACTGAGGCAAACATTTTAATTTGTTTTTAATGTACAACCAATACATTATTCATCTGCTCCATCTTCACCCAAAACGTCCATGAGAACCTCCTGGTCAGAAAACTGCTTCAGTGACCTGTTCATGTCCTCCAAGAGATCTTCTCCTAGCATGAACCCTCTGACGTCATGTTGGGTTTTCCCAATCCGATGGTCAGTAATGCGGTCCTGAGCAAAGTTATAAGTCCTGATCTTCTCTGATCTACCTTTTGTACCAATCTAAAGCAAATAAAACAAGTGTAAAATTACAGAAAGCATGCCAAACTCTCTAAAACATTTTCTTATTACCATCAGATTATCATCCTTAAATCATCCCAATTATAAAAATTATTTATTCAGTTATTTAACCACACGGCAGAAGTGATGCACCTGAATTTTACGGGCTTGGTGTCGTTTGCTGGACTCCTCTTCCAGACGGAGACCATACAGTTTAGCTCGTAGCATTTTCATAGCCTTTTCTTTGTTTTTCAGTTGTGATCTCTCTTGCTGGCACTCAGCTACGACACCTAATAAAAAGTCTCAAGTCATCTGATCAGCTGATGAGGCTGTCACATTGATCCAGTGTCATCTAATGACAAATGACCATTAACACCCTTCAGCTGGTTATACATCTGCAGTCCCTCCCAGAGACATTTAGTATTAACGTTACGATGGTAAGATGATAGTCCCCTGTATTGTTTATAGGGGTGTCAATTTTAGCATCTATGTCTTCATCACAAAGTAAACCCTAATTTCACACCAGCAACATCAACCCAAAACACACCTGTGGGGATATGGACGATTCGCACGGCACTGTCTGTGGTATTAACGTGCTGGCCACCAGCTCCACTTGCACGCTTGGTTTCAATTTTCAAATCCTTTGCATTAATAGTCAGCATGATCTACAGGGGGTGGGGGTTATCAGACAGTATGCATCTGAAGCCCACAGGAGACAATTCATATATTTTCATAATCCTATGGGAAAGCAATTAATACAGTAAGTAAACATGATGTAAAAGGCCATATCTGTGCTTCTCTAAGGAGGAGACAGACTGCCAGCTCATGTCAGAGCACCAGCACGCTCTGTCGTACAACAGCTTAATGTTAATGTGTGTGTCGTCCCCAGTACTGTAAATATGTGACCATAGACGGTACCTCTGTGGGCTGTGGAAGCACAGCCACAGTCATGGTGCTGGTGTGGATACGTCCCTGTTTCTCGGTTTTGGGGACCCTCTGCACTCGATGCACCCCAGCCTCGAACTTCATTGTCCTGTAACTCTGCGGGCCGCTGACAGCTGCCGAGCCGTAGCGAAGTCCCCCTAAAAGACGTACGTTTTAATCTCCATTAACACGTGTGGCTGGTGCACCCCCACATTGCTGACGACCACAAAACCATTCCTGAAGCTGATGTTCCAATACTGACCGGTGTCACTTGGGTTATACTCCAGTGTTTCAAAGTCCCACCCCCGAAAGGTGGCGAATCTCTCGTACATATCAAACACCTCGGCAGTGAACAGCATTGCCTCCTGTCCGCCTACCCCAGCTGTGACCTCCAGGACCAAATCACTATCATCTGCCTTCTCGGCGGGCATCAAGAGGGACAGGATCTGGAATTCCACAAGGTGAACTGACTTTCAATGTTGGTGTTTTCCTTGCAAGACTCATTCAATGTTACTAATTTGGAATGTTACCGAAGCAAACCAGACTATCTTCCACATACATGACAGAGGAACAGATGGAAAATGCTTAAAATAATCTACTTGATCACCGTTTGTCTCAGATCTTGCATAGACTCATGGCATGCAGTCTTCTCATTTTCTGCTAATTTTCTTATGTCAAGATCATCATCTGGAAGATAAAAAAGAAGAAATAGAGGTATTTGCATAAATGTTGACAACAATAATTATGTATTTACACAAGACGAAGAGAATTAAGATGGTGTAAATACCAGAACACACAGCAATATATACAGGAGAAAGGCTGAACCGCGATAAACTATCAGTTGCGTCTCTGCAATTGTCCAAGAGCAGATAAACAGGCTATCTTTCGCTTTGATAAAACATGACAGCAGTTAGCAAAAACCGTTCTAAACCCCATAATCTCCGATTCAGTTGAACTGCAAATGCTACTGAGAAAAGCCAAAAATAGGTAATCAATCTTCCGAATGAATTTAAACTTTTAGCAGGCAACCTTTCATTAAGGCTTCGATTTCTTCGTACTCTTTCTGTTTCTGCGCCAGTTTCTTCACACAGTCCATAAGTGGTGTTAGGTGCGTTATTCTGCTTCCCTTCGATTTCACATCTTCGCCATTCAGCTCGACGCTCCGCAAACACTCCACATATTCACTCTCCAGTTTCCTCAAGTAGTGCTGTAACGACTTCTTTCTAAAAATGTCGTCGGCAGACAGCACACTTACAGCCGCATATACTTCTGTGGTGTGCAGAAATCGCCTGCCTTTTAAACCCCCATAGTAAATGCGGGAATATCGTGTTTCGCCAAAAACCGTGAAAGCACGTATGCCCGAGAGACATCGCAAGATCTGTTTATGGAAAGGTCGCATTTTTGTCTTGTTCCACAAAGTCCTTACATATATGGACAAACTGCCTACGGCGTTTTAGACCTTCACGGAATTATAGGAAACCCCTTGTAGCAAAACTTAAAAACAGCAGTGGAATCACACGAAATTAGAAATACAGGAAAAACGTTTTTTTTTTTACTTCGAGTGGTAATCGAATAATTCAATATCTTATTTTATCACTACATGAAATTATATGCGTGTGAATTACACACACTGTTATTTCACACAAGGGCGCTGACATCTTGCTCAGTCGCGCATGCGCATATTTTTCGCGAAAGTACCGTATATCTAAAATTAAAAGTGCATGATGTATTCAGGCACAATCAAATGCATATTATTTAGTAAATTGATATCGAAACATAATTCTCGATTAAATATCTATCATATCGGAGTACCCAAAATTGCAGGAGACTCCCAAATAGTTTTTGTGCATCCGATTTAATGTATACTAATCGCTCCAACACCAGTGAAAAAGTGTTGATTTAAATTTCTCCGAAAATGGGAGCGCCCTCTAGCATCAATGATTGCAACAGCGGTAAAAGTTACATTTCTTGAAATTCCCCTATTTCAAATCCTAACCAGTTTTCGCACAACTTGAAAACTTGTATTTTATTTATTCAGGTTTTTAATTTCGTATTTACTTGTTTCGTGTGTCTGCCATATTGTCATTTCACAACTGTATTGTTTTTTTGTCAATGATAATGTTAATGTTTGATATTTAGTCAGATTCTGCTATAATAAACTACACAGGCCAACAAAATAAAAAAAAAGCTGATACTCTGCAAAATTGATGTGTCCTATTTTAAATCGAGTGTGCTGATACCAAATCTGAAGTCAGATTTATTGTAGCACGTCAGAATTTAAAGTTGTAAACATTATGCAAAACTAAAACTTGGTACATCATCACCATCCCATTGATGCATTCAGAGTAACAAAACTGCTAAAGATTCAGCTTGGGCTTATTGAATAGGCCTAGTGTTCATAGGTGCTTAAAGCATTTGCATTTGCGTTTGTGGATGGTAGTATTATCCCATTGTAGATGGACAGTCGTCGCCCATCATGTTGGGATTAAAGTGGCCTTGATATCTTGTTTCCATGAGCGAAATATCTTGATGGAATCTCTCTCCATGTTGATCGCTTACATCACCCAAATTTGGTGGACAGAAATCCGGATTGGAGTGTAAAAAGTGCATTTTTAGAGACATCTGGCTATCAAGTTTCTGATATGCTGTCAGCATGTTGTTCAACATAGTTTTCAGCTCGCTCGTTTAGTTTTGCACTACTAGCACAAATGCATCCCAAGCAGCATGTTCAAGTGGGTTGATTAATGTTCTGAAAGTGGTATCACGGATGACTGCAAATTTCGGGTCAGACAAAAATTCCTGCTTTCAGTTTGGCATCAGTTTTTCTTGATCGAAATTTCTCCCGTAGGTACTGCAAAGCACTTCCATCACGATCCATGGATACAACAAAGGCCCAGTTTTATATGAGGTGGAGGAAGGTAAACTTTCTGTGGATGGACCAGTGACTTATGCTGTACATTGTACCGGCCAGCTGTGTGCTCAGCTCTAGGAGGCCAGTGTCTCTGTCGGTAATGATATTTGTCATCATGACTATTCCACACGCACAAGAAGCACACATGCTTTGTGTAACCCAATTGTAAACCATGGAGAAGAGATATTACTTTCAGGTCACCACAAAAGTTATTATGCATGAATTTCTGTATAACTTAAGATACAGACGTGCTAGGCTCAGATTTGGAATCGGGACACTCAATTTAGTATAATACAACTCTTTTTACTCTGGTAGCAAAGTCTTTGTTGTCCAGTGCTATTAAATATTAACCACGATGTATTCGACCAGCAGGTGGCACCCATGCAGCGATCACGACAAAACTCTCCCCACTGAAGCCTTTTATTACCGTAATGCATGTAGCGTTTAACTCCATTGAACACTGAAATGTTAGTAACAAATATACTGACAGAAAGTTCTGCTGCTCCTTACATAAATATTCAGTATGTGAAATATATATATTCTATCGAGCAACAACTGCCTCAATGCTCTGTTTTTGGCCCCCTCCTGTTCTGCCTATACCCCATTTCTGTAGGTCGAAGCATATAGTCACATATCTTCCCCTACCACTACTGTGAAGATGGATCCTATCTTTTCTTGACCTGTCCTTCAACAGAAATCTCAGTCTTGTTGCAGCTATGCATCTGATCTCGCAGATTTCCCGTGTATAACAGCAGTATAATACACGGCTGAACTTCTTGTCCAGAGACTTCTCCATGGCTCTGTCCTCATTGACTGCTGTGGTTTCACTTGGCACTGGTGGGTGCTCTGTTGTATTTTGCACTAAGATTTAATTGTCTGATATTAGGTGTCTTGTATGGCTCTTATTCCTATCATTATCTTTCATTTGTTGCTGGTCACTCTTTGGAAACTGGGCCTAGCACAGCAGTTCTCAATCCTGTTCCTGGGGGGCCCCCTGCCGCACTGCTCTCACCCCACCACATCTGATATTAGCCAATATCAGCAAGTCTGAAGAACTGAATCCTCCAAAACAGGAGATAAACTGACTAAACCTTAATATACAGCTCCAGAAAAAATTAAGGGACCACAGAACAATTTTTTGTTTCACTCATTTCTCAATTTATGGTTATGCATCCTGGTAAAATATAATTTTTTTTTTGCAAACTGCAGCCTGGTTCTTCTCTGTTTCTCCTTAATGAAGGATTTCTTCCTCGCTTTATGGAACGTCAGTCCTGCTTCTAGGAGCCTGATACTAACTGTCCTAGCTGTGCATATCACACCACTTAATGTTTCCAAGTCCCTTGATGTCACCCTCCGATTCATGAGACACTGCTGGATAACCTGACGGTCGTCTCTGGCATTAGAAAGTCACTCCCGGCCATTACCTGGCTGGTTTCTGGTCATTCCCAGTGTGACCTGCTTCACATTGTTCTTGTGTAGGCTCCTGCTGAACCTGGAAGCAACCTGCCGCTCAGTGTAGCCTTCTGCCAGCAGGACCAGGATTAAACCAGGATTTAAAAATGCAGATTTTTTTTTTAATTGTGCTGTGGTCTCTAATATTTTTTCCAAGGCTGTACTATACATTTGTTCTGAAAAGAACATATGATTTTCACAGACAGAGAAGAACACACTTATGTTGTTTATGGCTTTACAAGATCTTTAAACTTCATCCGCAGTTTTCAGACTTCTACTTTGAATAGCCTGGTCAAACTGAGGGGAATGTGTGTAGCCACATTTATAACAATAGCCATATGCTATGCTGGTGTACCAACCAATTGTTGTGTGGTTTGTGTTATGCTCTGAAGGAAGGATGCAATCTACCACAGTATAAAAGAAGGCAGACTTTTCCACAAACTAAGATGATTTTTATTTTCTTTTGACATTAAACTAGTGACAACAGAGGCCATCTTAATCAAGAGACCCCAAAACTGAATTAGACCCATAAAACACAACATGCCTAATTCAAACGGATTAACTTCAAATATGGGAGTGAGTACATTGTACATGTAGTACATTTTTGTGATTTTAACTTTTCTAGAACTGGAGATCTAGAGTTGTTAAATACCAAAAAGGGGTCTTGATAATGTGTACGAACTATTGTTCAGCTTCCCTTATATTACGTGCCAATGATGCTAAAGATTTTACAATGAAGATTAGAGCTGTGCTTAGAAGGAGAATTGCCGGACATAGAGCTGGCTTCAGGAAAGGCTGAGGAACAGGAGACATCACTGGCTGATGCACAATGGATGACTGGAAAAGCCAGTAAATACCAGGAGGAGCACAGTCTCAAGAAATATTTATTTAGGAAAATAAATGCCACATTAAAAATCTTGCAAAATGCAAGCAGAATTCTGCTACGGAACGCTAATTTTTAGTTTACTTAGGCAACCAAGTTGGCCAAGGTGTTGTTTGGCCTGTGGGTGCCAAGGTTTAGGCTATAAACAGTTTCATAATTCCTCAGACAAAAAGTTGAGGTAATAATAGGTTATTAATTAAGACTGATTTTGGCACAACTGAAAATGAGGCTCTAGTCTGTAACTTCTTGCATTACATTTTGAAGTTTTGGTTTCAGCTCTCTGTAGATTGTTTATATAGATTACAGCAATTTTTTTCTGCCACTATAATAAGTGCTTAATGAGCTGATTATTAATTGTCAACCTAGTTGCAGTATCCCAGAAAAGATCAGAGAGTGCGATGCAGTGGATGCGATGCAGTGGATGCGATGCAGTGGATGCGCTGTCTTGCTGCTAGTGGAGAACCCGAGGCTTCTCATTGGCGTAGGGCTGGTAAAACCCTTGTTCAGCCTGTCAGAGACAGGCATTCTCCAGCTCAGATTATGACTGGCTGTCAACCAAAGTACCAGGATGTGACACCTACAAAAGAAGACCCCAAGAAGAATGAAAAAGAGCTCTTCCATACGTTTCACTTTATTCTTGTGACTTTTTAAAATGAGCTTTTCCATGTAGGAAAAAATATTTTCTTGAGAGTTGGCTCTTTTTTTTTGCTTGGTTTCTTTCGCTCTGTCTCCTATTGGAGATGTACACTTGGGTGTGTGTTTATTCTAATTGTATTGTGCTGGTATTGGGGCTCAGTTACTTTGGGGTTCATTTCCCATTTTGGCCTGGTCTACTCCTGAAACGAGCCCTTCAAAATGCCCAGGTGTGCTGCCCGGCTTATTTAAAACGGGTTAGTCTTTGGGGCACTCAGGCATTAATTAGCTGGGGGTATTAGAAGGATTTGCTTTGAATAACTCTGGCACATAACCATGTCGATTCACTCATTTTTGGGAGGAGGTAGGGGGTAAGAAAAAATCTAAAGGCCCAAAACACTGTGAGTAAAGGGGCTTAATCAGAGCACATCCATAGTCCCCACCTGTGTGCCTGTGTTTTATAAGCTACTACTTTCAGGCAAAGAACTGTACAATGAATCAGTAATCCCAGGCATTTGGTAAGGCCTGTACACTTTTTAATCCAGATCCTATCATGTACAGCTGTACATATGAAACTCGAAATAAGATGTTGTGATACCTGATAGAATATATAATGGTAATCTACTACGAGTGTCTGGGGTGAGGGGTAGCATGTGCATTTGAAGTCATTTGACAAGAAAGGGTGACAGACTAGCTTCTTACAGCCACAGCCACATAGAAGGCTGGAAAGTTAAGTCAGGTGAACTTTATTGTCATACCATCCATATATGGCACAAATGTTCCCCCAGGCCCACGGTGTGAGAGACGGGGAAGGGCTCTCATGGGACTTACAGTGCAAAACCCAGGACACAGTGCGATGTGGAGGTGGAGGTGGGAGGAGTATTCTCAGGAAAACTCAAATCCCTCAATAGGACAGAGCATGAATGAGGCCCATTACTCTCAGAGGGATGCTTTTGTACTTATACTGGGCATCTGCCAAGCATTCTGGACAGACCTCCACTGGCAACCTTTCCTGGCAGCTCCCCTGAAATGAGATCAAACGGCGTGGACTTATACCTTTGCATTGCTAATTGCATAATGTCTGTTTACATACAATAATTCCATTGTTACGCATAAATGTAAATGATTGTGCCTAAAAAAATGTGGCACGGAGCCTTATAGCAGATTATAGCAGATACTCAGTCAAAGGGGTCTCATTCTCACCTACGGAAAACACGGACACAAGGGCAGCAAAGTCACCAAGTTCTCTCACAGCAATTCCTGGAAGGTGGGGGGTAATCTGAGTGTCCAAAACACACTGGGAAAAACACAGGCAGGCTAACTGCACGCTCCGGGGCTGCTGGGGCTAGTCGCTCTCCTCCTTTACCATGTGTTCCAGGAGCACTCTATTAGCCGCACACATCAGTCTCCGTGTTCCCGGAGGATCACACTTTGTTTGGAAGACGTTATTGTGTGGCTCCTGTGCCACTGCTGCAGTTACCTTCCTATGTTTGTATGGGAATGGCCTGCATACTTAGAGGATCTCCTTACCCCCCAATGTCACTCACGCACTCCGTTCCACAAATGCACACCTTCTCCGGATTCCTAGGACTCGCTCCCGTACCCCTGGAGATCGGGCTTTTTCTGTGCCGCCCCACGACTGTGGAATGCCCTACTGCTACACATGAGGGCTCCATAGACTTTGACATGTTTCAAACGAGGCCTGAAAACGTTTCTTTTTAGCCAAAATTTTTAATGATTGTTTTAATGTTAGATATTTTATTCCTCCTTTTATTGCTATTTTTAATGTAGTTTTTTACTGTCTGTATGCACTCTGAGATTTTCATTGTAAAATGTAAAGTGCATTATAAATAAAATTTATTATTATTATTATTATTACGGGATGCTCAGGCTGGCTGCACTAATGTCTAGTTGACTCCTTGGCAGCATGTATGTGTGTAATGTGCTATTTGTCTCACTTGCATGTTGCTTTGGACAAAAGCATCTGCTACATAATATCCATGTAAATTAACTTAACCCCACAACCCTGCAGAGCAACTATCTGACTCACCATCTGGCAGGACCAGTTTGTCATTAATACACACAATTCTTGTTCTCCTTCTTCTAGGAAACAGTGTTTTCCCTGATAGCCAGGACTTAAGATAAAATTATGGCACAATGGTGTGACTAATAAAATGCTTAAAAACAAGAAACAGATCGGCCGAGTGTCCTCGACGCGACGGCTTTCCAAAACCATTTCTCCACTGGGGGTGCCGTGTGGTTCAGTGGGTTACGCTATCTGTGATCTGAAAGTTGCTGGTTCAAGCCTGGCCTTGGTGCATTTACAGGCCCTTGACCTCTTGCTCCCTGGGTGCTGTGAAAGTGGCTAACCTTTACCACAAAAAGAGAATTTCCCCATGTGGATCAATAAAGTATCAATTATTACTATTACAGAAAATTTCCACAGTTACGAGGGAATTTCTCTGTTACCCTGCGGTGGGCATCTTCTGGTCGTGCCACCTGTTTAACACTCACTACTACCTGTGATTTCTTAAACAGTTGTGCACACAAAACTTCAGTGCTAGTGCTTCAGTGTGATCCATCCTTTAACCACTGTAGGTCACACCTGCTTTCCTGAATGGAGGATATAATGGCTCAGAACATCGAAGGAGATTCAATTTCATATCAAGCTATGCAAGTGTGGGATATTTTAGGGAAATGCACACGAGATACCTGATTACATGTGCGCTAACCATGATTCTAGAACATACTGTAGAAACTATGGCATAAATCCATCTTCTAACTTCCTATTCAAGTCAGTGTTGTGGGGACATATGACACAGTAATAACTATAGCTAAACCGTATGGCACATACACGTCTTCTGGTGTGGAAGGGGCCAGGTACTCTAAAGTGCAGGAAGAAACCTGAATTATAAGGGGAAACCTACTAACTCAATACACACAAACCTGCAGGTGTGAAGTAACCCATTGTTTTCTAACCCAGTCCTTGGGGACCCCCAGACAATCCACGCTTTTGATCCTTCCCAACTCCCTGGAGCAAAAATTTGCACTGTCTGGCAGGGCGCTTTCATTGACCTACTATACATGCAATGCATTTTCTGCCAAACTGACGACAAATTATCTTGTCAACGTCAATGCGTCTGTTAGATAGCTCAGTACCATGTGATGCACTATTCCACTTACTTATCCAGAGTTTTAAGATATATTACTGTATAGTTTTTAAATGTAAATGTACCGATGTCAGAGACATCATTTTAAAAGCTGGCGAATATTTAGCCAACTTCAGCCTCGCCTTAAACATATACATTATTTATAGTTATGTGCCATTTACAACAAATAGTCGTCTGCAGTTATACATGTTGTCACTTTAAGGGACAGATATTTGACTGTGTGACGAGACTGCAGAGCATAATCCTTTCGGAAAAGGACCAAAGCGACAGTTGCTTAATACACAAGGACTGCATGAGGCTTTCACAACTCAGAAGGTATGCCAAGGAAAGGCTGAGAAACCTGCTACCGGCCAAATCCGCCCCGCACGCGGTGTTACAAACTGGCATCGGGATTTTGGAGTAAGGGCTGCCACTGGCCGGACTCGGGAAACAGATCCTAAAAAAAGGTGAAGCCAGAATTGCAAGTCCGGTTTGATCAAGTACGCGAAAGTGTAAGTGGACTGTGTCGTTATTTATACATATGTACTTTCAGAAATCACTAAACACATTTGGAAAAAAAAACACATTAATCGGCGAAATGTACATGCAAATTACCACAAAGTAAAAACAAAATGCATACGATGATTTGCAATGCCGTTGTTTGCGTTTATTTGCCTGCAGCAGTTTTTACTGGGTGCATTAAATTGGGCTTGGTAAAATGAACCTACCGTGAAGGTCAAACGTTTAGAAAAATGTGTAGTATTCCATTAAAGCTCTTAAATAAGCCTGTATTATCTGTATTACGATAATCAGAGTTCACAATAGCCAGTGTTCACAGAATGTAAGTGGGTTAGCATAATTAATGTGGATTTATGTCTGAATCCTTTTTAAGCAAGTAACATTTACGTGGACTACGTCGACCCCAACCATTTTAACGCCATGAAGCTGCAATATAGATTATTTTGAAATGCAATCAATAAAACTTTAAAGCTGTAGCTGTAGGTTTTTAGATGGTAAGTTTGGGTGGCACGTGCACGGACATTAATTATGTGAGATCATGGGCATTTCGGGGCGGAGGGTGGCACGTGCGCGCGCTTATCTGACGCTGCATTGGCAGTGATTGTGGGCGAGCTCACCTGAGGGACAGCATCTCCTGTGTGTAAAAGAGATGTTCCCGGAGCCCAGTAATATAACTCCCCAATCTACTTGCTCAGACATAATTTGCATGAACCGCCTGGATTGAGGAGCGGCATCGTTTTTGCTGAAATGAAATAGATGGATGATGTAATCTGGATGCGTGAATTGTCGCGCTTTGCTATTAGGCGGCTCTAGATACAATTATATGGGCTGTTGAGATACTGGAAAAATAATTACTGGAGTGCCCTGGTTTTGGACGGAAACCAGTAAGCGACCGACGTTATTACCCAAGTCATTGCCCGTCCACTGTAAACAATCCGGTAATTCATGCACGTTATAAAAAGGGGTTTGCAACTGTTTACATTTTCCAAGTCTGCCTAATCTATAAGTCGAAAAGGTTATTGCTAATTAGTGACGTTCGTGCATTACTCGTGAAATGAAGCGCATTGTACCGCATGTTCACAGAGGTGGTGTCGCTTGGTTTATTATGGGTGTACATTCTGCAGTAAGGGTACCGTGCAATTGCTGAACGTAACCATCTCAGTTAAATAAACAGGAGGAAATGCATGCTTTCAGCGGGCAGCCTGCGCTACACGGTTTGCTGAGAGACGCACTTAAAAGCCTGATAAACACTGAAATGCAGACGGTGCCGTTCCCTTGCGGCGGGCTCATATTCAGACAGTTGTACCATTCATCACGTTCGAAAAATATTCGCAGAGTTTACTTCTCCACCAAGCTGGAGCGTACAAAATATTAGGACTAAGAGGCTACAGAGAGTAGCCTTTAAAAGGAGCCGGGAAAACGGCTGGGATGCTATGTGAGCCGTGCGTTGAGTAATCCTGTGGATGGTCTGCAGAATTTCAGGGATCACCTGACTGGAACAGCCAGAGTCAGGACAGCCTCACCCACAAAAACGAGCGGAGGTGCAGGCTTCTGCCGCTTCGCTCTCTGCTTGCGATCGGACGCTCCCCAGTGGGAATCCTAAGGCTGGCAAAGGGATCATGTCTCTGTTGGGTCCTTGAGCAAGACCCTTACATTTGAAAATTGTTTCAAATGGTGTTTCAGTTAAATGGCTGGAGCTTTGCTCTGATCTCTATACGTGTGTGTTATAGGAGAGTCAAAGGGGATATGTGAAAATGAAAGAATCCCTATGTATTTGTACAAATGGCAAAATAAAGTATCATTATTATGAAACAAACTTATGAGTCAATCTTAGGAGAACTTAAGTACAAGTCGCTGGTGGTCTAGTGGTTAGAAGTTGGCATTTTCACTGCTGTGCTCCGGGTTTGATTCCCCACTCAGGGACTGCCATGCCTTACATGCTCCACAGAGCATGCTCCCACCTGCACAAAGCTGGCACCACAGTCAAGATCATGTTCTGCGTGGGGGTGCTGTGTGGCTCAGCAGGTTAGGGTGCTGTGGGCGCTTCAGACGCCCTGCTTGGGAGAGTGATGTGAGTGCTTGAGCAGGGCCCTTATCTCTCAGCTGCTATCACGAAATGTACAGAGCTTTGGATGAAAATGTCTGCTAAATAAAACAACAACATAAGATGCCTTTGTCGTTTCCTGGGCACTAAAGGAACATCCTTTAGCAAGCTGTAACTTGAAACGTTAGTATCTAGATAAACAAGGGCATGCTTTATTCGCAGTAACCAAAACATTTACAGTTTCTTGGGGGCTCACCTCACGTTCCAGGGCCTAGCCCCCACCTCTGTACGTATGTCACCCCTACTGTATGTTCCTGCTGGATCCATTCCACAGTCCATGAATATGGTGAATAGGTCTGTGAATTGCCCATGGTGTGAGTGATGTCCTATTTTGGCCTGATATCAGGATAGGTTCCAGGCTTACCAAACCACTGACCTGGCTAAGTGTTACTGGGAAATGGATGGATGGGTTTGTAATATACACCAAACCTGAACCTCTGGCCAGTTCCATTTAAATCACAATGTAATGACAAGGAGTCATGTTATAACTAAAATCAACATTAATTCAATGATAAAAAATAGTAATTGTTTAATCATCTTTATAGCAGCAACCATGCATCTTCTTGTTATGGTCAGTTAACTCTTTGCAGGGCTGCAGGACTCTGGGACTCTCCCAGGAAAGTAGCATGACCATCTTACATTCTTCTTGGAGGCAGATGTAATGCATTCCGTCACATTCAATGGTCCTAGGGGTTTGCTGAAAGACATCTGGCACTGGAGACTGCGCTGTTAGGCTGGCTGTTCATGGGAAGTGACATTATTTATGGCTGGCGTAGCCTGCTGGAGCACATGCTTCAAAGAGTATGGGGGAAAAAAACTTCTCAACCATGGCCAGGTTCAGAGCAGCTCCTGCCTTGATGCCGTCTTGCCTTGCAGGCAGAGCAGAATGGCCAAAATACAGATTTGCTATCAGTAGAAGCATAGTGAGAGACATGGCTTCATGGCAGAGTCGGGTTAGCTGATTATCTCAATCTCAGCAGATGTCTTGTACGTCCCGCCCGCAGCTACACGATGATAGTTATGATTAGATAAGAAGCCGAATTTACACAGAATTGTTATTTATTGTTATTATTCCTACGGGTCGTCTTGGTGAGACCTAATCGTGGGTTAGCTCCCCATGGCACACAATCCTGTAATTTTACATAAATTTTTATATATTATTACTTCTGTCAGTTTTAAGTTATTTCCGTGACCCTTGTGGGTTCTTCACTCTTTAACAGAAGGGTACTAACAATTTTGTCCAATTGGCTGTGATTATACTTATATTATAATTTGGCTGTGATCATTTCAAGGGGAGCTTTACTTACCCATTCGAGAACCCCCCACACTTTTAAAAAGCTTGATATGGAGTGGAAATGTTTAGGGATAAGTGAAACTCAGTCACAAAGACTCAGGCCATGTAAAGTAACAGAATGGGGTCACATAGTGCTGAGTCGCCTACTGACCACAAGTCGTCAACGCTGTGTTGTCATGTGTACTGCAGTGTACCAAACAAATACAAAGCGACGCCCCCCCACGTTGGATCTCTGATCAAATCTCTTTGTTCCTGACCCCAACATACAGACCCGTCATTGTCAGAACTAAACCCACTGTGCAGACAATCAGAATGTGGCCAGAAGGTGCTATGACCAGGCTACAGGACTGTTTCGACGACACAGACTGTGACCTGTTCAGACTGGAATCCACTCAAAACAACCACATAGATCTAAACAACTATGCCTCTTCTGTGCTAGGCTACATACATTTCTGCATGGAATATGTCACCAGCACTGAAAAGATCGAGGAGCACTTCAACAACTCAGACCCTCGGCGCATGTGGCAGGGTATTAAGTCCTTCACTGACTATAGAACCAACACCTGCCCAACCAGTGCTGTAAACCCATCCCTGCCTGATGATCTCAACCGGGTCTTTGCATAATTTGACAGAGACAGCAGCAAGCAGCACACTGAACTAAACCGGCAAGAAGCACCATCACATACACCGGTGCTTAGCCAGCAGGAGGTGAGACGGGTCCTCAGCCACACTAACCAGAACCCTAAGCCTGCAGGAAGCACCATCACATACACCGGTGCTTAGCCAGCAGGAGGTGAGACGGGTCCTCAGCCACACTAACCAGAACCCTAA
>JAODKM010000058.1:2737306-2765885 GCA_026780845.1 Petrocephalus sullivani | reverse complement strand
GCGGAGCCTGGACACAGACTGACGAACCCACACTTACGCACACACATAACAGACACGCACCTTACGGCACGTAACATGTGAGAGTGACAGAGAGAGATTGGCATCATATCCAGGGTGGTTCATGGGATTTCTGGCATATTTCTGTTCCGATTGTGCAAAATGTAAAAGCTGTGGAAGGAGCAGTGAGAACATACCACTGAGAACATACCACTGAGAACATTACACTGAGAACATTACACTGGTACACTGTACACTGTATACAGTACACTGGTATTTCCCAGTTTCTCATATAGAACATGTCACGTTATCACTATACTGCGTAAGTATCCGGTCAGTGTGAACTAAAAGAAATAGATGGAGAGCAGTCATGTTCACATGTTTTTTTTACTCTAGAACCCAAACCGGAAGTCCCCCTCTACAATGGGTCCGTGTTGTAGCATCAGTATAACTCAACTACTGTATATTCTTTACAGAACACCTCCCCCTTACGTAAGAAATCCCCCTAAGCATCAAAACAGGGTTTACAGGTGACACACTCTAACAGGTATCCCAAAGGCATAACCCTGAATTACATAATCCTGAGTTTTGTATTACACTTTGTTTTTCAAAACATTAATAGAACTCAATTCCATTTTTTTTCTTCTGTCACTTTTCTCTTTTTTTTCCCTTTCAGTCTCTCACAACAGTCTCTTATAAATCCAGATGCCTGGGAGGGCGTGACACTCGGCCTGAGAATGTCACATGTGTGTCAGCTGCACCTGTATGTGTGTGGCTATCTGTTCCTTTAGTGCTGTGAGTGTGGGTGTCTATGTTACCTGGTTCTGGGGTTACCTCAGGTGTTCATGGTGTGTCAGGCATACATGTCTGGAGCTGTGTATTATGTACTGAGCACGTGTGTGCGGCTGATGATGATGAACGAGCTCGTTGTTGTCGCTCTCTGCACGGCCGTCCCTTGTTTGTACTCTCTCTGCAGCCAAACTACTTGTCCTGTCTGCAGCTGGGGCAGGGAGGGAACTCTGTCACGCAGGTGGTGGCGGCGTTGCTGGTTCTCCTTTGCCTGTCTTTCGTTCTTTCGGAATCTTCTGATGTCTGGCCACCGAGGACGCAGTGCTGCCGGAAGCTGTGGAATGTCGGCGCGAATTTGTCTCCCCATGAGGAGTTGCGCTGGGGAGTAGCGCCGTTTCACCTCCTCCTTTCCACAGTCCTTTAACTCCGCCTCCCCGTTGGCCTGCGGGTATCCGGGGCTGCTCGTGACATGAGTAAATCCATACTCCAAGGCAAAGGTCGTGAACAGTGAACTGCTGCGGCCCATTGTCGGACATGACAGTCTCTGGTGTCCCGTGGGCTGCCACTACTGTCTCAGCAGAAGCTACCTTAAGGTGTGCTACCTCTATGTAGCATGAAAAGCAGTCCACTACGAGAAGGTATGACCTATTCTCCCAGAAGAACAAATCTGAGCCAACTCGTTGCCAGGGTCTATCTTCTCTCTGTTCTGCCCTATGCTGTGAGCACGTGCTGCAGTTTTCCACCATTTGGCTGATATGGACTGACAGTCCTGGCCACCAGACTGACTGACGGGACCTTGCTCTGCATTCAACAACCCCTTGGTGTCCACTGTGAAGGTTATGAAGAATCTCCCGTCTCATGTCTCGCGGAATCACAATCCTTTGACCTCTGAGCAGCAGCTGTCCATTCAAGGTAAGGTTACTTCTTTCAGGCCAGAAGGAGGCCAGCTCCGGGGGGAGCGCATGTCTTTCTGGGTACTCAGTCTCACAGTATCTGGCTAACTTGCACAGACTGGGTCAGCTTTCTGTTTCTCTATAATTCCTGTTAATCTGGCCTCTGTGGCCGGAGGCTCTGAGTGACTGCGTCCGGGAACCCCGGCCTTGTTCTCTTTTTCCTCCTGTGTGAATGTATGTTCCACCAGGGCCCTTGACAAAGTATCTGCGGTTATCAGGTGTTTACCGGGCACATGTATGATGTCAAAAGTGAACCTTAGCAGCCTCAGTCTGCATCTCAGCATTCTTGGAGGAAGTTTCTCTAGAGCCTTGGTACTTAACAATGGCACTAGTGGCTAGTTGTAGTGAATTTCAGTCCCAAGAGATGTCCCAGGATGACAGACGCTCACACGCCCATGTAGCTGCCAGTGCTTCCTTCTCGATCTGAGCATAGTGTTCTTCAGTGTCTGACATACCTCTTGAGATGAAGACAATGGGTTTCCATGTTCCATCTGACTGCCGTTGGGTTAGGACGCCCCCCGGTCCAAACGATGAGGTGTCAGCAGAAACGCACGTCGGCAGCCAACACCTGTGCGAAGTTCCATCTTTAGTCTTGGGAATGCCTCCTTCTGTGGCACTTCCCCACACCACACATTCTTTCTACAGAGCAAGACTTTGATGACCATAGTGAATTTTTTATGGGTGCTATACACCAGCTTTGCACCCCTGTCAAAGAAATATAAGAATTAATCTGGCTGATATTTCTGTGGGTGACTTATAGCGATATTCCCTATTAGGGCTGCCACATTTCATGCAGAAAAATAAAAGACGCCTACCATAGTGGGGCCACAAGCACTATGTGCCAAGTGACGCACCAGTGGTGGTAAATTGAAACTTAAACCACAGTCTCAAGAAAGTACTACGATTCATACTTAATATTTGAAGTACTTTATCATCAACGGACATAAAAGTAAACTGGGTAAAAAACTTTTCAGTTATAAACTCCAATTGTATATGAAATTCATCAATCCAATGGCATTATCATACAAACTGTGGACAGGATGATGCTACCTTCATCGCAACTCGAAAAAACGGGACAAACTGGGACGCATAATTTTATTGTTAAAAACGGGACGATTCCGTATTTTAAGGGACGTGTGGCAACCCTGTTCCCTATCCACATTTGTTTGCAGGGCAATTGTCTGCTATTACCCCCATTTTGCAGCCATCTAGCCCTTTCTGTTCTTTAGAGCCATTTTAGTGTCCCAAAGTTTGGGTCCCCATTGACTTCAATGGAGTTCGGGTTCAGGGTCAAGTTCGGGTACCGTAGTTCGCCCGAAACCGGCAAACTTCCAGGTTTTCGCTCAACCCTACTGAGTACCGTTGCATCCCTAGTTCACAGTGGCCCAGAAATGTTATGCTATCTTTTGCAAACTCACATTTCTCCCCATGCAATGTCCGTCCCCCTTCCTGGAGTTTCTTTAGGACCTGACGCAGCCTCTCATCGTGCTGGGCCTTGTTCTCCCCATACACCAGAATGTCACCGGCATGACACACTGCGCCTCTACATCCTTCCAGCATCTGGAACATGCGGCACTGAAAGTGTTCTGGTGCGGAAGATATTCCAATGGCAAACGATTAAAGACATCCCGCGCCACTGGGGTAATGAAAGTTGTCAACAGCTTGCTTCCTTCTGCCAACGGGATTTGCCAGAAGCTGGAGGTGGCATCCAGCTTTGTGAAGACTTTGGCCCCCACCTGCATTCCCAGTGTATGGTCTACAGCTGGGAGGATGTGTCATTCCTTCAGAACCCACTTGCTTAAGCGTGTTAAGTCCACACACATCCATATCTTTCCATTAGGCTTGGGCACTACGACCATGCCTGCACACCATGGTGTAGGTCAGGGGTCTCCAACTCCAGTCCTTGAGGGCCAGAGTCCTGCACATTTTTGGGATTACCCTCATTTAACACGCCTGATTTAACTCACTGTGCTAATTACCATACAGCACTCAAGCACAATCATTTGTGATGGAACAGGGGAAGAACTAAGCTACACAGGACTCCGGCCCCCCAGGACTGGGGTTGGAGACCCCTGGTGTAGGTTGTGCCACCCTGGAGATGACACCCATACCCTCCATACGGCCCAGCTCTGTTCTCACTTTGTTGTGCTGAGGGAGAGGCACACGCCGCGGAGAAGACTGGGCATATGGGACAGCATCCGGTTCCAATACGACTGTGTAGGGCTCCTTTAATTTCCCTAGCCCTGAGAAAACAGTGGGGAACTAAGCTTTGAAGTCCTCCTGCTGGGTTTCCACTGTATGAACGCACCTCAGCAGCTCGAGAGCCCTTATTGCTGGGAGACCTAAAAGAGGCTTTGACAGTTCATTAACAACATACTGTACACCTTCTGTTTAGTTGCTCTTTCTTCAACGGTCAGGTTCCCTCCAAAACCAGTCTGTGATGCGTCAGTCCATACAGCACCAAACTAGACTGTCTCAATGCTCCGTGTATCTTACCGGGATAAGTGCAGCTGGGAATTGCAGTAACTGCAGCTCCCGTATCCAGCTTGTATGCCTCCTCCCGCTCAACTGCAACACTCCAATCCATTCCTCTTCTCCTTTTGAGCTCACTTCTCCCAAAAAAGCAGATTCCTCCTCTTCCTCTGTCTTGTACCCCTGTGTAATGCCATGCACACTCTTGGCTGACCTGCATTTTTTAGCGAAATGTCCCCGGAGCCGGGCATTCTTTCCAGAGGTGTCTCTTGACATTACCGCATTTGCCACATCCTGTTGACAGCTTGTCTCTTTTCTTATGTAACCCTTTTTTCCTTTTTGGTGTTTTTCGTATATTGCGTCAACTTGTCCTGCTATTGGCCCTGCCCCCCCCAACACAGACTGTTGCTTCTTTGTCTGGCTTTGGCCATTACTTTGGCTAGTGTCAGTTCTGGGTCTTTCCGACAGCTGAGCATCTTGTATTGCGACCATTATTCAGTCCCTTATCAATACTTCTCTCAGAACTCCGAACTGGCAGTGTTGTGTGAGCGTGCGCATAGCAGTTATGAAAGACTCGACACACTCACCCGGCTGTTGACTCCGACGATTGAAGCATGCTCCTTCGTAGATAATATTCCGCTTGCTGATGCAGTGTTTATGAAACGCCTCCGTGACCAACTTGCATGACTTTTTCTGCCCTTCAGTCAGAGGTAAAATACTGAAGATGTCTTCGTCCTCATCGCCCGCCGCCTACATAAAGGCGTTCACTTGAAACTCCTATGACTGTTTTTCCAGCCCTGATGCGACTCTGTAGCGTTCAAACCGCTTCATCCATCTTGGCCAGTCATTAGTGTTCGAGAAGTCAGACTTGCCTGCCGGAAAGTACTGCGGGGCTGACTGGCTGCTGCGCTGCTCCGTCTTCCATATTCCTTAGTCTGCTTTTTTTTTTTAACGTCGCTCTAATGCCCCGCTTCTGACACCATGTCGTTATCACTATACTGGGTAAGTATCGGGTCAGTATCAACTAAAAAAAGTAGACGGAGAGCAGAGTCACATGTTCACATGTTTTTTACTGTATAACCAAAATCGGAAGTCTCCCTCTACAATGGATCCATGGATCCATCAATATAACTCAACTATATTCTTTACAGAACAGAACATAAAATAAAAGCTAATTCACTGCAGTAGTGCCACTGCCCACTCTTTTCCTGTAACCTAGGTTAGCGCCGATTGGCAACTATAAGCTACACCTTAAACTTTCACATAAGACCTTATTTTTTTCATCATACTTGCGGAAAAGTGCTTCCATATAAAAGTGATACTGAACCTAAATGTTGAATGTTTACTTTAGGTAAATAGGTGGCTTTTAAGTCTTTTCATTAGAAGTTTGACGTTGATGTTTTTCAAAAAACATGTTTTCCCTCATTTTCCAACATCATCCCAACATTAATTTAACATAAAATGTCTGTGCTTGTTCTACCAGATGTTTTTGTCTTTTAAGTCGGTAATGGCAAATGTTAAAGTATATGTAAAGTTTTCCATGCAATGATATTTTAGATCTGATACCTACTGTATCCACCTCCTGAGATATGTTTTTTTTGGGAAGATGATTTAGCGACATTCCTCTTGGATTAGCTATAGCGTGAGCATTAGTTCCATGATGAAACAGATTGTGGTCCAGCAGTGCTACCACATGTAATTTCCCGGGGAAGGATTTGGCAAACAGACTTTCAGGTGCAGACTGCATAAAGGTCCAAACTAGGACTATGACTTAGTGGCACTTGGAAGAAGGTCAATTAAAACGAATTGATGTTTTTTTGGCCAGATGGTACTTGACCTCAAACACTGCAACCAGAGAAGTTCCATTGATCCGCGAGATGTTTTGAAAAAAATGCACCAAACATCTTTAATAACAGGTTTGCAGAACCGTAATAACACGCTAGCTTTTCTTTCATGATTGGGTTGTTTTTCAGTTGGTTTTTCTATCTGATTGACGTTGCAGTGGAAAGGGCTATGGGCTCGCGTCCATGCGTCAGTGTGAGCCCCCCTGATCTCTTAACTCCCTGCTCCCTTGCTGTACTTTCTGTATCTGCCCTGTCGCATATCTTCTGACGTCCTTGGCAGCCTCCTTGGCATGTGCGTGGCATTTTTGCCGTGTAGCACAATCAGCCAGATTGTGTCCATGCGAGGCATGTGCTTCCTACAGCATGAGCAGATGCATGACCCAGTTGTCTCCACATAACAACACACATACAGCCATCTTGATCTTAGCAGAGATCTTGCTTTTGCCCTGTGGCTGCGAATGAATTTCAAATCGTCTAAGAAGCCCCAATTTGCTCTGGTGCCTTTGATGGGATTTCCCTTGCTTTGGGGCACTCCTCATGAGAGCCTGCATAAGCTGTGCATTTGAAATATTTGGTATGGGTATTCATAAGCTCCCCCATAAGATAAGGCGTATTCTGTGTTTTGTGTCCCCGGGCTTTTTTTGTTTCCTTTTTTTACTGGTATGTTTCCATACTCAGAGATTTGGCCTTCATGTTACTGATAATGAGCTCCTTTCACGCACGTAACATTTTGCGATAAAGAGACCTTAAATGTTTCTAGGAGTGACATGAACGGGCCGAAATCCTTTTGCTCCACCACGTTTATTGCAGTCCAACAATACTTTTTGCAAGGAGGCGATTCCTTTGTTCAGAACCGTCTGCATCCACGTTCCTTCAAGTTCCTTCCTCTGCTCACCTGCTTTTCCCAGGATCTCGCTGCTTAGACCATCTCTGCAGCCGTCTGCCTCGCTTCCTGACTGAGGGTCACTCGCCTGCCAGCCAGACCCTTCTCCTTAAAGCTCTTCCTGTGTTCTCGCCATTGCACTTTGAGCTTTGTAAGCTGCACGCATGTCCCGTGAGGAACTCGGATAGCTTTTCCAGGTGCCTTCGCACATTTACGCCACAAGTGAGGGGACAGCTTAGCACTCGCTAGTGCATTCCCGTGTATGCCGGTGTTCTCTTTTCGGAGAATACACATGAAACAGTCCCCATATCCTCACAATAACCTGGTGAATGGGATGTTTTATTAATCAAGCTTCAACAACATGGACAATATTGTATATTGATCCTTATGGGAAAATTAGGATGTGACAGCAACTCAGATTGAGAGAGAGTCACAAGAGATAGGCATAGTGAAAGGGACAGGATAACCACACAGAATAGAATAAAATAGAATAGAATAGAATAAAATAAGTCTTAATTAAATTTGTCTTTGGTCACACAGTGTAAAGTGTAAAATTTACAAAAGCAAGGTAAAATAATAAAATGAAATAGAAGATGAATCAATGAACACAATCACAATTAAATAAATAAAAATTAGTAAAATCAATTATGTGGGTAAAATTATTAAAATAAAAAAAAGTAATATCAAACTTTCAAAGCAATATGTGTAGGCCTCTGTATACATTACATGCTTTGCCTAATTATTATTCTTTTACATTTTGGTTTACCATCGTAAGCTGTGAATACATTGTTAGCAATACATTTCTAAGTGCAGTCCAGTGCACCTATGCAGACGCGATGCATTCCGGAAGGAAGACCTACCCAAAGCAGCCAGACGTGTGGGCAGCTCTGGACCCCGGCTTGTGACGTGCGTACCTTGTCTGACTGCTTCCCTGTTAGTTTAACAAAAATAAAAAAAGCTTTCATAGGAACCGTCACAGCTATTTGTGTGTGGGCCAGTGATTCTCCTGAGAATAAGTAGTTTAGGAAAAACCATGTAACGATTACTTGAGCTAAAAGGTATAATTAGCTGGGAGAGAGCCCGATGGAGCAGAGCCCAGAGCTAAATAGAGCCCCTTCACTTGGAGAGGTTCACGGTACATTAAAATTTTGCTGTGAAAACGTATCTTTAATATTTATGTAAAGGGGGGCTGTTCACCAGTTATAAATGGGAGGACACCGGGAAATAGCAATTTAATATAAAAAAGAAACTTCTGTCTTGTACATTCTTACGTTCTTGTACTGAATTGTCTTGTCTTGTAATCTTGCACCGACCCATTTTGAAAGGTCCTTCAAATGTAACATTCTTTTGCAGGGAACCTTAGATACTTTGTGTGAACTGTCGAAGGACGCAGTCTAAAAAGGCTACATAGACCACGTCCTTCTAAGTACACAGCCTACAAGGCTAGGTAGACCACACCCTTCGGAATTTGCAGCCCCAGAATTCAGACACAGCCTATCAGTTGCATTTCTATGGCTCATACATGCTCATGTTCATACATAAAGCATTTTTATCAGCCAAATCCATTTTGATACACCAATAAACGGATGATAGCAAACAGTAGGTAGTGCCCTGGATTTCTCCCTTTCACGCCCTCATCCCAGCATGCAATGCACAGCATGTGACATGCTCCCCATTTGGCAACATAGTGGCACGGACAACAAGGAGCAATTAGTCTCTAAAAGGAATTCCTCACTTGTAATATGGAACTTGTTTGGATTTTCCAAAACCCACACAGCAAGCTAATGTTCTTAAGTTGGATAGCAACACAACAAACCTTTTCGACCAAAAGAGTATGTTATTATGTTTTATTTTAGGTTAAATAAGGAAATTAGTGGTTGTACTGTTCAGTAACTTGCAAAATAGTCTTGTAAAACCAAAATGAAAAAGAATCATGATAAGATTGTGGCCCTACCTAAAAAAAATGTACACGATTTTTGCCCTACCGCCCACCACTACTACGGACATTGTCCTGCACTGATATCATAATTAAGAAATTCATTGAAAATGTGCATCTGCGTGTGCTGTATAAAACCACCATTTTATCCTGAAGGAGACTTTTAGATTTCGGTACAGCATAGAGTCCCGCTGTGTGCCACGCTGTGGGCCAGAGCTTTTGCACTTCAGTGCACCGCAGGCTTATTTTAGGAGCGAGGGCAGGATGGTATTACTGGGGGGGGCGCCTCACATCCTGAGACGTCTAGCAGTCAAACTCACTGCAGCATGTTCGACGCAGACATAACAAAAACACCAAAGAAAAAAAGTAATTAACAACAAAAAGAACAATTAGCAACCCGCTTAGACACAAGACAAGGAAGTATTTCTGTGGCATGCACATAGCGGGTATGTCTTTATGGTATTCATACCCATAGCAGGCGGTGTTCTATTCTTTGTTATACAGTAAATAGTGTCATTTCTGTTCTCCTTGAGGCCTGACTCATGTCTCACACATCCTGCACCCATGCACAAACATGCTTACTCACTGGCACACAGGAGGACCCTCAGCCCGGCCTGTTGGCTTCATTACGGCCTGCAGTTCCTGACCCCCACCTCCCATTCCCAGCTTCCCTTGGACTAACTGACAGACACTGCCTCCCTTCACTGTGCCCGTCAAAACATGTCTCGCCCGCAAAGGAGCCACGCCCCCCGCCTTAACCACAGCTCAGGGTAGCCGAGCTGCTGACCTAACAACACACCCACGCTGTGGCTGGAGCAAGTCTGCTTGGACCTCGTGGCCAAGCTCGTGCTGGCAGGACTCAGAGGAAACCCCAGAGGATCATTCGGGTTAATTAAACCGGAAAGCCACTATCCACGTTATCTAGAACCTGGCAGCATTACCACTTTTTATTGTACACTTCTTTTCCTGTTAAACTGGAAACTTAATCTTAAATTCGATGTTACGGAAACTCTGATAACGCTAATATTATGTTTACCAAAGCGAGGCACGGATGAGGCCAGTCTGCACTCAGAGAGTAGGATCAGCCAAAGTCCCCGGAGAAACTGAGCGGAAGGGACACGCTGAACCCCCCCTGCGATGTTACTCTGCCAGTCATGGAATTCGAACCCACAACCATCCAGAGACGCATCTCTAAGATACTGAGCCACATTCCATCCCAGGATTGGCCTGGCCAGCTGGCATACTAGGCCTTGTCCCAGTGGGGTGATGGGTATGTGGGCCACCAAACTGTGTCTTTGGAGAACCTATTCAGGTGTGAGAGTTAATCAGATCTGAAATCAGGTAAACTGAAATAGCATTCTCAGGTAGAGAACTTTTTAGAGAAAAAAAAGTAGAGAAAATGTTTACGTGCATTACTGTAGGATTTACATATCAATTCATATAATTAATATACATCATACAATTCATATAAATAATTCTAAATTGAATTGTTGAAGGACATAAAACTTGGTTCCATTTAAAGAAGTGCAAGGGCTTGATTATAAAAAGGAAAAATGACCACCATAAAAAATCTGCTACTAAATGTGACCTTAAAAGCCTCCATGGGGAGAGGATTCAAGGTCAATCTGTGCTTCAGTGAAATAGATCAGATAATTCCCTCCCCTGTTTAAATATTTAAAAAGTAATGTAACCATACGCCTCTCCAAATCCAGCTGTGATTCAGCTGTGGCCCCCTGGCAGAGGTCTGGGGGCATCCAAAACAGACGTACCATGTGTGTATAAGGAAAAAGGACGTGGCAGGTAAACATAAGCACGTTTATTTACTATAGGAAAAAGAGGAATGAAAACAACATTGTTAATAAAGCCTCAGAGAGACGCTTCCACACTATAGGTAAACAGGCTGGAGGATATGTTCTGGTTGGCTACTTGGGGGGGTCTCTGATCCCTGCTAAGGGGTCTTCATGAAGTTCCTGGCTTCACAGTGGCGGCTGTTTGTGACTCGGAGCTGTTTATTCAAGTTTAAATTTATCACAGGCAGGGCAGATGACGCAGCTCTGGAAAAATACTCGGAGGACATGTCGCCTTTACCGGCCACCCGTCCAAAAAGAGTTGTGGGCACTGCTTCAGGAAGGCTGGTGTGCAAAGGCTGTGGCCTCTGTTTTGTACAGCAGTTTACACAGCTGGGTATTTCTGGCTGCTAGCCTGTGCTGTGAAAAAGGGATTTATTTGCCTTTAGATATAACAGAGTTGCTAGCTGTGCTCATCTGGCGGGGGTGAGATTTTCAATTCGAAATAAGTCCACACACACATTTACATATATGTAACAGTTTTATTACTCAGTCTGTAGGGTTTGCAAACCTAATTTGGGGTTTATAATGGAATAATATAGATGAAATAAGATTTGTGTGATCCTGAGAGTCTGAAAGCGTGACAGTCAGGCGCTGTCGTGGGGTATTCACAGAAGTGGCCAGTTTGGAAAGGGAGCTCCTGCTGTCTTAATTAAATGAAATGTGTTACAACTATAAGTACCACTGTAAACTTAGTAAGAACAAGTTAAAAAAAAAACTTCAGACTCTAACAGCAGTCTCTCATATGATACAGCATTTACCTTTTCAATTAAGATTTTGAGATTAGGCGTACAGATCTTCGTCATGAAGCCTACACCTCTGTGTTTTTAGGAATTATCAGCACTTCCATGCTGAATTACAAGAGCAGTATCTTACTTGGCGCTAACAGCAGTAATCCAGCGCAGGCACCGCACTGGGGTCCATAGTATGACTAACTAACTAGCATTACTAAGAACTGCGGACCTGTAGTGTGGGCGCTGCGCTACTCCTCCAGCACATCGCGGGGAGCTTCTAGACCCGGGCGTCCCTTCGGCCACGGAGAATTAAGGGGCATTTTGTACAGGCAGTTGTGCGAAAGAGGTGCGAAAGATTACTTTATTTTCGCAGACAGAAAAAAAAATCAAAAATACTGCCTTGGCTATTGTCAGTTGATCTATTCTGAGAAGCAAGATTGTTATCCTCCTGATGCACCACTGTTATTTCACATCCATTCAGTTCAAGAGTTAATTTTCCGATGAGTTACCAGAAGGCTTCGTAAAAGGATGGGGCGGATCGCAGTTCTTATTTTGAACAACCATGTAAAATTCCTGAAATAAATTGTGTGTGTATATATACAGGAAAGTTGAAAATAGATACGCAAAAACGCATAGAATATAACAGCAAAATTGTTTTCAATTTGTACTTCAAATAAGAGTGCCTGTATGTTATACTATACGAAACTGATGTACATTTTGTACTTACGGATTTGTATTCTTACTTTTTCGTCCGTTAAGTCGGTTAAAGAGTGTGGGATTCCTTATGGGTTAGGCTGATACCCGGCACCATAAACTAACCATAACCAGCAATTAACACTGCCGATGTGGTGTGATTATGAGCGGGATGCGACGGAGACCGATTCGGTGGCTGCGCCCTGCATGCATGAGCATAAGAAGCCGTTCTTAGCCTATTTGGCTCGTTTCTGAAGTGCAGAGATGTCTGATGCTTGGTAGTGGATGAATCTGAGTTTGCAATGTTAAGTTTTAAATTACTTTAAAGAGACACCGCCTGGATTTTCACGATTACTCTCCACAAATACGCCGCTTGATTTTCACGACCTAGTCACTGTGTTGTGACTCGGCGCTTAATCAAATTCCATACAATAAATTGAAATCAAATGAAGCTCCGTTCATTGTAGTTGATGCAAAAAAATGTTATTGAGATCCTAAGCAGCATCCTAAACCCATCAAGGGTTAAACATCGCGTGGAAAAGAGGACGATGCGAACGCTTTGGATGGCATCCACCGGCCGCGTTGGATCTTTATACTTGTTCATTCAGGGGTACCGTGATCCGATAGTTCGCATAGTTTGGGGGCGCCCCCGTTACCCACTCGATGCATGCTTTGTTCTGTGCTCAGTCAAGCTTAGTCACTGTGGGACAATACACGGCTTCGGTAGCGGAGCACTACGGTAAGTAAGCTGCATGATTTCCTTACGTCAAATAAAATTCGGGTCTAGATGACTTTTAAGGGACATGAATTTAGCTTGAAGAAACCTGATTCCTTAGCCAAGTAAGCTTACGTAATATTGGCAAAGCTTCTTATTTTAATGAACTTCGAGAGTGAATGTATTACTTCGCGTGAGAGTGCGTGATATCTTATATAAACGTACAGTTAATTAACACTGTAATCAGAAGCTGAACGGCTTGGAAAGTTGCGCCTAAGACAGTATGTTTGCAGCTTCCTTGGCAGCTTCGGGTGCCAGTGTGCGCACATTGCCGCACGTGCTCACCCCCACGTGCCAACACAGAAAGGGAGCTTCGCCGCGTCCGTCTTCTCTATGAAACTTAAATATTTCAATAAAAAAATCCCGGTGCGATGTCCCTGGCTTGTGTTAAACAAAAATGGGACACTATATATAGACTTTTCGGTGAAGCTGTTTACCTAAGACATTAAGAGCTAGCTATATTCCTCCGTTCACTTTTCTGAAATATTATTCTAAGTTAACTGTTTGCAAGATCGCGCAGTTGTAGACCTACTTAGCTGCTCCTTCTTTTATATAATTTTAATAATATTCTTCGGTTACAGAACCACGTGCTTTCATTATGGACTCACCAGGATTCAGATTTCATCCAGAGTACTGGATTCATTATAATCCACCCGGTTAATCTAATCAACAGCGATTTCTATGATTTCTATGATTTCTATGTACAGTTTTGTATACAAGTATTCAGGTATAATACTAGCAACTTGATCGCGCTTGTTCATTTTAATCTCGGATAGCCTACTACTTTCGCTGACGGCTTATTCAGGTTCCTGAAGTGCAGCAAGTGCTGAGCATGACGTGAAATGCATACATGTGCACAAAACGGCCATGTTGGCTTCCAGCTTAAGTTTGATACGGAAATCTTGAATTGAATAACGTGCGCTTTAGTCATGTCACGTGATTATAATAAGTGGCGGCAGAATTAAGTGCCGATTTGTCGGGGGTCTTTGATACTACGAAGCGATTCGCTTTTCTCGCACTTGAGGGAGGCCTATAGTATGTCACTGTCATCATTTACCCCCCACAAATTCTAATATTTTCTACTCTACATGTTCTGCGTTTTCTAATATTTATTAAATTAGGATGCATTTGAAATTACTAATAAAAATATATACTCCAATGTTAAAGCACAATTATATGGCGTATTTTGATTGAAAAGCTAATTTATGTAAAAGTTTTTGAAACCATTTACAGTTTAATTTTGGTAGGTTGGTACTTAATCCCGTAAGTGAAACTGCACAGAAGCCAATGCAATAAGTAAGAGCGCAAGTAAATAAAAATAATTCATAGAAGTGACATACAAACAATACATAAAGCTAAAGCATTTTGTAAATTAAGTGAATGTAAATACAATTGACAGAGAAGATAGAAATATAATTTATGTCCATGAGAAACGGAAGCTGCTCCCTCATTCAAACAGTCATAAAGACTAAGAGGGTCAGTTTATGCTCCATTGGGTTTTTGGCTGCAAAGGATTGCTGCCATTAAGTTGGTATCTGTATAGAGCCTTCCAGGGTTCTGCTGACGAGCCTTGTGGTCCTTGGCAAGATGGCTATTTCCTCAATAAGCGGTGCGATGCAATGGATCCTGCAACAGTGTTGAAAATTAACTGTCACTGGGCCTGTACCTTCAAGGGACTGCCAGCTATGCCCTAGCTGTAGGTGAATGTACCTTTTAGTTTAAGTTAGGGTACAGAAATGGACACTGAGGAACTGTGGGCTGTACCTTTTTTCTGCAATTAGTAGAGAGGAAAGGGGTATGATTAAGATTTACCAATGACTCAGTGAAACCATCAAGATTAATACAGACCCTAAAGTTATATTTGGTATTATGCTGTCATCTGAACTGGAATGCATTATTTTGTAGGCCATGCCCATGACATTGAATACCATGACATGGATAACATGACATGGATAACATGACATGGATAACATGACATTGAATACCATGACATGGATAACATGACATGGATAACATGACATGGATAACATGAATCAGTTTTTCATGATTGCTTAATTAGGAGCCACAGGACACAAAGCAAAGGATAGGATTGTGTGGACAAAAGTAGTTGGAAAGATGCAGCTTTCACTCTTAAATGAGCTGCAAGAAACATCAGCAGCAGGACATTTGCTCAATGGCACAGAACTGTCAGCATCAGCTCTGTCAATAATGTAGCACAGCTTCTCAGTAAGGATGCAGGGGGTTTTAGTCACACATTGCTAACTTCTTTTGTAGGGGCATTAATAGGCCAGGGGTGCGTTTCCGAAAAGCATAGTTGCTCACTACATTAGCAACTTATATAGTTAGAACCGAGCAACTGAATGAGTCCAACAATGTTAGCAGCTAACAGGAGCTTTTGGGCAAGCGAAGTTTCAAGCTTTGAACAATTTTTAATGCACGTTGGAAAATAGTTTTTAAGCCTTTATTTCAGCACCATAAAAGCTAGCTCCGAAGCGCGTTCACTGTGCAGCTGCAGATTTCAGAGTGATAACTCACATCCTGACGTGCAGCTTGACGTGCAGTTTTAAGAAGCGCACCTATAAATGCGCTGCTGCGACACGTTCTGTGCTCCTCTCTCCGCTGCCACCCGTTTTCTCCTGCTCCTTTTTCTCGTTTTTGACAAGAAACAGAAGAGCATGTTCTGAAGTGTGAGCTTACTTTTATGTTTATCTGTGCTGCCTGGAGCACTCAGCTACTCACTGCCAGGGTCTTTTCCGCGCCTCACATAGACCCAGAGATCTGTGCCATATTCGGCCCTGAAATCACGTTTAGGCACACGTTACTCAGAAGGCAAACACTGCAGTTTTCCTTTATCAGCTCAGTTTACATTCCTGCTTAAGTTATTGCTTTTGCTCCAACTCAGTGTTACATAGCATACAGTGTTTCATAGCATTTTGGGGCTTTTGCACATTTTCAACCTTCACTTCTTCTTGTCTTATCTGTAGAATAGAATAGAATTACAGGGCAGCCACTCCTGGAGCTGGGGGTTAAGGGCCTCGGTCAAGGGCCCACAGACAGCTGGTGTTGGGTTGGGTGGGAAGAGACAGCCGGAGGCTGGAACTGGTAACCTTCCGATCACAGGGACAGAGCTTAACCTGCTGAGCCACACTCTGCCTATCCTAATCCAATCCTAATCCAATCCAATCCAATCCAAAGATTGATCCAAAGATCCAAAGAGCGCTTTATCAATGATCGCTGCCAATTGCAGCAGTAATAATGTTTTTTCGTTTTGAGGCTTAAGTAGAGCATGTGAGGTCTTTTGCTATAATGGCCTTGGAGCTGTCAAAGCCTGGGATGTTTTTAAATGCTTGGTTTTAGATCTTAAAACACTTCGCAAAACCCAACAACTGCTGCTTGTTTGTAAATATATTAGGCAGAGTAGTTTGTTTACAATGTACTCCTGCCTTGGAATGGAGTGGCGTCCCGTCCAGGGTGTGCCTGCCTCAAGTTGTGTTTCCTGAAATAGGGTCCTGGCTTGCTATGAGTCTGCACCGGGTTAGCGGTTATGGAAAATGGTTGGAACAATACATGAGCGCACAAACAAATCAATTAAATCAAACTGGTATGCGACTTAAAAACCTTTAACCCTGAATTCCTTATGTACTGCCAGTTACAATAAACACAGATGGTTGAGCATTTAAGGTGGGCCCAGATAGTTTGGGAGAAGTCTAACCATTTTATAATCCAAGTCTAAGCCTATTTGAAGTCCCCAGCTTCCCTTTGCCCCCTCTACTGGTCAGCATGGAGGCAACATCTTGTTAGTGAGGTTTTCATGAGGATATCTATTTCTGAATCACCTGGTCACCTCATGCACAAGCTCACATACACAGGGGCAGCTTAGTAACTCAACACCAGGAAAAGGTCCAGTGTTGGGGTGGAATTTTGGAAGAGAGCACTGGTTGGTGGGACGAGATGTAGCTGGACACAGGACATAGCACTTCCTCTGCCATCCCAAATTTAGCTCCTGAGCAGGACCAGTGAGCACCACAGTGACACAGAACAAAACTATAAATGAAATCCCAGCAGGTTCTTCTGCCGTCTGTGGTGTATAAATCATAAGTGTGCTTTTGTTCCAGTGGCTTCAGCACATAAATACCTGCAACCTGTTTGCTTTGTAGCTTTTTGACGTCGTGTAAACAACAAGTTTCATGAGTCCAAATGCATTGGTAACACGATCCTGGAAGCTTAACCGGAACAGTATTTGGATCAACCCCAACCTGTGCAACTTAGGGCTAGGCACAGATGTCCCGATTTGATTCTGATTCATAAACTAACGATTTGATTCAATCTGATTTCATTATATTATGATTCAATATCAACTTGATAGTAATTCAGATTCAGATTCATATTCAGAATACAATACGGCGTACTATCTAGCAGCTTTCCATATTTGGAGGGATGTTTAAAAAGCTCTAAATCAGGGGTGCCCAGTGTTACCCGCAAAGGGCCGGTGTGTATGCAGGTTTCTGGGATAACCTTTAGGTCAGCTGTTCAAACCCAGGTGTGAGGATTTTAACCATTTTGGAAATGAGCCTAGAAAATAGGGAAAAAGTACGTATTAGCCTAAAAGATAGATCCATACATTTTACCTATTACCAAATCAGACACATTTTTAAAAACAATATTTTTGTACACCACTAATTTAAATATTTAAAACTGAATCTAAATCAAATGAACATCCACATGGATTTTGAAAGTCTTTTAGGTTTTTAGCCTCAACTGTGAAAGAAGCTGCATGTGTGTATGATGGCACACAGACTGATTCTTCCTGTGACGTGCTTGGCGCTCAGGATCTGTCCAGTAAGATGGACCGTAGTGCCTCCATTCAGGTTCCCTCAGCTTCACCATATATTACGGCCATCCAGTAATGCCTCCATCCATCCACCCATCCACCCATCTTCAAATACTTATCCTGGTTCTGGTTGCCAGTTTCCCCACAATCTTCTGGACCAGTTGGAACAAAGCCATTCACGGTGAGATGTTGCCTGAAAAACAATCACAACTGACCAATAACAACCTTCGGCGTTCAGGGTTCAAAGTATGTTTAGCTATCATCACTGCCTAACGTCTTGCAATATGTGTTTATCTATTTCCTCGGATGTGACGATAGTGTCCAGCGGATTGTAAAAGCAGAATGTGGGAAGCCAGCCAGCAGTACTGACTGCGTGTCACAAGCCGGACCCATTTAGAGTGAAAAGTATCACTCTAAATGGTATTGCCTGTATTCAGTATTGCCTGTTTGGACAGAAATATGGGAACGTGTTTTATCCATCTGATGTATTTTGGCTCAAGCCAGCCCCCTCGGATTTTGGCCGCAGCACAGTGGTGCATCTGGAGTCGAACTTTAATGGGAACCAGATGCCATACAGATGTGGTTATTTTACGTTGGCCGTCTGCTAGAAGCAGAAAATGTCTGCTGTGTGAGAATAACAAGTCTGCCCAGAGCACTGTGTGTTTAACTTAATGGGAATTTTATATTGCAGCGCAGCACATCCCATATTAAACAATCTCTCCATGTTGGGGGCCTTTCCTGATTGCAATGATTAATGTCTGTGTTGACAAATACCTATTAAGGGGGAACAGGTCTTTATGGTGATTAAATGAATCATAATACAGCATTTCCAAAATGTTCTGGACATTTTCCAAGCCATGTATGAGCCCCCACAATCCTAACTTCAGAAGGGGAGCTACTGTACCTGTGGAATGCTGTAAGATGACATACGTCCTGCTCTGTGAAAAGGGCCGGCCCCCGCTTCACATTCAGAGCAGCATGTGGAAGAAACTGCTTGCAAAAACTGCAGCTGTGTGCCGCATGCATATCAGCGGCAGACATCTGTGCCTTAGGCAGCTGATAATTACCTACCTAAGCAAATATAACATCCAGCAAACATGAGCCTTCAGAAACAGTCTTGTTCGTCTTTTTTTTTTTAATTGGATTTAGATTTTGAGCAAGAGCGTCTAGACGTATGGTTTCATAGTTCGATGTGATGCAATGGTAGCTTGGGTGAGCTTGGCTGCATATCATAGAGCAGGAGTGTCAAACTCCAGTCCTGGAGGGCCGGTGCCCTGCGTAGTTTAGCTCTTTCCCTGTCCCACCACAAAGGACTGAGCGGAAGAGCTGTGTGATAATTAGCACAAGGAGCTGTGAGGAGCTGAATCAGGTGTGTTAAATGAGGGTAACCCCAAAAATGCGCAGGGCTCCGGCCCCCCAGGACTGGAGTTTGTCACCACTGTTGTGGAGGATTGATTTTAAAATGCGATTTATTTCCAAGTGGCTTGTGTGTTGTGGTGTGCTGGTGACATCAGTGATGTGAGTCAGCACAATTGGTGTATGCAGACCAATTGCACCATTGTGGCATTACGTGTATTATTGGCTATCTCTTTGGTAGTGGTGGTCTTCGGCCATGCTAGCCTTCCATACACCCATGGCTGTACCTACCACTGAGGACCTGAAGTCCTAAGCATTCTGTCTGCAGCTCCAATAACCATGATCCAATGTGCGGCACACCTCTTACCTCAGCATTTTATCTTAGCTACGGCGCTGGTGTGGGAGCACCTGGGAGCACCTCTGCAGACGGGGTGCACATGCAGAAAGTGGCCGCCTGCCGTGACAAGAAAGCAGAACACAAAAACCTCTTCCTGAGATGTTATGGGCATGGGGGGGGGGGGGGGGGGAACAAAATTAGCCTAATGTCGTAATGATGCCACTAATATGTTAGCTCAGTTCTCTATTATAATTCATTTCTTATTAAATGAACAAAAGTCGATAGGGGTTTTAGTATCTGGTCCATTATTTAAAACTGCTCTAGAAAAAATGACCAATTTGCTGTGAATTTTGCAGGAAGTGCTGTTCCAAACCCGCAGGACGTGTCCAGCCTGAATGGCTGCGCGGTGCCTGTGATCAGTTCCAGCACGTCATGTCTCAGTTCTGCATGTGATGCACGCACCCATTACCAACCGCTGCCGCCAGCTCTGCCCACTCAAACGACTCTGTCCTTTTCAGACACGGCCCGAGCGACAAGGACAATGACGGCCGCCGACGGTCCTCGAGACAAGTGAGTCATTTCACTTTTTATATTTCTGAAGAAAGATTTTTTTTTGTTGATTCCTAGAAATCCTTTAAAGGTGCTGTTCAGTTTTATGGTACTTCATATTTTGTAGGTACTACGCTGTTTGGATCGTATTTTTCATCCTCGGCTTGGGAACTCTCCTGCCATGGAACTTCTTCATGACTGCAACTATGGTAATTTCCGGCTGTTCACACACTTGCCCGTCTGCGTGAGACGACCGCGGTACAAGTGGCAGGTATGCCCACGTTACGGTCATGTGTACCAATGTACGGTCAGTAGCGATGCCATTGATGTACTCTACTGACCATGACATGGGAAAGGAGGCGCCTCGCTGATGGGAGGCGCCGACAGCCTGGCGTGGGGTGGGGGTGAGCAGAAATAGATTGGGGGCTGCGCCCTTTCGTCTGGACCCTGGAGACGAAATGCCCCCTCTTTGTCCTCTTAGTACTTTACGTCTCGGTTGGAGTTTCATGACATCAACATGACAGTCAATGGGACTGACACCCGCAATGTCCTGGAGTCTACATTCAACAACATGATGACGCTGTGTGCCATGGTGCCCCTGCTCATCTTCACCTGCCTCAACTCTTTCATTCACCAGAAGTGAGTCTCTGAAATGTCCCAAAACTTGATAAGAAACAAGTGTTGTCACTCTGCTAAGCAACCCCCTCTGGGCAAAGGTATCCAAGAGTGGATAAAATTGTCTTAAAGGCATGAGGTTTTTCATTGGGCTTCTTACTGAATACAGTAGATGTAGAGATGTATTAAGTTATACTGCACTCAGAATAAAACTGGGAGCCCTGACTAAGCTACAAACCAAACAAAGCTCTCTTTAGCTTGCGAGTTATTCACAGGGCAGTATCCAGGGAGAGCATATTCATAATCATTCCTAAGCACATTTAATTTGGATAGCCGTAGAAGTGTTGACCAGCGATTCTCTGTTCCCAGGATTCCCCAGAAGGTGAGGATTCTGGGAGGTTTGACTGCCATTCTCGTGGTGTTCCTGTTGACGGCCATAATGGTGAAGGTCGAGATATCCCCACTTCCCTTCTACGTGCTCACAATGATTAAAATCGTCTGCATCAACTGTGAGTGTCGATCTTCACCACCCCAGCCTTGCGTGCTACAAGCCTCCCGCCATGGCCTTAAATTAGCTTCATATTTTGAGAAAGTCTGAGTTTCCCATGGTTTCTCTAGCTTTCCTGCTACAATGGAGGTTTGGCTTCAAAGAAGAACAGCTTTGATGTGTATATTGAGTTTCTACTTGGTCAGAAGCTTTGATTGGGGAGGGGGTTTGTTGCGATGTCTCCATGACCCTGTCGGCTTTCGGGCCATTTCTGGAATGTGAGAATGTTTCCACAACTCTGACCCATGTCACCTCCACCCCACGACCCAGCATCCGGGGCCATGCTGCAGGGAAGCCTGTTTGGCCTTGCAGGGTTGCTGCCTGCCTCTTACACCACGCCCATCATGAGCGGACAGGGCCTGGCTGGAACCTTTGCAGCCTTCTCCATGATTTGCACCCTCCTTGGTACGTATGCAGTTACGTCATCTCATTTACATGCTTGTTTGGATGACGAAGTACCAGCCAAAAAGAACAATGAAACGAGGACACCCACCCACAAGTACCTCTACTGAGCAGGACTGTAAACAGCACTTCATATGTCTTCCAGCTGGCTCGAAGCTTCAAGACAGTGCCTTCTGGTACTTCATCACAGCATGTGTGGTCATTCTCCTGGCCATCGCCTCATACTCTGCACTGCCAAAATTGGTAAGAATGTGTCCCCCTGCGTGGCAGTCGCTTATGCTTTGAGTGAAGTGTGAAATGGAGCCAGGAGAGGATTCTGGGTATTGATACGGTGAACCAAATATGGTGTTGTGCAATGAGTATTCTCGACAGCTAATGAACTATGAGAGATACTCCGCAGAGTGTTCCATTTGGCATGGTGGGAAAAAGTCCACCGTGGTCCTTTTGTGTTTCGAAACACAAGTGGCAGGTCTTTCTGTATCTTCAACTTTTGTACGGAAGAATCTTCCACTGCAGAATCGTAATGTATCCCGTCACCTTCTTGAAGGAGTTTTTCCAGTATCATGTGGAGAGTAACAGGAAGGAGTCTGACAGTGACGGGGAGAACAAGATGGATCTGCTGACAAAAGGTAACCCCTACATGGGGCAAGAAGAGCCATTTCCTTTCTATTGATGGAGCTGCAAACCTTTCCTGAAATTCTTAAGTTGTTCCATGTATTTGTTTTTTCCCCGTTATCCAAATCAGCATATTAATTGCTCATTGAGTCTTTGGCGAGTTAGAATGTAATTATATGGACTTGCCAATGCAGGTTTAGGGGCCACTTACATGAAGGTGTTGTGTTGGCCGTCTGTGTTTTCACAGAGGACCCGGTTTTGAGTCTCACGGATGAGGAGGCCAACCCAAAGTCCTCTGTCTACGCCATCTTCCGAAAGGTAGAGTGGCACTCTTCTGGAAGTGACCAAGGCCTGTGGTTCACACGTAAGCTCTGTGACAGGGCGCGATTGTGACTGGTGACCAATTCCTCTGCCTGCAGATCTGGGTGATGGCTCTCTCTGTGTGTTTTATCTTCACCGTCACCATCGGTATCTTCCCTGCCGTCACTGTGGACGCCAAGACCAGCTCAGCCAGCAACCGCACATGGGGTGAGTCCTGCTGCCTCGTCACACCTGCCTTTCAGCACAAATCCGGAAAGGGGGAAAACACTGGAATGTAAAGATCCCAGTTTTAACCTTACCGCATTGTCTTGCACATTTCCGTAGACAAATACTTCATCCCAGTGTCGTGCTTTCTCATCTTCAATCTGATGGACTGGGCAGGGAGAAGTCTCACCGCGGTCTGCATGTGGGTAAGGGCTGCTCCACCACATCACAGACCGTCATGCCAGCTAACAGTGTAGTAGTAAAGTAAGGGCTGCACTCCGAGCCGCTGTGCGCCTTGCTACACGGCAGCGACGGGGACGCCGGTGCTTTCCGGTCTGCACCAAAGGTAGTGGCATTCGTCATCGATTGCGCAAAAGTAAAAAAACATGAAATCAGTTCTGCAAAAACAAATTTTGTTTTTCCCAGTGCATTGCCAAATGGGGGAGACATGTGACATTTGAGCCAAACAAACCGAGCAGCCTAGTGGGGGGGTTCTGGGACACGTATGAAAATCAGACCGGGTTAAAGTTTGTCTGTCTTCGCATTTGGATACATGTGCACATGTGTGTGTAATTCATAAGCCAGAAGAACTATGATTCATCGGCGACGGCTTTCCAGTGTGCCTCTCCCTCTGGCTCCCCATCCTTCTAATGACTCCCCTGTGTGTAGTAATCAGTAACACAACTCACATGAAACACTCTACCCCAGGCCATCCCCCGTTGTCCGGGCAACAGTTGTACACCCAACCAAACACATGCCTCAAGTATCTGATATTGTGTTTGTCTCACACGCATAATTCATGGTAATATACTACTGCTGTGACCCTGTTCAATTTGAAAAAGGCCTATTTTATGCATGCGATAAGTTGTGCTATCTTTATATAACCAGAAACTGCTGCGCTGTATGCGGGGGGGGGGGGGGCAGGACAGCCCTCAGCTGCAGGTCTCACTTCCTTTCTTCATGATCCGTTCCCCAGCCTGGGAAAAACAGCATCTGGCTGCCCATCTTCGTGCTGGCCAGGCTGGTCTTTCTGCCTCTCTTTATGCTCTGCAACATCCATCCCAGAAGCTTCCTGCCCGTCTGGTTCGAGCACGACGCCTGGTACATCATCTTCATGATCATCTTCGCCGCCAGCAACGGCTACCTGGCCAGCCTCTGCATGTGCTTTGGGCCCAAGTACGTAAGACCACACCCAACTGACCCTCTAAGCTGCTCCATCTTCGTAGACATTACTTTTTTGACTCCCAAAGAACTAGGAAACAACCTGTAATTGTAAATTGCCCTAGAAAAATGTGCCTTCCAAAAGAATAAATGATCATTTCGCTGGACAAGCCACTATGTCTGTTAATATCCTAGCAAAGGCTAACAGCATATGGATAGTTTCACAGTGTCATGTCATTTTTGTTTCCCCCCAGGAAAGTGTCGCCGCATGAAGCCGAGACAGCTGGCGCCATAATGATGTTCTTCCTGTCCCTGGGCTTGGCTCTGGGAGCAGCATTCTCCTTTGCCTTCAGAAACATAATCTAGACCAACAAATGCAGCCTGAAAGCTCTGGATTTTTGCATAAGTGGATTCATGTCAATTGGATCACCTTCTGACTGAGGAGAGATGTTACTGAATTTGGATGTTAGTCTCAGACGGTCAAGAAATATGGGACTGATGAGAACGCTGAGCCATCGCCATGACGACTCGCCTTCCAGTGCCTTAGACTTGACAGATTTCTTTTTTTTTTGTTGTCAGCAAAAAAATATTAACGCATTGCAATTGAAAATATACGACATGGAACTCAAAATATGTGATCATCTCCCTGACAAAAGGGCCAGTCAACCTTTTCCTCCTCTTGGAAAATTGTAAACTCAGCGGGGCTGCTTCAGCTGACCAAAGTGTGATGGTAATGTGGTGGATGTCAGCACAGACTTCTTACGGTTACCTTGTGCTCAGGAAAGCTCTAAAAGTCTTTATTCTGTAGGTAGGCTGACTGGATTCCATGTTTTCTTGCATGAAACTTCGTATGAGTTTTCTGAGCTAACATTTATGCGTGTCAAGTAGATGTTCACTAATTTTGTTTTAATTTTGTTTTAAGATCACCTGATCTGCACAGCCTTAGGTATCATCACTAGTAATATAATGCATAGAATTGTTCCAGAGAGTTCCAGGTCTTCCAGTGTCTTGTTTGTGATGTCAAATACTGTTGTTGCAATAAACATTTGTATGTATTTAGTCACTTGTTAGACAGTCACATAACAAAATTAAATTTTTTAAAACTTTTCAATATGAGGAGTGAGTCACTGCAGACTTTTTTTTATTTAGCATACAGCCCCTTTTATTTTATATGTATGTATATATATATATATATATATATATATATATATGCACACAGTATATGGTTATTTTATCTATAAATTTCAGTTTCTGAGTTAATACTTATTTGTAAATTGTTCTGCCACATGAGACTATGTGAGAAACCATTACTTGCAGGCTAATATCTTTGGTATGAGATACTTTCAGATAATTAGGTAATTTGTTGACATTCACTAGTCAACCTAGAAAAAAGAACCTAATAAAACTATATTCATATGTTTAGATGCTATCACAGTTTAATTCTAGGGAATCTTTTAGAAAACCTCTATCAATCAATTACAAAATCGAAATTTTAAAATATTAATGTCTGTCTAAATTTTTTAATAAATCAAACAGGATCCAACTTTAATTGGTCTGAATTTTACACTCCTATGTGTCACGTCCCGCATTTAGGCCTCTATGCAGTTACTGTGTCATTTCTCATTGTTATTACAAAACTCTGGCAGGATCGCAGATAAGCCAGTATGTTTTAAAGGTAAATTGCTAATGGATTTGTTTTGTCCCTGGACGCACGGCTTTCATTTCGCTGGAGTTCCTGTCGGGATTGTTGGCTTTTGCTGTTCTCTCTTGATGCCTGTGACACTGACAGGCTCGCCACACTGCGGCGTCCCAGTATCATTACTGGTGCCCTGTCAGTGATCACTCTGTCATTCACACTGGCTGCTTGCCTACTATGGAAAGATAACAATGGCCATTAGGATATATTAATTTTACAAAAGCCAAACAATTTTATGTCACCAGCTTACCGCTTATAAGTTATATGGCAAAAAAGGCTTAAATTACTTGTATTCACATAAAGTTACATCAGTTGTTAGAACCATCAACATACTGTGGATCACAAAATGCAGTGGCGTTAGCATTAGCATGCTAACAAGAACTAAGCCGATATTCACCAGCCAGCAAAAACAGAAAGCACTATTATCCATGGAAAGAAACACACAGAAACACTAGTAATTAGTCTTCAATTTTACAACACGATCTCCCCACACTCTGGTGCTGTTGAGGGTCTTCTCAGTGAGATTTGTGGGATCCAGATCCAGTGGGATCCAGAAAGACCTTTGTCTAGAAGCAGTGAACTGGGTGGCATTGATGTTTAAGTTTCCAGCTACACGGGAGTTCGATCAAGGCTGATGAGGTCTGCGCATTGGAGTCAAAACAGGTGATGAGAGGTGATGGGAGCTGCCTGTGGGCTACGTGGAGAGGAGTGTGGGAGCAACCCCATGGCCATAGAGCACGGGAGGGACACCAGGAGGTGATGGGAGCTGCCTGTGGGCTACGTGGAGAGGAGTGTGGGAGCAGCCCCATGGCCATAGAGCATGGGAGGGACACCAGGAGGTGATGGGAGCTGCCTGTGGGCTACGTGGAGAGGAGTGTGGGAGCAGCCCCATGGCCATAGAGCACGGGAGGGACACTGGGAGGTGATGCCCAGGCTGCCCACATTGGGGGCAGAGCTGGCTTCTGACGTCACTGTTGCTCTTCTTGGGTAGGTGGAGTGCTGCCCAGCTGCATGGGTTTGAGTCTGTCAGAAATGGCTGGAGTGGAGATAGGAGGCAGAGAAGGAGATGCTGGGGACCAAGGGAGGCTGCACCATGCAGGTCTGAGACAGCGGTGTTACATGAGCAGATTTTCCAGATGAACTGAGAGCCGGATGAAAAATTCCAAACTGAGAGTGCGACCAGACTGAGAGCCAACTTGGTTTGTAGTGTAGGGCTAATTTCTCTCTGGTATGCCATGAGGGGGGCTGGTTCACTCCACGGTTGCAGTGAGGGTTAGAAACTCTATGGCGAAACTGGATGCAGGACGAGATCTCTGGTGCAGTTCGAGCTGCTTGATGCACAGGTTTTTCCCGCACAAGGGTTAGTGATATACCTTCTTAAGATGGTCGATGAAAGCAGGAAAGGAGCAGGGAAGCAGGCCGCGTTGGTGACAAAGAGCCATCGGCCACTCCGGCGCTCCCCCAGCGAGAAGGGAGGTAACTAAATAAGTGAGGTCCTGCTCTGTGGCTAGCGGGGTTTAGTTATGTCGACACAGAGATTGCGCTGCATGAGGAAACCACGACAGTGATTGGGCAAACTGTCATTCAGATACAGACGTAGGAAGTGGCAGGACAAAGCAGGAACTGGGGCGGCTGCGGCAGGGGGTGGCTCCGGCCCGGGGAGTCGGTGCTGGGGTTGCACGGGCTGTACGGGGCGCTGACGGATCCTCCAGGAAAGCCGGGGTGTCACCAAGCTCTGCTGGCTCCACGTGAAGTGAAGAACTTCGTGATGTGAGCACCTCAGGACCTGGGGATCCAAATGAAGAGCAGACAGGTACTAAAGGTGAAAGGCAGTAGTCAGAGGTACCTGCAGGGATGAGAAAGGTAGGAAGCCTCTCCTGGGGGCACAGGGTAGGACAGGAGCACAGGCAGGCACACAGGCTGGCAAGGGAGCGCAAAGTCATACAGAGGCCAGGTAAACAAATCTGTATTTTAGCATTAAAATCAGAAACATTCAAATCAAAAGCATTGATATTTCCATACAGATCTGCACATGCTCACTAAAACGCGGTGCTTGTGACCTGTTCCGCCTGCACTTTACTTCCTGTAGAATTACGCTGCTCATTCCTCATTTACTCTGAAGTGTGAAACATGTCATGCAATAGTGACGACTAAGAGGATATCTGCTGCTCCCAATGTACCGTTTCAAGCCTTGTTTGACCAATAAAAGAAAATTAGATTTTGTATTTTTCCTTGTATGCAAAGCTGTATATGAAACTCATGCTTCGTTTAGATTACAAACCCATTTTTCTGAAACTGAATCTGTTACCTGTTTTTGTTCAAACAAGCAAAACTGTAGCCATGTGTACAGTACAGTGATATTTCATTTTAGATGTTTTCACAGTCTGATTCCAGGGAATCTTTTAGAAAAGTGCAATCAAGGAATTTCAAAAGAGTAATATTGATGGTTAAAGTCTGAAATAAGTATAAACCAATCACTTAAAAGCTAGAATTTAGAAATTTCTCATCAAACCTCAATAGGTTCTAAAGTGAGAACACACCGCATTTGTGCTCCTTATCCTTTTAGAAGTACAATACTGAGAGGGACGCAAAAAATAAAGGCAATGCGACATTTTTCTTCTGAGATTAATGTCAGGTCTTGAATTTAGAAGCAACATGGTGCCTGTTATAAATGAGTGAATTCAAAAAGTGTAAGGTAATATTAGATGTGATATGTTAGAAAGAATCCATCCATCAACTGCTCATCCTTACTAAGGTTGCAAGCATTTGTTTGTATATGTTTGCAATTTGAAATACTCAATGTCTTCAATAAGTACTTTTTTTAAATAAGGCTCAAGACTCATAGATCATTCTATTTGTGTGAGTGTGTATACATACACACACACACACACACACACACACATATACACTCACCTAAAGGATTATTAGGAACATCATACTAATATGGTGTTTGACCCCCTTTCACCTTCAGAACTGCCTTAATTCTACGTGGCATTGATTCAACAAGGTGCTGAAAGCATTC
>JAODKM010000058.1:2706233-2716936 GCA_026780845.1 Petrocephalus sullivani | reverse complement strand
AAATGCTTCTTCTGGATGTTCTGTTCCACTCAAAGTGGTATATTAAGATGGAGAACAGTGTCCAGATTAGTATTTTTGTGTTTTATCATGTAGGCCTAGTGCCAAGAAGGTTCAGTATAATGATTACGATGCCGGAAGGCTGGAGGAAGAACACTTTTTACCCCCACACTGATGGAGGTAATACAATAACTTGGATAAAGGTCAGATCCTTTCACCACTAGGAGTGAGCTGGCCATGGATTAGCCAGTACAGCCTCTGGTACCTACATGTTTCATTTCTTTGTCACCCAGTGGAAAGGGTGATTGTTTTAACTGGGCTTGGGTCAGAACTATAGGGTGGGTCTCGAATCTTTAATGGTAACGTGGCTGTTCTCTAAACAGGAGGAGCGAGTCACATAGATGATGTTGGTGATGGTCTCCTCATAAGGTGATGGTAGATAAACCATGGGGAAGACACCATCTGCTGGATCGGAGCTGGTGCCAGGGTAGGGCTCACCATCCTTGGTCTGGGCAAATGGGATCTCTTCACTTCTGTCCTGACCTTAGATGCTCAGACTGATAAGGTAAGCTAGGTCCTGCTTCCTCTGGGTGTACTGCCTGTAGACCACGGGCTAAGAGACCAATGGAGGAAGAAGGGTATGGTTGGGAGAAGAATGTAGATGATTTCTGGGCTGGTTTCCTCGCTGGCTGCTAACTCATTCCAGTGGCATCCCTGGGAATTCAGAAGGTAGGTTCATTATTATTTGGATAGTACCAGAATGGAATCATGGTAGCTCAAGCCCAGAATCTCAAATGCCATGCATTTCTTTTCTGTACATGTAGCATTTACAGAATCCACTTCAGCTGGTCTCTTCCATTGCTTCTTATCTGATTTCTCTAATAGGGGACATCAGGGTTGCTTTAAAAGGTGCATTAAAAGGTACACCCAGGAGACCACTGTTGTAAAGTATAGGCACAAAGTACATGTTAGAGTCAGCCAGTCAGCTGAGCTTTCTGCCTTGACGGGGAGAGGACACTAGGTGGCAGCCGCGCCCACTGACAAACATGAGATGATTCTGCCCTCACTGCAAACACTTGTTAGTAAATTAAGTACATTTAGTAAAAGCTAAAAATTAAACTGCAAGTTTGAAACAAAATGACCAAACAAGACTTACTGTCTCTACTGAGGATGATGGCATTCCTGGTCCAAACTCCATCCTGCTGCTCCCCAACAGCGTCTGCATGCTAATGGCAGCAAAGTGGTGTGTGTTGTACTCCTCCTAGCTGTCTGACCCAGCAGGCAGCACACCGATTGGAGATTGCGAGTAGTTACTGAGCATGCTCGGTGTGGGGACTCAGACCAATCAGAGGACAGGAGTGACGGGAACAGTCCCCTACATTATAAATCGAGAGGTGGGGGGGTCACTGTGCACCACTGCTTTGAGGGCTGCAAATCACTAATGTAGGAGCATCACTTGCAGAAATGTTCCTGCTGTCGGTGAAATGCCTAATTGTAATTGTTTTTGTAAGCATTTAATGACTAAAAAGTGATTAAAGTGCTTTGAAATGTAAATTAGATTTTTGAATAAAATAATCTTAATCAATTTAAAGGCATAATTTATAAATGTTGCTAAAGTCCCTTAGTCTCATTGAGGATGCTCACATCCCATTACTGAGAAATGGGCCATTTTTTGAGTTGTGTGTTTTTTGGATTAGATTTTTTAAGACAGATTTTCAGTTGATCCAAAGAACTGTACATATTTGTTCAAGGAAACCCTTTTTAAAGTGTTTATAGCCTTGAGTGATAACCAGTGATAACCAGTTGCACTATATCCAAAACATTCCTTATTTGTGGTAAGAAAAACAAGGTTTTTACAAGCCAGATGAGCAGTGTTTGTTCACTGCCAGTGAAATCTACCTTGGAGGACTAATTTGAGCAGCTGTTTCATATTACATTCTTAGTTTTGGTAACACACAATGTGAGTTATGTCCACATTTCCATTATAGTGCAGCCCCATTTAATCCACCTGCTTTTGATTTGACCTTCCGAAGGATCTACTGCAAGGTCGGCAAGATTTCATGCTTGACACAAATATCCTTTAAATATCAGATTTCAATCCTTTTCTGATTAGAAGTTCTTCATTACAAATGTTCCTTAATGTTATGTATGAACGTGGTATGGTTAAAAGCTTTATCAGGTCACACATTTCTTTAGGACTTTTAAAAATGGAAAATTACTGATATCTTTAACCCAATATCTATGTATCCATCCTTTTTCAGTCTAATAAGGTTTCTGGTGATCCTGCACCTCTTCTAGGAAGCATACGGCTTAATGCAGAGTACACCCAGGAGTACACCCAGGAGACCACTGTTGTAAAGTATAGGCACAAAGTACAAGTTAGAGTCAGCCAGTCAGCTGAGCTTTCTGCCGTGACGGGGAGAGGACACTAGGTGGCAGCCGCGCCCACTGACAAACAAACAGCTTAGCCAAGTACACATAAACGTTTGCTGCTTTATTCTACAACACATTCAACATAAATTTGCAACGGGGAAACATCAGACTAATCAGCTTATTTAATATTTCTGTTTTTGCTCATTACATATCTTGAGATAAATTACATCTCTGTTTTAGTCAAATTAAGAATAACATAGTCCCAAGAATCTTTTTTAACATAGTCCCAGTGTCTTTTTTTTTTTTTTAAATCACTCCATACAGTACTGGCTTGAGTACCACAAGGCTGTCAGTCACATATCCCATCTGAGAGGGTACATACGGGTATGAGTTCACTGTACATGCTTTGGTGACATTAAAACAAGGTGACAAGTTGGACATTATCACAATAGCCTCCTTTCTGTATTATACAATAGTCAAAAAACCTGTATTTAAGCTCTTAAACATGTGTCCAGAATGACTTTGAAGATTTAGTTTCCAAGAGCCTGGATTTTTACCACCTCTAGTTTCAGTCTGCATTATTAAAGCACTTCCCGGCAGATCTGTGAATACTGTGCATTCCTACCAAAAATATATATTTATTTATTATTTTCTTTAAATGAAAGCAGTCCTTCAGAAAGAGTCTTATAAATCACAGGCAAGTTATCAGATTTATTTTTTTATGTTTTCTTCATGCAATATGCAATCTGTGATTTACAAAGCAGGTGTACTACTTTACATTGGAGAGGTGTGTAATGGCCTTTGTACAGTAAAGCTAAAGGAGCAGATGGCAGAGACGTGGTGAATATTAATCTTAAGTAGCTAGTGCCAAGCAATCTTTGGGGCACTGGTGCGGTTTTCTGCCATTTTCCCATTTTCGGCATGAATTGCTCATTTAGAACAGGGCTGGCTGGCAGGTGATGGGGGTCGTTAACACTTTGCTATGTTTACAAACCCATAACCGCTTTAATGCACTCACTGCCAAAACTACTGACTCAAACCACGTTCAGCTTGTTTTCAAGGTAAATTAAAATGTAAAAATTAAAAAGATTCTCTGGTGGAAAACAGCTACTAGCATTAATGCAGTTTTTGTGACAAGTGATTGTTTTTTCTGATTGGACAAGAGTATATCCCAATTATATAATAAAAATGAAGTCACGGAGCCACTGCAACAGTTCAGTCTGGATATAGCAAGTCCTGTGCTACACTCCAGTTACATTTTATATGCTCCTTGTTGAGAGAAAATAATCAGAAATAGGGGATTACTGTATGTAATAAAAGTTTTTTCCCTCTAAAATTGAATAAAATTGTTCGGTGCAGCAGCCAAAAAATAAATCGGTGCCACAGGATCTCATAAAATCGCAGTCTCACTCCTAAATGGATATCGGGTTCACAGTGATCATGTACCATCCTCACTGAATGACAGGGCAAGGCCGTAACAGCACAACAGCGCTGGTCTGTCAAAATGTCAGCATTTGTTTGCTCATTTTCAAAAACACATATACAGTTATATACATAAATAATATTGTCATATATAAATAATATGGTCTTTATACTTTTTTTTTTTTACTAGGCATGGAAAAAAAAAACACATAACACAAGAGTTACAGGACGCCCAACAACAGCAATAATCATGAACCTGCCACTTTAATCAAGTATTTTCTGTAGAACTTTACATTCATCTTGTATGCAAAAAGGTTTTTTTCCCGGATTGGTCTGGCATCAGGTATAATACGCATAGCCTAATACCTCTGGCTCGTCATTCGCAATGACAATAACAATCTTATTTGTGATCGTACATTTCTGTAAGGACGTTCCACTGCGAGTAAATGTAAGTACCACTGTGTGGAAATCACATTTATTCTTTGTCATTTTAGTTGGTTTTCATAACGGTAAAATTGTAACATTTTTTCCACGTTCATGAATGGACAGCTTCACAGAATTCTGAATCGTCTGTCATTTTGGACAAAAATCGACAGCTAAATAAATACCAGTGGGAATTCCCGAACGAGCGCTCACTGTCTCTGTGTAATTCATCAAAAGACAAAATGGGGACAGCGAGCATCCTCAAATAATGGCAGATTTCTAACCATTTAAATGGTTTTTTTTAAAGCTCTCATATACTCAAGACTTCAAATACGTATTATCCAGCTGAGCAAAATTAATGGGATGGATTCAACACCACAGAGTGCAGGCAGCATATAAAAGTAAAAGAAAGACATTTAGAAATGGAGTTTGCAGTTTCTCATACTAGTTTCAAGCTTGATCTCTCCAGCTTTTCAAAATAGCCTCCAAAAATGCATCATAGAAAAAGTAATTTCGTAAATGGTGTCCCTAGTCTAGTCTAATTTGAATAAAGTTTAATGCTGTCCCCAATTTTTGGGGGTGTTTTCACCTGTTCCGTTTCAGGGTATTTAAGATGAGCTGTCTGCTCCAACAGATCTCTTTTTGGGACAGTGGGAGGTCACAGGAAACGTCGACCGATGGATTTGTTTATGGCACTGACATAAGGGGGTATTTCAGAGCCGCTGACATGGCTGAGGAGTGGCATGATGCATCAAGGACAAACTATGCAGGACATGCAGCCCTGAAACTGAAATAAATGGCTCGACACCCTGCCCAGCCCAAAGTGGGATTTCCCGCTCATAAGCTTCAGGTGCAACAGATCAGACAAGCAACGGTGTGCTGACAATCTTCCTCTTTAGTTGATGGATTAATTAGGATTAAGGCAAAAGAAAAAAATCTAAGCCGTTATACGACTTTCATTTGACCTCATGAGCGTCAGGCCTGTTTCTCACCATAATGGTGTACAATCACATGGCCAGTGGACCAGCATTCTGGTAGAAGAGGCTTTTTCTAAGCCCTCATATAACTTGGTGGTTAGGCTGAGTTTTACGTCATGCTGTGTGCCAATCAAGCGAAATGGTATACTGATTTCACACTGACATTGTTTCCCTTCCCTATTGCTGTTGTTTTTTAGTTTGTGTGTCTGCTGAGCACATGGTTTTCATATTGGCAGAAAATGTTATATTTCACACGGAGCATAAATTCAAAAATATATTACATATAGTATGTTGAATAGGCTCAATAACATAAATGCATAAATCTTAAATAGATAACATTCAGGGTTAGACAACTATAAATACATATGATTTAAATCCATGGATGTTCCATATAAGTAGTAAAATAACTTGATCTTCCAGGAATTGTCTGGAAAGTTCTTAAACTATGTAGCAGTGGTAATGCCGACATCTAATACAGATGAAGGCAGTCATACCAACCTTGGCTCCAATCTAGCCCCGCCCCTCACCTGTTAGGACACACCCCCTTAAACTATGATGTCATACACTCTGCCAACACGTCCCAGCCACTCCCTCACTGCCTGCCGCACACGGACGTCTGTCACATGACACGTCAGCTGACTGATGCAGGGAAACACCGCTGGCTGCAGGGCCACAAAGGTGGGATCTGGGAGAAGCTGGATCTGGTTCAAGATGATCAGAACCATGTTGGTCCATGCCTGAATGACAACAGGGAGACGGAGAACGGGAACACGCATGTGACGGCGTTTGACAATTTCACTTAATGCAGAAACCGACTTCTGTTTCAGACACGGTTTTATTACTCCCATGATAGTGTCGGAAATAGAATGTCTTACTCCAGTTTAAGACCCCCAGCCAGTGTATTCATTAATCTGAATTGTGGCACAGGAGAATGATGTGGATTTTCTATACGAGTGAGACGTACCTGTATCTGTGCCTCGGAGTCCCTAAGTGAGATGTTTTGCGAGCTGGTAGTAGAGCCAGACCTGGACCTCTTCTCCTGCCGTAGGACCTCTGGGCCAGCGCTGAAAGAATGCCGCATCGGCCCCTGGTCTAGTAGCTGCTGGGGCCTGCGGGGGATGGGCGAGTCGGGGCCCCTGAGCGTCACGCTCTCGGGCCTCTTCTCCCCGGGCTTGGCCTCCTTCACCAGGGCGCTGAGGTTGTGCTGCTGCTTCCTCCTCTTATACTCCATCATCAGCTTGCTGATGGTCTTATCGGTGGCGATGGTGTACAGCTTGTTCCCTGCGCTCTCCCACCACTCCTTCTTCCGGGGCATGTCCCGCCTCTCAGCCCTCGGCCCGGGGCTCTGGGCGTCCTCTGACGGCGTCTCGGCCGGGTGGCAGCGGAAACCGTCCTCCGACGGCGTGCCCCGTCCTGACAGCCCCCCGGGAGAAGGTGTGGAGCTTTCGGAGGGAAAAAGCGGGAGGAAAAAGAGGGGGTCCCCCCGCAGTGCAGGGGGCTCATCCGTACTGCTCTCCAGGTCCAGGTGCATCTGAATGTAGTTGTTGCACAGGTCCATGCAGAGCTTGTGTAGGCGCTTAACCAGCCAAACCCAATCGGCACTGCTGGCCGGCTGGATGCTGAGGGAGGGGATCTTGGCCCTCCACTGACGCTTCTCTTTGCCCCGCGGGGGGCTCACCTGTGCCGTCTCCTCAAAGATGTCCTCATCTTCAGACGAACACTGCTGGGAGGAGTCCGAGCTTCCCTCCTCATCCTCATACAGGATCTTCTTGACCTGCTCAGCTGTGATATTCTCTTGGGTGGTCAGCGTGGCACACAAAAGGGCCTGGAAGTAGATGTTGAAGCTCATGGCTGACTGGCGGTACAGGTTGGCAGCGCCGCCCACTCCAGACACCTTCATCAGGAGGTACTTTAGGCCAGGCCGGGTGTCGAAATCACGGGCGGTGCGGTAGGAATCCAGAAGCAGGTCGAAAATGATGGCCAGATTCTGCATGGAAATGTAGCGCAGGAAGCCCGCGGGTTTGGGTTCCGACACAGGCGTGGCCTTCTCTGGCACGTCCGTCTGGCCAGAGTTCTTCACAAACTCCTCCAGCAGGATGTCATAGAGATTCTGGAGCAGCACCTGGTGTGACAGCAGGCTCACCACGATGGTCCTGAAAGGGATTCTGCGAGCCGTCGGGGGGAGAGAGCGGGCCAGCTTTTCATATTTAAAAACATATGTTTAATTGCGCATTACAGTGCATCCTTGCTGAAAATACTAAGTGTAACAGTACACAGTATATTACATATATTAGCCTCCGATGGTTCAGTACGTGCGTGTGACCCCCTATATTACAACATGCCTGTGACTTTCCCAGTACTTATCCCAGTACAAATATAAGAGTGTTTTTTCACAAAAATACATATAAAAGACTGGAGTAGTCTTATTTTCGAGGGGTAGAACGTAAATGTCATAGTCTAAATTGTCTGACTTCAGGCAAGGATGTGACACCGCAGGGCTGGTCAGCAGCAGACATGCTTTTACCTTTAGATGGTGTAAATTAATGTGTATTTATGCTAATTATAAAAGTCATTCTTATGTAATGTTTGCCATGAAATGCGTGTGTTTTGTTAGCGCGTAACCGTCAGTGTCCTGTAAACTGTTGGTTTCCTTGTCTGTGCCACAGCTGATATTAAACCGATAGTAGCTGCTAATAAAAAGATGTTCTTGTCAAATAATTTTTTTTATGAAAAAGACTTGGTATTCCAAAAGTTCTTCCAAAATTAGGCCAATGTGGTGACGTACATTATAAATTCAGCTGTGAAGAACATCCCTGGAGCCTATCAGCACTTTGTATGCAAATACGAACTAGAGAAGAGTGAATAAACTAAAACAGATATTCTTTGCTCCAACGTAACAATGGTGAGAGCCATCTTTAATTTTAACGTTGAACTAGGCCTAGTCAGTCATGCTGCCATTTTTCTGAATGGCGAGTTGTTATATGGAAAAATAAAAAGAGTTCATTGTGTAATTGAAGGGTGGCATGTTTTTATTTTCTTAATTATAAAAATACCAAGTTACCATTGTCCAAAAACCGTAACACACACTGAACTGGGGGAAAACTATACTGTGACACCCAGAGAAAATACCGGCATTAATTCGGTATAGCCGCCCTTCTGCATCGCTGCAAACAACAGACAAAGTTTAATAATTCATAAATAACAATATATAAATATAAATAACATACACATGCAGTGCTAGCTGGAGGATGCCCGGCGTGTTTAGGCAGCTTCTCGCCTGAAGCCTCGCAGGGATCTTTCTACCTTGCACTTTTTATTTTTGTGTGCCGTTTTTGAGCCCTGAACTGTCCTAATACCAGAAACACTTTGCTTGCCACATGCCCACTGACTGTTTGTCGCAGCTGACCCCTGATGATGAAATTTATGTCACGTCCCCTTGTCCGAAACCAAAGACACGCGGAAAAGAATGAATCGGCCTTATATCCCACAGCAACACGTCTCCTATTTTTATTCCTGCTTCTGCCCTGTCCTTTCAGAGACCAAAGCTTTGTTTTTGTGTTTAGTTGTTTTGTTCATAACTTCATATTTGCAGGTACATTATTTCTATATTTTATCACATTTATAGTAAAATTAATGTATATATGATGCCTTTAATATAATTTAAACAAATGTTATACTGTCCATAACCACTATTTCCTTTGAAATGACAAATGTTACTGTAGCATACTGCAAATTAAATCCCAGGCAGTATATTTCAGTATTACAGCATAGTCAGTAGTAGTACAATGATGAACTGAAAAAGTTGTTTATTGTGAAGATTTGTCATTATCGTTTTAAGGCTGTGTCGCTGAAATTAATATGCAGTGCAGAGATTATTCTGCACCACAAATGAGAAGTAAATTCCTTCATTCTCGCCACAGAACTGTAGCACTAACATGTAACTGACATGGAGATACTCAGGCGTCTTACCCGACTTTCCTGTTGCAAGTCAAGCATGTTGGAGAAGAAAAATGACAAGACAGAAAGGGGATGAGCCAAATGTAACAGTCAGCTGCAAGTAACGGAGATTTAGCAAGGTGGGACCGTGTACTTACTGTAGAACCGTGTACGTTCTAAAATCAGAGTTTGCAATGCACTGAACCTTTAAAGCAGAAAGAGTCCTGCTGGTCAGCTAAGATGAATATGGTTACAATATAATCGAACATATAAGCGGACATAACAGGGCTATGGCTGTAAGACTGCTTTAAGAGAGATACAGACACACACACACACACACACACACACACCATATATTCCTATCTTTATGGGGACTCTCCATTCATTACTATGGGCATAACCCTGATCCCAGCTATGACACCCTTAACCCCTACCCAGCCCTAACCTTAACCATAAGTAACCAAACAAAATATGAGACTTTGGGCATTTTTGGTTTTTCGATTGCAGACACAGATTTTTATAAAATTGAGGTTATCCTTGTGGTCCCCACAAGGTAGAAAATAACAGGTTTTTAATAACACTGTAGGGACATGGCCACACGCATCCGTGCACACACACACACACACACACACACACACCCGTCCCTACCTCTTGGCAGCATGTCCATTGGACTGCTGGTCAGGGGGCAGCTCAATGATCAGCACGCAGGACTGAGCATGCTCAAAGCCCTCCTTGTTGTTAGGGGTCTTGGGGGAGCATTGGGTATCCAGCATGAACACCTGGAAAAAAGAAGCAATATTTATCGCATAATCCATGCAACGCAGCAGTAACACATACATACATACATACATACATGCATACATGCATACATGCATACATACATGCATACATACAGCACAGCTTTATATACTGCATGTTTCATTTCAACAATATTTTTTATGCAATACTGAAAAAAGTCTGTTCTACACAATTCTTGTTGATTACTTGATCACACTGTTTGTGTGATTAAAAACCCAGGACAGTCCCAATGGTGGTTCTGGTTTGCAGATTGGATAGGAGATACTGAGGGCCAGGCTATTAACTGACCAGTGCAATGACTAACAGTTACCTGTGGGTGTGACATGATAGTTAGTGGGCTGTTTCAGTTGTTTTGTAATGGCTGATATAGATTTGTACACTGAGTATACTCAATATACGAAATATAAAAATGAAAAAGCGGACAGAGGAAATATTAGGGCTGTATTGCAGCATGAATCGTCACCAGTATGTGACAGACATAGGGGTACAGCATGGGGCACAGACCATCAAACCTGAGCATCAAAACCATCTCTAGCTCCAGTTTATTTCTGAGGAGTTCCCAGTGCGATAATTACGACCTACGACACCTCCTCTCCAACAAAAGGAGCCAATGGGAATATGAGGAGTTCTCAGTGCGATAATTACGACCTACGACACCTCCTCTCCAAGAAAAGGAGCCAATGGGAATATGAGGAGTTCTCAGTGCGATAATGACGACCTACGACACCTCCTCTCCAACAAAAGCAGCCAATGGGAATATGAGGAGTTCTCAGTGCG
>JAODKM010000058.1:2665640-2700566 GCA_026780845.1 Petrocephalus sullivani | reverse complement strand
AAGGAATAGTCCCCCGTTTACCCTGGAGGCATAACAGAAAACCTGGCCTGGAGTACCTGGCATGGCCAAGGAATAGTTCCCCGTTTACCCTGAAGACCTGGCAGAAAACCTGGCCTGGAGTACCAGGCATGGCCAAGGAATAGTCCCCCGTTTACCCTGGAGGCATAACAGAAAACCTGGCCTGGAGTACCTGGCATGGCCAAGGAATAGTCCCCCATTTACCCTGGAGACCTGGCAGAAAACCTGGCCTGGAGTACCTGGCATGGCCAAGGAATAGTTCCCCGTTTACCCTGGAGACCTGGCAGAAAACCTGGCCTGGAGTACCAGGCATGGCCAAGGAATAGTTCCCCATTTACCCTGGAGACCTGGCAGAAAAACTGGCCTGGAGTACCTGGCATGGCCAAGGAATAGTCCCCCGTTTACCCTGGAGGCCTAGCAGAAAACCCGGCCTGGAGTACCTGGCATGGCCAAGGAATAGTCCCCCGTTTACCCTGGAGGCCTAGCAGAAAACCCGGCCTGGAGTACCTGGCATGGCCAAGGAATAGTCGCCCGTCTCGGTGACAGAATCGAAGAGCTGCGACTGGGAGGCCCTGCGCAGCTGATGCAGGAAGCCCACAAGGCCGACCAGGTTCAGCTTGCTGGCAGCGTCCTCAAAGAGCCTGTGGGGGAGGGGGGGCACTCGCAGGGTTACGCGAGAGACACGCCGACATCCACCCATCAAGCCGCCATGTCCATTACACACCGCAGATACTGATAAGCAAGCCGTCTGCCTTCACTGCTTACGCTTCAGACAAGCGCTTCCCATTAATCTGTGGGGATTAAACTCAGAAAACTTGAGTGTTCGATGGAAACTTTTTGTAATTAAGAAATATTGCTCCGAATGACCCCTTTGCCGGCATGTTAACTTGGCTGTCATAGCGAATAAAAACAAGCCTGCGGATAAGATGGGTCTCGGAGAAGCCAAGGGGCCGAGTTACCGCACAGGTTTTAGCACTGATGCTGAAGCAGTTTGTGGCCATAGAGGCTGATGCCTCCAGTCCCCGCAATGTCCTCTAGCGACAGAATGCAGTGAAAGATATCTGATAATAACATGCTTTTGAAGATAAACTTTCATGATAAACAGTATTTGTAATATTTCAGTTAATTTTATATTTGGCGATACCGGTAAATCAGTTACATTAGTTATAATTCCCAGAATCTATAATATCTCTACTACCAGGCTCTCAGCCATTCCAGGTCTTTAAACTGGTGGCTGATGGGTGTTCACAAAAGCCAGATGCAGTCATAACTGCTTCAGTTTTCTTAACTACCTAGTTACACTTCTCAACTACTGGCCTGTGACTGTTAACAATGTGCATTAAACCAGCTGTTCTTCATCTATTCTAAATTGATTTCCAGCAGTTACTCTCACAAACAATGGATGCATTTTAAGTGTCACCAAGTCTGTCACAGATATTAGTGATTACATCTTATATATCAAGCACATTTTGACTAGCTGTAATTCCACTGCGAGTAGAACATTTACGTGTTGTTTATGAGTCAGTGCGATTTGCGTGCCAGAACATGGGCCTTTTCATTAATACAGTGTAACTCCCCACGGTGGCATGAGGCTGGAGCGCCCCCTACCTGTCAGCCTGGGTGGAGAGCGTGCACACAGCCTTGGTGGCGCCTGTCCCGCTGAGCAGGCTCCCCCCCCGGAGATCGAGGCCCTTGCCTCGCCCCCCCTCCTTCAGCAGCTCCTGGATGGACAGGGGCTGGATGACAGGGTGGCCCAGCGGCAGCTCCCGCTCGGGGCTGTGCTCGGCGCCGAGCTCCAGGCCGGGTTCGGCGGCCTGCTGGGCCTGCGTGATGGTGACTGGGGGCTGGCTGCTTCCGTCGCTGAAGTGGCTGTGCTCCAGGGAGCTGACGTACTCGCTCACCCTGGGCAGGCAGAAGTGGAGGGCTCATGGACGGGGACACGTGAGTCACAGCACTGCTGTCATTTCTTTAAATAAGCAAAAGCTCTTTTCCGGGCCCGATTGTCTCACACACGGCATGCAGCTTTTTCGGGATGAGGCAATGCTTTGTTCATCCCATCTCTTTGCAAAATAACAAGGTGCCCAGCTGAGTGACTGTTGCTCCAGGTGTGTCCAGCGGGTGCCGACTCGGCGTGGTGCCGTCGGGCCCGGGCACGCGGTCGGCAGGCCAGCCACGTACCTGAAGACGTGCGGCCAGCAGTCCTGGTTGTGGCTGCCCATCTCCAGCCCCACGTTGAGGATGGCGTCCATGCAGAGCACGTGTGCCGTGTGTAGCCGTACCCCTTGGGGGCGCCCCATCTGCTCCAGCCGCAGCTCCACCCGCTGCTTTACTGCAGGAGGGATGCGGCAGAAGGAGGTAAGCCGGCAAACAGCAACAGCAGGATTCTACAGCCGTCTGCGGCCACACATGGGGTGTTTCTCCATAGCAAGAACGCAAAGACTGTACTTGTGGTCTTGGCAACAGCGGTCTTGCTAACTTGCCTCCCAAAAATGAACTAGGGGCGCAATGAATCATGGGATTTGGTCTTGTTTGGCAAGGATGCATCCTTGATATATGGGCCGGGATTTTTACCATCCTTCGTACTTATGCTCTTGAGTATAGGAACCGGTATTCAACAATGGCAGATGATGTAAAGTGGGTACACAGGAACACGAGTACGGTCAGTTACACATGCCGAGAAACATCCATGGCTAATCTACTGTACCCTGTAGGGCCCAGACATGTGGCATCATGTACATCTATCACAGTCCATTTGTGTTGCCCTAGACTGCTCCACAGCGCCCCCCTGTGGCAGTGCATCAGTGTACCTTGTGCAATGGTGTCCACAGACTCTCCCGCCTCCCTCTCTTCTTTCTCCTCCTGCACACAGGAGGCAGCGGCCATCTGGGCCAGAGCGGACGCACAGTTGGCTGCCACACCTGAAGAGGAGACATGGGAGCAGAGGCCGAGTGACCGGCAGAGAAAGGCAATGCCGCACGTTCGCGAGTCCCGCTGCCGCGCGTCCCTCTGCCGCGCATCCAGGGATCTCAGCCAGGCCTGTCGCCAAGGTAACAAGCAGCGTTCCAAGCACCTCAGGCCACTGAAATCTTTCAGCACTACAGCCCACGTCAGTAGCACTGGATGAATAGAGTCTTTGAACAGCGCAGTGGGCGAAATCACCATATGCTGTCAGTGACGTGGCTGGTGCCGTGTAACAAAGGTGGGTGCCATTTTCAGAGCTGTCAAAAAACGGGAACGATGGGAAATCTCCTCAGGTTAGGTCAGCCTCTATATTGTTTGTGAATAAAGGCAACAGGAATCACACCTTGTAAAAATGTGTGGATGATGCAATTTGAATTCAACAATCTGCCATGTGACAGATTCCTTTAAAAAATAACTATTTTAAGAATTCCATTTCCCTGTATTCACTATACCAACAGCAAAGCAGTACATATAAAACACCAATCTGTTGCTATCAAGATATTTTCCACATTGGCTTCACATTGGCTTTTCCCAACTCCTGTGGGAGGTATGAAGTCCAGATTCTGAGAGAAAATTATGTTTTTTAGCAGCAACAACTCCTGGCATGTCCTGCAGGGGGCTCTTCACTCATGAGACTAGCTGCACAATGCAACGAACACGACATCAGAGATCACTGGGCATCTTCCATGGCCTTAGGCAGCATGTTCGCTAAGACGCTAAAGGACATCCGCCATAAAGCTGAGCAAGGCATCCGAATGATGAAATCGCCCAATAATAATCCATCAAACAGCTGCATGTAGCGTAAAAGGAGACCTGCAGCAGCCTGCTGGGAGAATGTCATTGTTCAGCTGGACTGGGGCAGCTGAATGTCAACGAACAGGAAGGAGATGCTTCCAAGAAGCTGACTACCAGCAGGGGGCGTACTGATCTGCCAAAGCGCACGTAGCATCAAGGGTAGCAAATGCGACATCGGCAGTGCGAGCTGTGAATCTGACACAGGCAAACCAACGTAAAGCTCCACTCAGCCTTCAGCGTGCAGTCGGAAAATGTGCATGCGTGTACGTTGCAATTACGGCGCATTACCGAGCGCGCAGCTGAGTGCGGCTGCCTTGCGGAGCCCGTCCAGGCTGAGGCAGATGGCATCTCGCTCCCTCAGGTTCTGCTCCTTCACCCCATCAGCTCCCAGTATGAACACCAGGCCCTTGGAGCTGCCCGCCATGCGGCCGGTCAGCGGCGTGGACAGCGTGTCGATCAGGTTCTTCCAGCAGCCGGTCAGGATGTAGCGCGCAAACACCGTGCCTGTGGCGACACGTCAGAGGGGCAGCACAGACGGCAGATATTTTAGGGATACATCGCCCAGCACTAGCACCAAGCTGATCTGCTGGTGTAACAGAGTAACACAATCCAGGCGGTTTCTTGCTTGAGTCCTTGGTTGAGAATTCATTGCAAGTCAAGACGTTTTTTGCCTAAAATACTTCCAGCATCACGCATGGCCTCCTCTTGATGGAACAGCCACACTTTCGTACCACGTGCCCTGAAGGTAGCGACAGAAAACATACCTGCCATGATGGCGTCACTGGTGGTTGTGTCACAGCAGAAGGGGGACTGCATGGAGGCCTTGCGCACCAGCTGACCCCCAATGGCACTGCTGCCCAATCCGTCAATGTCTGCAGAGACAGGGTGAGTGACTGCCCACGGCCAGCAGAGGGCGTACCGAACTGCCGACGGCCAGCAGAGGGCGTACCGAACTGCCCACGGCCAGCAGAGGGCGTACCGAACTGCCCACGGCCAGCAGAGGGCGTACCGAACTGCCGACGGTCAGCAGAGGGCGTACCGAACTGCCCACGGCCAGCAGAGGGCGTACCGAACTGCCAGCTCTCATATAGCATGAAGGGTAGCAAAGCTATATCTCAGGCAGTTTGGTTGCTGTATAGAGACCTTAGCTGGATGGTGTTAATGAGATATTTCTGTGAGCGCAAATTCATAGCAAACAGGATTAAATCTCGCAGCTAAATCTAGCTGTCATAAATACGAACAGTGCACCATGAATTGTGTGGCAATGTAATAGCTGATGTTTGTTGGTGGAGTGGCCCCTTAAAAGGGACAGGGAGACGCGGGGCTGCGGTGCGTACCTGTCAGCATGGTGATCAGAGGCAGGGAGTGGTCCTCGGGGGAGCCCCAGTACCCTGCCTCCCCCAGGAGGTTCCTCTCCAGCACTTGGTGATACAGCTCCTCGATCCAGGCCTGGGAGAGGACCACCAGAACGCCACTGCTCTGGATCTGACGCACAAACTCTTTCTGTTGTAGAGGGAGAGAAGTCCAAGAGGACAAGGTCAGACAAGTGGAGGATCCCACTGGGTTTGTTCCATTAACAAACTAGGGGTAAGATTATGATTGGACACGCTTGGTCATATCAAACACATTAGTACTGAAAGTGATTATAATTATAATTGGGAAACCAAAACTGTAAAGTGGAGACAAGCACCCATCCTTTGGCTTATCTCATTTTTTTTTCCTCCAGGAAAAGCCTCAGGGGGCTTTATTTAGGAGCGATTCGGCAATGACACCATCCAGTCATTACGGTCAAACTAAATGGCCCTGATAGGCTGATTCCTGTCTCCCGACAATTGGTGGACAGTCGGGCCATTTCCCTGGACAGTGTCTGGTCTTTGTAAACCCGAGCAGCCTGGAGGCCTCGGCCAGCCGTACCAGGCTGACCAGCACCGGCGCCGGCTTCCTGCGGTAATAGTCGCAGCAGCAGAGCTTTAGGTTGAGCAGCAGGGCGTAGTAGGAGACCAGGTAGAGGCCGTCGGCGTTCATCAGGGCCTGGCAGCTCAGGTTCTCGCTGCCCTCAAACCCCGGCGAGTGGATGCCACCTGCAAGGACAGACGGACGCCCTGTCATCCTTGAAAAAGTTATCGAATGAGTGCACAAGCATGCACCATTATTCTGTCTGCAGAACCAGAAATCCCATTAAAACAGGATCATCTTTCACTGTCTGACTCAATGTGCGGCAAGGCGCTGCCTTAGGCATACCTTCAAGCGCAACGCTAACTCTCTGCGCTTACGGTGATTAACAGGAGGACTATACTCTCAGGAGAGACAGCCGTAAAGCGGCATCGCTTCAACAATCTGTAGCTGCACATTAAAAAAAGTCCTCTGACTCAACACCCAAGGTGAGAGAAGGAGGCTCAAACTGATAACTGATAAGATTTTCTGCCAAATAAATCTATGTCCATAGGTACCTGTATAAATCCAGTAAAGTAATGACCGAGAAGACTGATTCTTCAAAGTGCCTCCACTGAAAGCTCTGCATTTTGTCTGATTTTTGTGGATGCTGGTGCAACTTTGTCTTACCCGCCTGCAAGCTGGAGCAAAAAGTGGAGGAGAAATTCTGGAGGGAGACGTCCACATCCGTGGCGTTGGGGAGGCCGAGCAGCCGCGGCAGCAAGCCGGCCAGGGACTGGACAAAGAGCCGCGCGCCCTGCTGGTCCGCCTCCTGGTTGCGGAGCAGCTTGAGGGAGAGGGCAGCCGTGCGCAGGGAGCGGTGCCCCGGGCAGTCCCGCGGAGTCTGCTCCTCGTCGGCCAGCGAGCAGTTATCCGAGCCGATGTCGGAGGCGTCCGAGCGCCCCGAGTCCTTCTCGGCCGCCATGGAGTACTGGTCGCAGGAGTCAAATTCGGTGCGCGAGAGGTCCTGCTCATCTACGCTGAAGTTGCTCTCGCTGTAGCGCGAGCCGTGTGACCGCGCCCGAGACTCCACCGATAAGAAGTTGGTGATGTCCGGATAGACCAGGGCGTGGCTCCGCTGGACCACATCCGGCTGGCTGCCGGCATCCGCCAAAGCTGCCGGCTCCCTGCTGCCGGGAGGTGCGCTCGCATTGCTCTCCAGAACGCATGAAGGAGACGGCAGCCGGGGCTCCTCGCCGCACTCCTCCGGGGTGGTCCGGCCGAGCTCCCCCTCCAGGGTGGTCTGCCCCGTCTCCGTGGTGACACTGATGCTGATGTCAGGGCTGCGCTCAGTGGCGCTGGGCTCCCATGGTGCATTCTCCGAGGACAGGACACGCCGCTGCCAGCGGAAGTCTGCCTCGTTGACCTCCATGGACTCGCGGGACGACTCGGTCCCGTCCCGCAGCTCATCAAGCCGACGGAGCAGCAGCCGGACCTGCTCCGGCCTCAGGCCACGCCCCTGGCTCAGCTCATCCAACGCCCCTAGCAGGGCTCCCACACACGACACTGAGGCGAAGCAGGCCTCAATGCCGCCCTTCATGCAGGCCTCAGTCATCCCATCCATCACCCTGCAGCCCGGAGAGACGGTCGGTTACCAAACTATGACCAGCCTACCACATACACGCAAACCAAAAAAACATACTTACAGTTTGAGCAAATCCAGGTGAGACTTTCTTTTGGAAAAAGACCTCTTTCTGGACTCGGGCTCGGTGATGCAAGGCCCCGCCAGATCAAACAGACGCTGAGGACTACCAAGGATCTGCAGCGGAATGGAGATACGAAGATGGGAGGACCCCCGAACATCTTCATTGGAAGATAGTTGGCAAAAGGCATTTCTCTGAGTTGTATTCTTCTCAAATGATGTAGAGATTGTCTGAATACTAAGAATCTCCCAGGGCAGCACGGTCGTACCTCTTTCATGATCTTGATGGCTTCCACGCGATGCTGAGGTGGCGGGTACAGGAGGATGCGGTGGTAGAGAGACTGCAGAACGGGCTTCATGGACTCCACACAGCCGACCAGACGCACCAGCTCGGCGGCCACGTAGCAGACAGTCCTGGCCACGGGGGCGATGAGCGCAGGAGCACTGGAGGAGCAGCCCGACCCCCGACCTTGGTCCGACACACCTGCAGAGGGGGGGTCCGTCTCTTGGAACACTCCTCCGTGAGCTGATGTGATTGTCTTGTCGTTCATGGGGTTCCCCATGATTACCACCAATGAGGGGCACAGCTGTTTCCTAAAAGGAAGCCACAGCGGGCGAAAGCCAGTGAATCACAAAGTGGTCAGTGAGAACGCAGCGGGCTTGCCGGTCCAGCGATCGACATGTCCTGGAGAAGATGACCCATTAATGCGTGGCCAATGTTGTGGGGAGGATTGAGTCCGGCAGAAACGGGTACTCACCATATAAGGTCGGTGAAACCGCGGTGCAGGTGCATGGTGGCAGGACAGCTGTTGAGCATGGACAGAATGCACTCCAGGTACAACAGCTGGAGCAACTGGTTGTCACTGTAGGGGGGAGGGGGGGCACACATAAGGGGCTCTACAGCAGCCAGAACAAGTACATAAGTACATACTCACATGGCCACATGGCAGCCCTTTCATAGAACAATCACCTAACATCATATCCATTAACTGTGAGACGTATTGACCCGGGGAGAATTGGCATCCTCTTGGCCATTCAGACCAATGGCTTGAACAGGAGGCCCCAGAGGTCAGCTCTGTTATCAGGGAGTTTGTATGGCTTTAATAAGCAGGTCTGCTGTCCCTAGCCATATCATTTCATGCCACATGCGCGCTCACCTTGTGACCCGCTCCAGCTTCTTGCAGAAGATGGTGAGCACCGTGACGACATCCTCGCACAGGGCCTCAGTCGTCGGGGAGACATCTGCAGACAATGAGCGGGAACTTATAAGGAGCTTGGTTACTGGAAGCCGACCGCTCACAAGGCCTCAGAACCCTTTGTTTCCCACCAGGAATCTTCCCCGTGCCTCGGCACGGTACCAGTGAGGTCATACATCACCCTCCTGCCAGGAACACAGGAGCACGCTGCCCATAAAAAAGCCATTACTGTCACTCCTTTCCCCCTCTCTGGCCCTTGAGGGACCCCGTTGCCGCCTTTCTGGTAAGCAGACAATGTAAAGTACCTTTGCGCTGCACTGTGGGCAGCGTCCCCTCGTCTCCATCCGCTGTCTGCAGGGAAATAACGAGGACACAATCACACACCTCGGCTGGGACACAGAGCCTGCACAAACACCTGAGCCATCACCCATCCATCCGACCGCTTATTCTGATCTGGGCTATGGGGTCTAACTTAACAATAAACACACAAATAATTAGGTCCACCTTGAGCTTGCTGTTCATCTAATAGAGTGCAACATGATATCAGTAGGGGGGGCAACAATTCTCCAAATGATTTGGTTCAGACCTTGTTTTTTTTTTGGGTGTGGGGGGGGGGGCAATAATAAAAAAAACTCGAAGACAATAACATTGGTGTGATGTGTAATGTTTACAAAATATACAGCTTATAAATTTGCGATTTACATGTGTAACACTATAACACGTGTAGATCGCAGGTTTATAAGCTGTATATTTTGTAAAGCTGTTAAATGGAAAAACAGCAGGTTGGAGCTGGGCGTTGGAAACGTGATCGCGAATGCTCGCATCGCAGGACTGCCCCCCCCCCCCCCAGACACTGACCGTGCTCTCCTGCCGATGACGCAGCTGCAGTGTGAGGTCACCCAGCATCTGGCTGAGCGTGGCACGCACGGCTGTGTTAATGCTCCGCTGGTGGAAGCTGGACATGTAGGTCTCAATGCACACCTGGGGGACAGCAAGGAAGGGGCAGCCGCTCAGAGCCGCCGTGGATCCGTACCGCTGAGACAGCCCGGGCCCGGAAGCGCTCAAGGAGGGAGTGAATCGCGGGGCCTTCAGCTCAGATCCTCACACAGCGTGGGACATTTTTCATTCCTATCCAATAGCTTAAAACGGTTCAACTGGAAGGTAATTATTAGAACTATTAACGCAAGTCGTTAAGATGCGGAATGTCTTGAAAACTATCCCTTGGCAGATAACATCACAGTTGCTCATTTATAAATGGACACTCCCCAGGTCAGCAAGACAGAAACATTAAGGGAGTGATGAATGTGGGAATGCCGCTGGACAGCGTCAGCCTGATGCCGCCCACATGACAAACGCTGAGATCAGCGATCAGCTCTGAGCAGCCCACATGACAAACACTGAGATCACCGATCAGCTCTGAGCAAACTTTCCGTCCGTCGGCTCCTTCCTAAAATAACGCTCCCCTCTCCCCTCTGAATTTAAAGCTGGCGATGGAAGTCAGACGGAGCTCTCATTTCTCAGCAGCAGTGCCCCCGTCGCCCACCCTAATTACATGCGGCGGGTCACATGACAGCCTGCTCCCCGCCATAAGCGCGGCCGCACGGCTTCTCCCTTAGAGCCCCTTTGCTGCTAAATCCAGGGTAAGTGCAGATTTTCAGATGTATTTTTTTATTCATTCATTTTAGCAGACACTTTTTTCCAAAGTGACGTACAACTGAAGAAACAGGGTCACTCAGTTCCTGGAGCGGTTGGGGGTTAAGGGCCTCACTCAGGGGCCCGACAACAAAGTCACTCTGCTGGGCAAATCCCAACCCAAGATCTGAACCAGCAACCTTCTGGTTACAGGCACAGAGCCACAATCCGTCCCATATACCATTCTGTCTCTGTGTATTACATATATATTCAGCAGCATTTGAATTTAATAATAATAGTAATAATTATTGATACCTTTATTAGTCCCTGTGGGGAAATCGCCTTCTCACCTCCCCCAACCTCGTTCCCCATGAGATCAAGCCTAGCCGTGAAGGGCAGCCACACCTTAAGGGGTGCCCAGGGAGCTGGGGGCTAAGGGCCGTGCTCAAGGGCCCACAGACGTGCCAAGGCTGGCCTTGAACCGGCGACCTTCCAATCTCAGGCACAGAGGCATAACCCACTCTACCCCCATATATTATATAACACCTTTCACAAAGCACTTAACTGGAGTGGAAATACATTATTAAACTGGATAGTAAATAGTGATTTTAGTATTTTTTGTTTTAGGATTATCACGGCTTCCATTTTCGTCCTGCTCTCATCAGTCGCGCTATATTCCTTTAATCTGGAGGGACACTGCAGCGGAGCAGGACTGCGCTCTGCTTCCCGGCCTCATCGCGTTCCATTTCTCTGTCGAAATCAAACAAACGGGCTCCACAAACAGCCGTTATTGTCTTTCATTCAACAGAGCAGCAGTATTGCGTAGTGCGGCGCAGTCGGGGGCATCGATGCCAGCAGGGAGTCAGGGCGTTTGGAGCGAGTAACGCATTCGCACCCTCTGACACCACCCAGCGTTAGGACACGCCACGGCTGAGCGCCCGTTAGCACCGCGGCTAATCGACGCACACGTTCCCAGGAAGCAGAGTGCCTGCTGTTGCGCTCCGCCTCCAAATCAGACCGATGACGGCTATGTAGTAATTTTCCACTCCACCACATTACGCATCTTGTCCACCCATCTGTGACGTGGGGAAGAGATGGATTCAGACATGCTGTCGGCAGCTGTGATCTGGGGTTTCCATGGATACGGGGGCCAGGGAGAAGGGAGGATGGAAAGAGGGGCCCTCGAGAAGCAGGACTGTTTTTGTCAGAGGTGGCTGAAAGCGAGGGGTCCTTCTGTTCTTGTGGTCACTTGACCCAGAGGATCAGGAAGCTTGTACGGCCAAAGCAATCAACATAAACATATACAACCAAAAACTGTTGACATCATCATAGCACAGAAATACTACTGGAAATCGGTAGTCATTACTTATTCTGATATAGCTGCATAATTGACCAGTTAATTGTTACAATTGCTTCATCACTGTTATAGTCATTTCCACATAGCAGGAAAAGTACACAGTATGAATACTGCATCCCACAAAGCGATCTCATTTTACAAATTTATGCCTGGGAACATTAAGGCCTGTGTTATTTATGAGACAATGACAGGCCTGTGCCATCCCGTCAACATGATGTGTGGCTGATTTTTTCGGCAATGGGGTGTTCCTGTGGGACCAAGCCCATTAAGCCAGTAAAATGATTTTATGAGTTAATCAGCAACCAGGATTTCATGGACACAGGTTCCCACAGAGGAAAACAAATCACATTGGAGTGATCATTCCTACAAAGGGACTCTGGAAGACACGAATTACCTCTGCGATCCGCAGGATGGCGTCGCCGTTGATCTCGAAGGTGGACGAGTATGTAATGCAGAGCAGGACCTATGGGGACAAGGAACGGTGCTCAGCAGGTTAGACACAGCAGTACTCGTCCGAGAATTACTTCCTGAATCATGCTGAAATTCTCTTTGGCTTTGTTGTTGATGTTAACTCCCTGACCCCAACCATGACCTTAATCCACAGGATCTCCTGGTGTTTACAGGAGTCTTTCTGTATCTGATGCCATTTGAATTTTGACTCGAAATTTGTCTTAGTATGTGACTATGGACGAGCAGAGGGCAGCCCAGTAAAATTCTGCCTTTACTTCTTGGGAATGTTTCTAAATCAATGCCACTTGTAGGCTATATTGGACAGTCCGATCAGTTGTAGCAAATTAACGTGTCATGACAGAGCCACTATTACATTCTACTCAGCACCTGAAGCCATAACCAAAACACCAGCTGTCAAAAGCCGCGATGCCAAGGTGGACACAGGTAGCTGATGCTCCGCCCACCGCCCCTCCCCTCCTAGAGGTGGGCGTGGCTACCTGGCAGTAGCACTAGCACTGGCCCTCCACCCGGTGACGTGGGAAAAGCGGAGCATGCTGACAGCGTGAGCAGGCCGTCTCTGGCAGAGTGCCTGCAGCCGATCCCCCCACAGCACCCACGCGGTGCAGAGCACCCAGCGGTCAGAGGCATCCAAATGCCTGGGCTGATACACGCTCTCGCTGAGCCACACAAAAGCGTGCCTGAAAAGCCCTGTGCTCACCGCTGCTGAATTTTCGCATGGAAGCATCCAGTCATTTACAAATGATAAAAAAGACTATACGTGTATCAATACTATTAAATCTACGGGTAGGATAGTTGTGAGCATTTCCCTACACTGTCTGTAGCACTGGTAGTCAGCTTGTTTGGTGTGTTGTACTTCGTTTTATCACATATGCCTGGATTATTACAGACATTTGAAACTGCCTGACAAGAACAAAACGCATCCCCAAGCTTCATCTTTCAGTCTAGAAATAAGCTGCTGTTGTTGCATCCTCAGCTCCACAGGGTTTGACCTGCTTTGTGAACTTCATACATTATAACAGTGTTTCCCAATCCAGTCCTCAGGGACCCACAGATGGTCCACATTTTTGCTCCCTCCCAGCTGGGAGCAAAAATGAGGCCTTTCTGACAGGGAGCTGGGAGGTAGCAAATATGAGGACTGTCTGTGGGTCCCCAAGAACCGGGCTGGGAAAGACTGCGTTACGGAATACACAGGTGAAGAGCAGTGGAAGGAAGGTCTGAACTGGACATAGTGACCATCACTGTCTTCAGGGCTCTCACCTTCATCACCTCCACCTGCAGGTCTTCATGGAGGGCGGGGGTCACCCGCACAGCAGCAAGAATTTGGCTCAGTAGCTGCTTCTCTGGCACCTCGGGATCCACCGCGATAAAGCGATCCTCACAGAGCATCTTCTGCACCATCGAGACAGAGGAAAAAAATGCTGAAGACAGACAGCGCTTGAAAGACCAAGGCGAGGCAGGAGGACCACAGGTGGACCGGCGAAGATAAGCAGCCGCCAGGGCACCTTGGCCACAGATTCCCAAGCCCGTCTAAGTCACTGGGCTAAAGTGACTGCTGGTTAATGAGAAACCGACAGTGGGCAAGGAGCTGCAACACACCGCTGCTCCCAGGGCATGGCATGTCCCCCGAGAGGGAGGCGCTGCTGCTCCCAGGGTGTGGCATGTTCCCCGAGAGGGAGGCGCCACTCCTCCCAGCGCGTGGCATGCTCCCCGAGAGGGAGGCGCTCCTCCCAGCGCGTGGCTTGTTCCCCGAGAGGGAGGCATCGCTCCTCCCAGGGCGTGGCATGTTCCCCGGGAGGGAGGCGCCACTCCTCCCAGGGCATGGCATGTTCCCCGAGATGGAGGCGCTGCTCCAAGGGTGTGGCATGTTCCCCGAGAGGGAGGTGCCGCTCCTCCCAGGGTGTGGCATGTTCCCCGAGAGGGAGGTGCCGCTGCTCCCAGCGCATGGCACGTTCCCCGGGAGGGAGGTGCCACTGCTCCCAGGGCGTGGCATGTTCCCCGAGAGGGAGGCGCACCTGCATTCCCGCCAGGGCCGTCTGTGCCAGCCGTGTGTTCTTGGACTCCAAGGCGAGTCGGAGAGGAAGCAGGCATCTCTCCCTGCAGAAAAGTACAAAGTAAATGCCAGCAGAAGCCCTTCTACCGCTTGGTCTAAGACATGAAGGGTCTGCTCCTCAGCGCTCGGCACCAGTTGATTTTACAGTAAAATCGGAGCAGGTAGCTCTCAGGCTGGACATTCACAGCCAGGTGGTGTGCAAGGATCTTATACACCCATGGCAGAAGTAAGTTAATTTGGCTTTTTCACTGTGTCAAACGGATATGTCTGACAGGAACATAAGACAAAATACACCTACAAAAACAAATTATTAATATATCCAGTATATTAAGGGCTCTGTCCTGTTGACTATAGGTGAAGCAGTGAATAATTCTTTCCCAAACCTTTCTGAGCAAGAAATCTTTTCCAAGTGAGGCACTTTCCTTCTTTGAGGAAAGCACAAAACAGTCTGAACTTCAGCTACCTTCGCCCTTCTCTTGCCTCCCAACCTCGCCAACCTTATTCTGTTTTCCATCTTTGTGTATATGCCACATGCTAGTCCTCTACAGCCAGGAAGGTACGGTTACAGCTTGGATCCATGGAGACTCTTTGTACGCTGAGCTGGTAAAATTAGAACAGGCCCATCAACGCCCAAATGGACCCATAGGCGTGGTTGTCAGGAAAAGTCCTCAGAAAGCTAGAGCAAACTGTGTGGGTTGTGGGCATAGCAGCAGAGCACCGTCTCCATAAGCCGTGATGTTGAGCCTGAGGTACACGCGCCACCAGGACCTCAATGACGAGAAGGCAGCGGCTGATCTCCGTGGCTGCCGGCACCGTGTACCAGCCAAGGCCTGGCGGGAATCGGCCGTAAGCACTGACTAAACCCCAGGAGGAGATGCAGCAATGACTGGACAGGGACTCGCTTCGCATGCAAATCCGAGTGCAGCGCAAATAGCCATTTATTCATAACGGCAGCACTGTTAGCGCTCCCGTCCTGTGACCCCTCCTCTTTAAACAGCCAACAACCATGTAACGGCATCCTCTAACTAAAACGGCACATCACCTCTATCTATTCCTATTAATGAAAATATCCTATACATCTATTGTTCTAGCTGCTCAAAATACCATATTCCCTGAGATTCATAAAATACATTGAGATAGTCGTATATTTCATGAAAAACTCCCTTAAACCAGTCTTTATAACACCACACAGATCCTGAAATAGAACAATGTGTCAGCTGTAACAGCTTGCCCTTTACAGCACGGCGTGTCCCCACACACGGACCAGGCTGCAGAGTGTGTGGGCAGATTAGCCTGGAAGGGAGTGTGTGGCGAGGTGGGGTGGAGCGTCACATGGGCACCCAGAAGGGCGGGTGGCCAGGGCCTGATCAGCGAGCCCAGGAATCCCACTCGACACAGGGACCACTACGGTGCCCACTGAAGGCGTCCAGGGGAGGCCTGTCCTGACCCTACTCAGGTCCACACAAATTCAAGAAGCGATTACAATGTAGTGTCAATGATTAAGGTAATACAGGCCACAATGCAAAAAAAGACTGAAGCTTATATAATGCTCAAAAGGTGCAAATAATAACATTGATACTTTCTAGGTTAAACTTGTGCAGCTAAATGTGAATGCATTTCAACAATTAATGACAGTATCCCAAATGAATCCTACTGTACTTTATCTGGAAGTCACTCAAATTAAGGCCGATAGAATGGGATAAACTGAGCTTAAAAGAGATAATACCCTAATTGTATTTGTTGACTTGGGTACAGAATGTGGCAGCATTTTGACAATTTCAATGTCAGAGACAGGGGTGGCCCAGATAGAAAGGAGCTTTGATGTTCAAAGCCGGTCTGCTGTGACATGAATAGAGCACCAAACTGTCCTGGATTATATCTTAATATATATAATTGATATCCAGGATACACAAGTGTCAGCTGAAGGTCAGATACGGATGACTGTGATTTGGATACGCAGCAGAGTGGAGGCACGGCCAACACCCCAACGCATACTCAACACATACTCTCTCTCTTTGCCAAATGACGGAGGGGTCTGTTTCCTTACCTGAGCTGAGACGGCAGAACTTTGACAGATCCATTCTGAGCCTCAAGGGATTCTGTTGCATTATGAACAAAATGAAAGGATAAGATCGGGTCAGAATTTAAACAATGGTCTAGTCAGGACAAAGTCAGACAAAGCACTGCTGATCTCAAGTCCAGTAATACACAAATGACTTTGCAACTATATTTCTTTCAGAAATATAAAATACATACGTCTTGATGATATCTAAAACATGATGCATGTAAAGGTAGAAGGCAAAAAGTAGCATCTTACAAACTGTGCGTGAAAAATGAAGGATGTTTTGTTTTAATGAAATAAAGAACAATCGGGTATTACTGGGCATGTGTCCAAACGGGGTAACATCTCTGAGCCGTGCATCCTGACGCCACCCTCGGCCGGAATATTCATCCATTGCTCCCTGTGGCACTAAACCCATTTTGTATCTGTTTATCTGACAGCCTGTTAGTATGCATCCATCTAGGATGCAAGCTGTGCAGCAGGGCTGTGCTAACGTGTCATCCTATAATCCCTCCAAAAAAGGGGGAACAGACAGGTGGCCCAGTAGCAAAGGGCAGTTACGCTGTCTGACATCCTCCATGGCGCAGCATTGATCAGTGAGCAAAGACTAACCAGCAGATATCCTAGCAGGCCACAAGCAATCTGAGCACTGATCCAGAATCTAAGTTCTCAAAAATGTGCCCCATGTTACACAGTAAAACACTTATGAAGGGTACAGAAGGTCTTTGGAGGCAGACTAAAGTGTTCATGTCAGTGCAACTTCAGAAAGAGCGTGGGTGCTCTGGCTAATGTCCTGTAGCTTCAGAACGCACAACGTGCTCCAGACGGGGGGAATATCTGACAGGTAATGATTTCCTCATTCTTTTTATTTTAGATTGAAATTGCAATCCTCTTTTATTCCAGACAGTAATGCTTCTAATGTAGTAGTCATTGTTTCCCTTACATGCATACTTTGTATCTAAAAAGTTAATGTATTCCTGCACTAACCCACTTGATCTTTACGAGCATACTCTGTAAGAATCCCATCCATCGTGGGCATGCTACTCAAGTTCAGCCAATAAAACATCACATCTATTGTTTTCAGAAGCAAGGAGGCGTCTTGCTGTTGAAAATAGTGTGAAAATTGTCCTGTTACTCCCCACGTCTCTGGTGGTAGTCAGTAGTGAGCAGCCATTCCACTGGAACAGAAATGCCACAGCAGTACCAGCGCGCCGCTCCTGCTGAGGGTGAGTAAACAGGCCGGAGGCTGACAGCACGGAACAGGGCGAGGCGAGGCTTTGCCGGTGTGATGCAGCGTGCTCACGACTCCAGCGAGCCCCCGAAGGGGTGTCATTCATACTAACCACACCTGAGTACCTCGTGCCGATGGCAGTGACAGCAATGTCAACACACTGTGTCAATAAGAGTGCCTCAGCCAGTCTTAAATGTACAGGATACTGGGTAGCTATACAGACAAGAGATCACACTATTAATGCTGATATCACCTAGCTTATTCTTACAAGACCATTAGTGAGACTTTTAATACAATGAAATCAATAAGGCGACTAAATGCAAACATTACTTTTCTCCTTAAAACTTCAGAAAACTATGATAGTAAGATGTACGGTGTTTATGCTTATAACAATTATTAAACATCATTTTAAGAAGATTGCTTTAAATTTTGTTCATTTGAAGTAAAGGTCGACAGGCCTTTATTCCAGCATTAAAATATAATCTGATATTTCATTTAGCCACGAAAAGTTGCTGCAGAGAAATTAGATGTATTATATACATTACAATGTGGTTACTGACAAATCTGGAAATGAGAATTACCTACTCTGTCCAAGCAGTCTTATATCCTATATTTAATCGTTCAAATGCGTAGCTAGGGCAATGGGGCGACCATAAATTAATGATATGGTTCAGCTGCAGTTCACAGCAACTTTTTCACAAAATGGTAGAAATTTGCACAATTAACAGACATTTAAGACAGGCTGATAGATAGCATACTCCAGTTTTCCTATTGTTACACTGAACCGCTTGTAGACGATCGACATATATATTTTTTAATTAGGAAAATAGACTTCACAATTGTCAACCCGATCATTGCATTCCACATGAGGCATTGGTATACATCTGCTTGAACGTGTGCATTTTTTCGTCAAATACCGTCGTCGTTAAAAAGTGCCCGATTGTAGAGCCAACTCGCGGCCAGATATGATGCCTAGTTACAGTTTGCACTGTGTTGCGCGGTGTTCGCTGTTAAAATGGACCATTAAATCACTCGATCGCTGTGTGGGTAGCGCAGCCAAGGCGTCGGGATCGCTTTAAGGCTGGCAGGTGTCGCGCACAGTACCTACCGCAAGCCAAAGTGCAGGCATCTCTGATCGCTCGGTGCTTATTCCCGGACGCATCTTTCTGTAGCTTCCGCAAGACTTCTTCCATGATGAAAATTAATATTCGAAACCTGTTTTGAAGCGACTGCGATTACGCAGCTATTCCAGCAGCATCCTTCTTCCTAGCGATGATTCATCCCAAGGCCAGTGATGTAAGCTCACACGTCAGTTCAGGAGGAAATACCCATTTAGTCGGGAAAAAAATATTCCAGTTTTGCCGGAGCGATGGATCCAGATTCCCCGAAGGAGTGACGGACTGCTTCGGTGAAATTTCTTATGCTGGACGCTGAATCGCATGTATGTCGCTGGGTAACTGTATATCAGTACGGGCCATTTCCCTAATTCTGCCTGGGAATTTTGAAATCTGCAAAACGCGGCGGCGGACTTTCACTTTGTACTGGAACGGAGGGATTGGAAATGGCTTCGAATCCGGGTCCGTTCGCTCCGGGATGCCGCTCCGGCTGGAGGGGCTGTTTTCTTGCACGTCCTTTTGCATACACGGCTTACTGATGGAGATGCCTGTGTTTGCCTTTCATAAGAGACGCCTGGAGGGAAATTGTCATACAAAGGCGCTGCTTACTGACAGCCTGATGCCCATTAATTCTATCCGAGATATTTAGTTATACCTTTAAGAGACAGCAAGCATGGGAACATATTATATAGAGTATATTAGGAAGACGGTGTATGTAAACATATATAACATACTGTTATTTATATATAACAGTATGAATAGTACAGTATTCTTTCTACACTCAGAATTGTATATTCGTTTGTATGCTTTAAATAACCAGTTAAATAATGGGCTTTATTGTCCTCGGTATATTACTATCATACGCCTACACGACGATAACGTGATTTCGTGCCTTTTATAAACTACTTTCTCCTCCGCATTCCGTAGTCCCTGAATCCTGATCTGGGATCAGCTGGCCACCATCACACCCAGCCATAACCATGGAAGACCTGATCCCAGACGCGCGGAAAAAGCAAAGGCGGATCTCGTTTCCCAAATCTCCTTGCAGGTTTACTTCAACTTTTTTTGGATGGTTAGATAGTAATTTTAGATGAATATGGCCGGGGCGCTTTCTGAGCCCATTGCTGATGATACTGAAACATTGTCGGCTGGTTAAATTGTTATGTGCCAGCGTTTTCCATTTTGTCCACCAACGCGTCAGCAATGAAGGCGATTGCTTTCCACAGGTTGCGTGGATCGGTTTCCTGCTTGTGCTACATTTTATCACTCCTCCAGCATTATTGCAAATCGCAGCACAATGTTAAGGAAGATGCCTTATATAACTATAAGTACAATTTCGTAACGAAACTTTTTGTGTCGTTCTTTTGTAGTCTGTAAAAAAATAAAAAGTAAATACTAATTTTACTTGGAATTCCTCTAGACGTCTGCCCGACTGTTTTGGAATCGCAGTTCCCTGGATGTGGGGTAGGTCGCATTTAATTGCCTTCCCTAGAATGGGAAGGCCGGAGCACTGTTTTCACTGCGATAAGATCGCTGCGGGGGGGTTTACTTCGCCCTAACCCTCCCCCCAAAGGTATATCTCCCCCAAAGCGGATTCACCAAAGCGATGAGCTCATCGACGTCTTATTGGTTTGGGCAGAATAGCATGCTAAATATTTTATTTTATTCGAGCGACGCTTTTATGTACATGTAATGGTCTGGTATTGGCGGTAGGGGCTGCTAACTGTTCTTGAAATTATTAAACATTCAGCAACCTGAATAAATGTCATTTTACTTGCCGTATCTACTAAACGTTTTTCGTTACGTAGTGTTACACATTTGCCATTGTAGCGCGTTTTTGTTTTGTTGTGGGGAGTTTAGCAAAATTACATTTCTAATATTTAAGGCCAGTTAACAGAGAGAAGGGTATTGAGTGTGTCTCTTTGTCAGTGTTTGTTTTGTGAGTCACCGGCCGATGAGATCGCAGATCGGTGTAACCATTTTCTGCTATTAATGACATTTTATATACGAATTAGACATATTGAACACCAACTATACATTTTAGGGTTAGATATATAGATAGAAAAGACAGATGGATATACTGTATTACAGTTTCACAGTCCCTAAGCGTTAGGTCTAACACGTCGGTCAAAACTAATGGCACTAGAAATGACAGGACTGGGAAAACCTGGCTTGTAATATAATGTCCCCGTTCATCAACATGAAATGCAAATCTTATTTTTATAATAAGGTCGTCACAGAGGGCGCGTCCAGAAAGTTTTACGATGTTTACACTGGAAACAAAGACCTCACAGAAGATTCTGTTTTAACTTCGAGCGCACGCCGGAATACGACCAGTTAAAGGTGCCCCAGTGTACATAATTTAATAACTAATGCATCTGAATCGGTATAACCAATATAAATCTAAAAGGTATTGTGGAAATGAACGAATCGCACGGAAAGTAGTTGCGTTATTCTTTTACTGATGATGCAGCCTATTACTGTGCCCCGGTCTTTCGCCAGTATGCATAATTGCAGCATTTAGTTCTTATATATATAATATTACTATTCTTAAGCCGCTTCGGTGTGCGGACGGTCACCCCCGGACGGATGATGATGACGACCAGCGCTGTGCGCGTCTGCTTCCTACCCCCCCACCTCGGGAGGAGGGCGGCTGCGTGCGCAGTGGCAGCGAAAGGGTGCGAAACCCGAACCCGGAGCGGGGCGTCGCAGGGCCGCTCGCCGTTTGCAACCTTTGGCCCATCCCCCCCAGTACCCAGCCCGACAGGTTTCCGTGCAGGTTCCTGCCTTTATTGCGCGCATTGCAGGCTCGGGCGGGGCGCTCGCGTATAACAGCCCCCGTCTGCTGCCATTCCGGCGGATCGCGCAGCTCTCGGCTCCTTCGTGCGCTCCGCTCCGTCGCCCTCGTCCGCGCCCAGTATGTTCCGCTGCGGGATCGCCTATCCCAGGTGCAGGTGGATCTTGCCCCTGCTGCTGTTTTTCGCCATTTTATTTGACATTATCGCCATCGCCGCTACTTCTGGATGGGTGGAAGACGAGAACGCGCAGACCCACTATGCCAGCATGTGGAACCAGTGCCGCGGACGCAGCGATAACTGGGAGTGCAAATCGCTCATGGAATTCAGTAAGTATGAGGCTCTAACATGGGCGATACGTATCATACGCCAAGTACGATCACATAACGGGGGGGCGTCAGCTACGAGCAGCTGCCCGCTGTGTTACTATGGAAAATAACTTATTCCAGGATGCCGCTAAATGAATGCGTTGTATGCGTGGGGGACACAGTCCGAGACACACACGTGTTGGTCTGCGAGGGTGAATGAAGAATTCGGCAGATAGGTTCCGGATACATGTTTACATGTTTATCGTATGTTTGCACCCGAGGGGAAACTTTATTTTGTGAAATGCCACCTAAGTTTCAGTGTATACCGCGTTTCTCACACTTACTATACTGTGATTGTAATAGCTCCGAACTCTGGAGGGTTTTTTTTTTGTTGCAGGTAATCGCCTTTCTTCTGACAAAAAAAAATGCACGTATGTACGTGCTCAAACATGCCCCTTTCCTGCAACCATTTCCTGGGAAGTGCTAATAGCGACGTTCCTACCTATGAATCCTGCCGAGACGGAGTGCCGACCATGGCACGATTTTAGGCCGCTCTGTTCCAGCTAGATGTTTAATAAATATTTTATTGAATTACAGTTTCAGAAATGCCAACTTAGTGATGCCATTCCTAAGGCAGATGGATCCCGTCGGCTTATTACTTTTGCATCAGAGAATTGGCCACTTCTGATTGACATGAATAACTTTGAAACAGCTCCCCATAAGACATCGTACTTTCACCCCGTGTCTTTTTTACGGAGGCCTATTAATTTACTTCTCTGGCACATCTCAAAAAGGGCCTCAAATGTGCTTTCTTATTCATAATATTTTTTTGTATTATGAAACACACTTAATTATTTCTCACAATTACAGTGGAGCATCCCGAATAACCGGTTATTAGGGTGCCAGTGTTAACTGGCTGCACATTCCTCCGTTCGGGAGCTACAAGTGTGCGGCCAGTAATCCGTGTGGCTTTCGCACTGTCTGATGTACTGTGACATTATCATTCACGCAGCATACAGCTTCAGCCATGCGGATTTCATTTTCATGAATATTTAGGAGGCCCTCCGGTCCCTGGCAGGTATTTCCCCTTCAGCACAGCAATATGGGATCAGCTGCTGCTCCTTGTCATTCCCCCAAAGGCTTCTCTGCCGTGTGCACGAGGGGTCACCTTTCTCTGAGGCTTACCGTCTTGACAAAATTCACTTCTGCACGTTATAAAAGTTGGGAAATGTTCGGAAACCGGTGCCTCCGATTACAGTTGCCTTTTGGGCTTCCGGTTGATGACAGTGATATTTGCTAGTAGTATCAAGGTGGTGACCGCGGCATGGACGGCTCCTCCACAGTTAGCGATTCCAGTGTCACCTCCGTCCAAGTCTCTATACTCATTTTCCCTCCAGACTGGGTTTGAATGTAAAACTGCAGGATTGTTTATCCCACCCTAGATGTAGTCACAGGGTTACTGTTATGCTCGTTAGACATGAACAGCAGGTGTATTTCTGTTTGAATTGGTTTGAAAGACCCAGCCAGAGAAGAACCTGCTTTGAGGACTTTGAGTGTTTGGGGCACTCAGATATTTCAGAAACCTTTCCGGTTACCCTTGTTAAATGAGCCCAGAGGACACATAAGGAAAATGGGGTGTATCCTGGGATGATGATATATATATTTTTTTTTTTAGAAAGCAAAAAAGCCAGTGAAATGAAATCAAGCCTTACTTGCCATTTTCTGAAGTTTGAGGACGGGCACACACACACACAGATCCCATCTTTCTGACTTTTCTCTAAGACAGGAAGACATTTATAAAGTTTTATGATCCAATTATTAATCTCCTAATGTTGATTCCCCTTTCCGATGCAGCCTTTGACAGTGAGAAACTATAACATGCACCAGAGAGTGTTTTGAAACATATGACATTTTATTCATAGATTATAACCAGGTGGATAACTGTCTCCAGAAATTATTGGTGATGTTCCAGAAAGTTCCTGAGTATTTAATAAGGTGTGATGTGTGGCTGGATTCCCCATGCCGCTGGGAATGCAGTGGCACCTATATTTAGCCCCCCCAGAAAGTGTCTGGTGCTGAGAAGAGACCACGCAGACTGACTGCCTCTGGCAGGATGGAACGTGGGTCTGCTTTGGTTCTCATGGGGCTGAAACGTAACCTGCATCGGAGGTGAACCTCAGACATGTCTGTAGCAGCCACACATGGGGGAAGTCTCCCACACATGCTTATGAGGCCCACTGCCCTTCCAATGAAGGTCAGCAGCTGTCTTATCTGCTCCAAGTCCATCTGCTTTGCGTGTGTCTCTCCAGAACAATGTGGCGCTTGTTTCTGCAAGGCGACGCGTTTAGGTGGCATCTCGACATGGTTCCTCAGAAGAAGTGCTGGAAAGAGGTGCGGCAGGCCGGGTCTGTGGAATGCGCAAGTCCCAGCAATCGGCTGGCCTTGTCATTTCGGTGTCAGGCTCAGGAACCCACCATGCCAGCAGGCTATCCCAGTGGCCTAGCAGGGCTGTGTGCTCTCTCCCGTGTGCTTTTTGCCACCTCCAGAGAGGCCCACATGGTGCAGGAATGGCATCTTTCATTGGAGGAGTGTCTATCCTACTTAACCTTTGAAAGTTTTAACATTGTGACTCTAATTTCTGTAGCAATTTAAATTTTTGTTGACGGCTATGAGACATTGTACTGTTTTTAACTAGAGGTTTCTTTTTGCTATGAATATCCTGATCACGGATGGGGGGGGGCTGCTCTGGATCTGTCCATGCTGCTTGCCCCTGGGTAGCTTTTTGAGTGGCACAGCTCACAATCCAGTAACTGCAAACCCCCCAAATCACCCCCCTTTCTGCCCCCACCAGTCAGACACTTGGGTCACTGTCCCCTGGGCACTTACTACTTACTGACTTTCTGACATTTACGTTTTAAAAGTTAGCAGGTACTTTTAACCAAAGTGACCTACATTTTGTGTGAAAGCAGGGCCAGCCAGTCCCTGGAGCAAGTGGGTTTGGGTCCAACTGTGAAATAACTTTGCCGACCTGGGATTTGAACCGGCGAGCACAATATATACAGGAGCTGAGATACCAGTAGGAGTTGGTGCCGCCACAGTGGTTTCTCTTTGGGCTCTGTCTGAACGGGAAACAGAAGCCTTTTGTGCTATCAGAGAGTTCTGTGTTATGCATGTCAGAAAGAAACAAAAAAGGCCACCTGTTAAGTATGAGCAGAGCCGAGGCTTCCGGATCTCTGCATGGAAGTGCGAACATGGCAGCCGGCCAGCAGGGGCAGCGTTACTCATCCCTCCAGCTAAATGAAGGATGTTTCACATCCCGGCAGAATGTCTGACTCAGGTGTCGGGCTGTGGGCGAGCCGCACCCAGACCGTGAGATGCGTCGCTGAACAACATGCCGTCTGTGTCATCTTTGCTTTCTTTAGAACCACAGAGGCACAAAAGAAGAGGCACAAAAATAAAACTGCAGAAAGGCATTAGTTACGCCAAGCTATGAGTTAAATTCGCTCTGTTGTTTTAAGGCTGAGTCTGAAGTTGTGAGTGAACCGGTTTGGTCAATGCAAGTTACCCTAACATCTGAGCATATCAGAGAGCATATCCGTAGTAGAATGTTTCAGTATTGTTTGGGGAAAATGTCTCTGTTTTCAATGTGTGTCAAGTCTCTGGGGATGTATTTTTTTTATTTATTTTTTTGCTGTCAGGTCACCGGCTGTGAGTGGGCACAACCTGAGTTTGAGTTTGGCCAACGGGGCGTAGGAGTCTTTGCCTGGTCCTTTTGGCCTTTCGTTTTGGGTCCTCGGTGAGCAGTCGCTCAGGCTGAAGCGGGCGACAGGAACAGGCTTGTTTGACGCGACCCCTCCCTCAGGCGCGTTCGTGCCTGACTATGTGCTCATGGGCTGGGCGTGTGAATCTACATGCCCTGCCTGAATGAGTCAATTATGCAGGGTGTGGTCTGTAAGTGACAGTGAAGCTCGGTGCCACGTGACACCGGGGACAATGAGAAACTGCCGCTGGCCTCCCAACCTCAGCTGTGAACCGGAGGCCGCCCTGAGTTAGTTTCCAAAGGTCTATTTGTGATGGTCTGTAGCCAATATTTTGCCCATCCTACTTAGGGAGGGCCAGAGTAATTGGCCCAGTTTGAATTTTCACCTACGTTACGGTGAAAGTGTTTTTTTTTTTTTTTAATATTTGCCTCATTCGCATGTGGGTGGTGTTAGTCCTCACCTTGAAATGTTGTTAAGGGTGTTCTTGTAAAGTGAGATGGATTTTCAACTGTTTCACCTGGCACCATTAAGGCAGACCCAGGGCACTGGGAACATGCTCCACCCAAGGTCTCCTACCCTGGAATGATCTTATTCATCCACCCATCCATCAGGTCTGCAGCCGAGTACAGGGTAAACGGAGGTCATGGGATGGGAGCCCAGAATGAATGATTTGCCATTGCGCTGTCTTTCGTGTAATTCAGTGTCACAATCACACTGTGATCTTACACTGGAAGTGTTGCAAAGGACACACAGGCCTTTGAATTGTTTTTTTTGTGTAATTAATCCCTCCTCGTGTCTACCTGCACAGCTTGGGCCCAGGCCGTAGCTGCCCTCATGATCTTGGGACTCCTCTTCCTAATCATCGCCTTCATCCTCTCCTGCCCAGCACTCTGCTGCGGCGTCAACGTCGTGCTGCTTCCTGTCATTGGACTCCTTCTCATAATTGCAGGTTAGTCCCCCACAGAGCCCTAAAAGTCACCCCCGGGGGGCACGGTCGACGCTCTGTATACGTACCCGTTACACGGAGGGGGATGCAAGGTATCTGCTTCATTGGCCATTAAGTAGTCGTTAAGTCATTAAAGTAGCTTTTTAATGTCGGAAGTAATGCTCAGTGTTATCTGCTGTTATACTGGTAAAGAAATATTTAGTGTGCAGTACTGTGATTTGATAGAACTATTTTTTTTGCCGTTTATGGCATTTATATGCGGTCAGCAGCTTGGTTGTTTTTGAATACAAAACATAAATTGAGCAAGCCAAAGCCTGGGGCACTTTGCTCCTTGAACCGTGTAACAGACAGGCACTTGGGCACAGCCCTTACATGAGAACACGACCGACTCGTGACACTCCCTCCCGGACACGCCCTCTCCCTAACCCTTCCACCACGCCCAGTGTGGGTTTGCCCAGGGACCTGGCCCAGCAAACCGGACTGGGATCACCAGGGACTGGCCAGCTGTAGGGAAAGGCTGAGCTGCTGGTCCCCCTGCTGGTCCCTTTCTGCAGCAGACCCTGCAGTGGGTAACACTTTACTTGAGGGGGCACAAATAATGTCGTATTATGCTATAACACACATGAATTAAGCAGAAACTAAGTCTTGGCTACATACTTATCACATGTCCATTCATCATTAATGAATAGTCACACATCTTTTGTCTCAAGCAAGTATTGTATTTTATTACTTTATCTGTTAATTTTGTAAACCTTTGTAAACTACTGAAAGAACAAGTCTTGAGTAACACAAATGAAATACTGATGTCGTCTTTCAGGAACCATGACAATGTTTTATTTCTAGTAGCCACTATGTTTGTTCATATATTTATATAACTATATTTTGTAATTTAGTTATTGCTAAGTATTTGCACCCCCTCAAGCACAGTCTTGCCCTGTGACGGACAGCTATCTGCATGACACGCTGCATAAAGTCGTAACCATGTCGTCCTACTGTAACTCAAAATAATGTGTCTTTTAGGGACGTTAGAGCCTGCGTTGTGCCAGGCTGTGCTTGACTACACTGGCCTTTAATACTCGTACCTCTGTCCCTCTCCCGTGTGACGGCGTCGCAGTCCGTCGCTGTGTACCTTTCAGCTGGGTCCGCCGGCCCTCGGGACCTGACTTTGGGGGATAATGCAATGCTAATGTGCTGCCCGCCTCTCCTTTCCCACTGTCGTTTGCCGCCGTGTTTCTTAAGCATGTCCACACCTCTCAGCCTGGCTCAGATGATTTACCCAGCTGCTGTACCTCTAGTTTAATGATGCCACGGTTCTCAGTTTTCATGACGTTTCACCTGCAGGACATTTTAAATTCTGTTATTCGGGCATCCTGAGTAAACCAGTAAGGTTGCCCTAAAGCATACGCCGAATTTATACTACTATAAATTATTTATACGACTAACTTGCGGGAATCACAATACGCCCCTCATTAATATTTTAGATGCACTACTAATCTGCTTATCGAATCGTGGGTGTCAAAGTAACGTTGACATCCGTGTAGTGCTTTGATCTAATGTCCTGCAATAACACAGTTTGTTGTCATCAGAATAATATTAACTTAAATTAAAAGGTCAGTTTGATTTTCTGGAGGAAAATTAATCATTTAGATGAATCGACCCATCCGTAAAATAGTTGATGGATTAATTAATAGTGGCAGCTCTAGTATCTTTGATAAACACGTTCAACTTTAGACTGCAAAATAGTACTGCCACACCACCGACGTCTTTTTACCTTGTTTATCCACAATATATCACACAATATTCGGAATATGATGTGGCTGCTGAGCTTCAGTGCAAAACATGAGTATGTGGCGGACCCCGCTTACCGAGTTTGGTGTACTCTTATGTTTATTATATCACTTTGCATATATCGCTTTGATGTGAAATGGTGTGGCCCTAGCCTTGATGTATCCAAAGGAGACCCTGTCAGTAGCTCTCTGAGGCGTCCTCATGGCCCAGATGGCTGCCGCGCTGCGGCTCATGTTCGAAGCAGCACAGTGGTGCATCTCCCTCCCCTCTCTCCCTGCAGTGATTCTCCAGATCATCGCGCTCATCATCTACCCGGTCAAGTTCAACGAGCAGATCTTCGAGGGCCACTACTACTACACGTGGGCGTACGGCTTCGGCTGGGGCGCCACGCTGCTCATGATCGGCTGCAGCGTGATCTTCTGCTGCCTGCCTCGCTACGAGGACGAGATCACAGGCCTGGCCAAGACCAAGTACATCTACAGCACCGCCTAGGGGCCCTGCCGCCACCCGGTGGGCGCGGTCAGCGGGGGCTGGGACACAGGGTGCCTGTCTGGGCGCTTTACCAGAGGAAAACACTTTCATACTTCCAATATGGCCACACATCCACTGCCTAGATGACGACGGAGCAGGATTTACTGCTGCTTAGCTTTATTGGTGCAGGGTGCACCAAGGGCCTGTAACAGTGTAAATAGTAACATATTTGAATATTTCCTTACTGTTTCACTGGGTTCCCCTCTTCCTCAGAAGGTGTGCATTGCTGATAGAATAGGACCTTTGGGAAGGCTAAGTGCTCTTAATCTCGAAGAATTTATCCCTTAAAAAAAAAAAAACCCAATGTCAATGTCCCAATGTCAGCCTGTGCTCAAGTGTTCCTGAGAACAGGGCTTTGAATGTCTTTGTGAAAATCATCTATTACTACTGTGGTTGTGGGGATCTTTTCTCTCTAATTGAATCTGAAATATTACATATAAGCAATGTTACTTTTATTTTTGAAGCTGTGCTGTATTCTCTACTGTTTGCACTCTTTGTAAAACTGATTTATTCAAATGGCTGTATTATCAGATTGCATATATCAGTTATTCATTATTTTTTAATCATATATTCCTGTAATGTTTTTTTTTTTGTAGTTTGAAACTTCATGAATGTGCCTTACTCCTTCGGGGGGATCTTAATGCTTATATAATAAAAAAATGAAGACATGGAGTCTTGTTACACGGAGAATGCAGCACTCCCCTTTGCCACACTAAGCAATGTGCATTTTTAAGTGGGTGAATTAGATTTCTTTCTCAATAAAGTGTATTTTGAGACCATCTTAATTTTGCATGGAAATCTGGATGTTTTACTCCAAGCAGAAAGTGAATGTTAATGTTCCAGCGGATGGAGATATTGAGAATGGGTCCTGTTTTTGCAGGGGGCATTATCCTGCTGAAAGAGGCCACTACCATTGGGGAATACTTTTGCCATGAAGGGGTATACTTGGTCTACATGTTTAGGTGGGTGGTACGTGTCCAAGCAACGTCCACATGAATCAGGGACGTAGGAGAGATTTTTGAAGGGGTGGTGGGGGGGAGCAAACGGTGAGCAAAAGGTCTCAACTCTTTAGCTTATCCAACCATGCTTACTTGACGAGGGAAACGTACACACTGTCACTTGTAGTCTGCTATGGAGTTGCCTATCCATAAATGGCCTACAGGACAATAGTATAAACAACAAACTTCTCTACAGTTTGTTGCAATTTTAAATTTACCGAGCCACAGTATACTGTAATGTCACATATTGCATGAGGGCACATTCATAGATTATTGATTTATTGTAACAGATATAATTTAACATTAGGTCAACCAGATGGTTAATTGTAGTTATAAAGTATTCTTTATCGCCCGAAAGTGGCAAACACTTGCCAAACGGTAGTGGTGGCCAAAGTGACGCTTCCGGGACAATTTGCTCTGTTTTCTGACCACTAGATGGCGCTCTCTGTTCTGTCTTTTCCGCTCTGCCGGTGACTCGCCCTGTTGTTTTTACGGTCTTGTCTGTCATCTGCCTGCCTACCTGCCTTACCGCATTCTCTTATTTGTTTAATGGCTGTTTGCGCTTGTGCTCCGCTGCAGGTCCTGACAAATAGTCACGAAGAAAGTGACATATTGTGACGCAAAGCCTGTCGCCAGCGACACGTTTGGTCTAAAATCGTATCGAATAATATCGAGTATTTGGCATATTGTAATAGATGGAATATATATTGCGATGATTGCGTCGTCGCTTTGTTGCCCAAGCCAAAGTCAAACTTGGATTACGCCGTTTTCTTTTTTGTAGTGTACACTAAATTAGCCTATTAGAGATATGGGAAAAATGTGTTGAGAATTGCATTCAGCATATAGGCTTGGTGTATATTAACCCTGCTTGCTATAAGAAAGAACACAGCGACAAATATTTATTTCGGGGTTGCTTTTTTGTATATTGCATACCGCTTTGGTCCGTGTGACCAAAACTGCATCCAGCACAATTTTAGGCAGCTCAGTTCTCACCTTACAGAATACAAGCAGAACGCGCCAAGTTACAAATGGCGCAGGTGTAGGTGTTCTTGAAAGTGACATCCGTATTTGAGTTATTTGTCATTTGTTGAATAGGTAGGTCATCGTGGAAAACTATAAAGTCGTGTATAGTCTAATATGAATGCGTGTAACTTTCCGCCGTGTCTGCCTGCAGAGGGAGACAGCTGCGGGGATGCGCGCGCGCACGCGTCGTGGCCAGGGGATGCGCGCGCGCGAGTGCACTCCCACCTGCAGCTATGAGAAACTCGTCATGGTCGACACAGTTTGATGAGTCCAAATATCACCGTGTCCAACCTTATTTAGGAATGCTACTTATCAAACTTGTGTTATTTTTCTCCCCTGTGTGTGTGTGTTGGGGGGGGGGATCATGGTCCCTCTGTAACCTTGCCCAGAGCATCAAAGTATATGCGGTTTCACTGGCAAAAACAAAACAGTGGCACACACTCATCTACAGCAGCTACGTAAAAGAAACAGGACGGTGTGGCGGTTATTCAAGCGTTTGCCCTGTGCTCATGTCTGCCTCTGTGCCCGTCCAAGCAGCGTACCTGCAGCGCATCTGCTCAGCCCGTAGGTGGCAGTCGTTGCACAAATATGATGAACCCGGAAGTCACAAAGTTACAATATTCAACAATACATTTTCTAAATCAATTGATAAAGGTTCTGGATAATGCGGATCAAATTCAACTGTAAGAGTATCTTTCAATGAACAATTCATGTGCAATAAACGAAGAATTATCTTAAACCGTTTACAAGACGCAGGGATTTTTGCATTAAAGTATAAAGTCCATAATGAAATAAGTAATGCTAATGTAACTACCATGTGGATTTTGTATCCAGACACATCCTTGTACCATAATTCAGAAGAGGACCTATGGTCAGTGCGTTATAAATCTAACTTTTTTTTGTTTACATCTTTAAAACGTCCACTCTGAGTAAATAAATTCCAGTTTAGTGCAGTTCAGTACAGTTAGATTGATTAAAATCCTCCCCCCCCCCCCCATCCCCGCAACTGATGTCATATGCAGGTGGCTGAAAATCCCTCGCCGGGGTGAAATGTGACCTTTTAAACTGCCCGTCCGCATGTTGTCCGAATGTTTGCGTCCGCACTATGGCGACGTGCGGCGTCAGACTGTACAGTTATGAAAGAGCCTCGCGCCGTCACAGGAGCGCCGCCATGTTTCCATCCAGCCGCATGTTTCTTCTGCACAGTTCTATACGTCATTTCGCATTCTCTGTTTTTGGAACTCGTCATCATTAAAAAATAACCTCACTAAATGTCTCCTGTAGTAATTTCCCCTGAAAGTCTGCCAAGAACCCAGGTTACTGCTCTACCATTAAAACAGTAAAGACACTGGCCTTCAATACATTATAATCATCGCACTGGGAACATATTTAAATAAATTACTTTGTCTTCTGAAAAATTAAGAAACACTGGTGGTTTTATTATTATTTGTACTTATAAAAACTTATTAACTACGTATTTAATATAAATGAGGACCCCACACGTGGAAAAAATGCAATTTCCAGTAAGGACTTACTCATACTATCTGTATTTTTTTTTATATGGTAATACCATTCTGTGGTTCTTGTATGTCACACCTAAACACGTTCAATTTGTTTATGTCACAACCTGAAACACGAGCTAAACGAAACTATTCAAAACAGTGCCTGGCCGCATGACATCAGCTATGGAAAGATGGTGGAGTCCATGCAGTGAAAATTCCAAAATGGGACGGCCTCACTTGCCTTAGTACTTTACTACTTTGGAGTTTTAAGGCAATAACCTGTGAGGATTCCTGTGACTTTTGCTTTCACTTATGTGCACGTGTGAGACTTGGAGGCCCTGGGAGTGCTGCATCTGGCTTTGGCCTGCTGTCGGCCTGCCTCCCGGCTCTCAGAAGACCTTTCTGTTGGCGGGACATCTCCTGTGCTCTTCAGCAAGGGACAACCCCCCTGCTGTACAAATTTACGGGGCATGCCAAGCAAGAAAACGGATGAGATTTACGGGATCTATCCCGTATATACTTTTCCAAAAATGAGTCAGTGCAGGGTTCTGACTGACAGCTTGCTAGCATTTGAATACCGAGATGCAAATTGTAATTATGCCCCTTCTGACCTTTTTCTGTGTCATACGCACGTGACAGGCTTTCGATTTTGCTCTTTGAAATGTCACCTCTGATAAGAATCAGATTGGGTGGATTGGGGAGGCAGCCTCATTTATAAAATGTGTTTAAAATGTGTACCACACTTCTGAAACATGGCATCCTAAAATATTTTCGTTCTCAGCTTCTTTTGCGGCTTATTTCCCTCCCGTGGCTGACGCTCTTCAGCACCCTGTGAGGTTATCGTTTGGAGTGGCACCGACCCCTGGACTTGAAGCTGAGGTGCTTTCCAACATTCTTGAAAGCTTTTTGGAATGTTGAGACATTTCCCTCAGCCTAGTGACAGCTCATTATCAGAAATGTCCCAGTCTAAGAATGAGAGCCTGTAGCTGCTTCGAAAGAGTGACCTAGTTGTCCGCTTATGCATTTATTACAGTCAGTTTTACCCAGCTATAAATGGGTTATACACATATTGTTGATTCACTTTATTGTAGTGTTATTTAACTTGATTTTTTTTGTCAGTGGGCTTTTGCAAGCCTTTATTCTAATTTTATAATGTCTCTGGAAAGTAAACCATCATAGTTTGAATTCCTTAGCAAACTAGTTTTGAGAGTGGAGTATATTACACATGGCAGTCACTGTAGTCCATACTAAAAGTGCTCTATTGTAGATGGTACAGGAACCTGCAAAGTTTTACCGTAAGAACCTGTATGGGACGACGACCACTGAACCCAGTGAGCAGAACTATTCCAATAGAACAGAGTTTCACTTCTCACTGCTGGTTTTCTGTACCTCCTTTTAAAATATGGCATTTATTCATATGTTGAGGATCTATCCAGCCTAAACTGTGCGATGCATCTGTCACTTACAATTTGTCTGACTGTCAAGTTGAAATTCTTCACATTTCATCAATTCCTGCATCAAAATCAGGGTTATGCTACCTCGCCATCAGGACATCCTTCGGTTTTGCCAGGTAAATTTGATGCCCTGATACGTGGGAAGCCCTAATGTTAAAAAGAGAACTGGAACTTTGACCCATTCCAAAATAAAATGGGCACACACAAGATAAAGCACATTTCAACTAGCTTCCTCTTTCAGAAATGATGGACTTTCAGGAGACATTTTTTCCCTTGTTTGACACGTGCTATTTGTGGCAACTGAATTCTCCACCAGTTCATTCTAAAATTCCTGCAAAACCATCAATGAAGGCACTTCTTCCTCCAGAATGAGAGCTCAGATAGAACGTGGCTCATTTTCCGAGATGATGACAGAAGTAGATTAAAATATCACCATCAGTGCTTCGCAATGGTCCTGTGGCTCTGCACAGAGTCAGCGGCTAGAGGTGTGAGGATGGATGGATGGAGGTATTTGTGTTATTACTGCGATCAGCAAATAGGTCAATATAAACATGTATTACAAGGTTTAATACATACATATATACCCAGAATACCCTGCACAAAAATGCATTTAGATAGTCTAAAGTACATTGTCAAAATAAAAAAACTTGATATGTTCATATTAACATTAATGACTGATTACTAGATATTATTATGTCTTAATATTTGTCTTATGGTGAAGTATTATTGTTGTTGTTATATGGCGGAGATACAAAGAGGCCTTAGGTATCTTAGTAATAGAACTGTTTATGATTATCCAAATGTTAGACTACGATTTTTACTGAATCTTTAACACTTTTCTTTGCTAACAATGCATCCATACATTTTCCTGCATAAAAATGCTATGCCTGTATGTCAAATTTGTCAGCTTACCTTGGTCACATGGCACTGAAAGCAGAGCGGATTGGCCAGGAGGACAAGCGCATGCAGATTTCAGCTTTTACATTAGAGCTTTTCGCCATCAATCGGGAGCCACTATCTGGAGGCTCATAGTGTACGGCCGCTTCTGGGTCTCTCACTAGAGCAGCTGCTGTCGGAAAGCACCACTGATAAGCCTCTGTCAGACTCTTATCTGCAGCCTATCTGCCCTCTTCATCATGAGAGTTTTCAACAGATTGTAGAGAACCATTTCCCAGCTTTAAGTTACCTCAAAAACTTTGACAACGTGTCCATTTTATTTTTCTGCACATCAATTCGGACAATTCAGACAATTCCAGGAGCAGATGGTTTGGCTACCAAAACTGACTTTTGAACTTTCTATTGGCTACCAAAACTGACTTTTGAACTTTCTATTGCCAATAGAAAGTTCAAAAGTCAGT
>JAODKM010000058.1:2636446-2647987 GCA_026780845.1 Petrocephalus sullivani | reverse complement strand
TTCTGATTGGCTGGAGGCTTCACACCTGGCTGAGAGGTAAAGGAAAGCTGGAAAATCAGCAGGGCTCGGCCCTTGAGTACCCTGAATTGAATAGTTCTGGTATAGGCATATTGTTCGAGCTAAAACGAATATGAACCACGAATGTCTTTATACTGAAATGTTAGCATTCAGCGGTCACTGGAATATTCGGAATTCACAAGTAATCTTTGTATTATCGTATGTCCTTCTTCGTGCTTGTTTCCTTTACCTACTTGAAATTAGTACCGGAAAGTATAAATCGCCGATACTATACGCGCGTTAAATTTTAAATGCAGTATAAGATATTTTCCACTAGAGGGCAGGCACAGCCCGATAGCGGGAATTGATAAGTATTAAAAACAAGATTTGGCATTGATACAGAAACATAACCACTCTGTGTATTGCCCGGTTTTAAAGGCCTCACCAAGGTGTATTGTGACAGATGGTAACAGATCAGCCTAATTAAAAATCACAATGTTTACCAGCATTTACAAGAATAAAGGACAAGAGCGAGTACTTAATTTCAAGATTCAGATTTTCCTACAGTACCTGCAGATTCATGCGCCATGATTAAAAATCACCAAGCGTTAAAATCAGTGTGTTCTCAGCCCAATAAAGAAACATCTGGTCTTACTAAATTTTGCAGCTACTTTAATGCCTCCCCTAACAGAAACCCCGAATAACAGGAGTTACCTTTCCAGAGTAAAAAAAGGTCCCTGCACAAAGCACACGGACATTTGTGCAGCTCAGCCGCATGAAAATGAATTATGACGTTTAATAAGTATCACACATGTTTTATTAGAGAATTTTTCAGCTCGAAACCTTTTTACGAGAAATGGAGTACCTTCCACACATTTTTTGACAGACACATAAACACACACACACACACACACATATCATATTTTTATATTTTGTATTATATTTTATATATTTATATTTTTATATTTAATATTTTCTTAAAAATCTGTGAATGCTATTAAAAAACTAAAAATGCTGAAGGTTTTGTATTTGGGTTGGTTACTTATGGTTAAGGTTAGGGCTGGGTGGGGTGTCGTGATTGGGATTAGGGTTTTTTCCATAGAAATGAATGGAAGGTCCCAATTTAGATAGGTATACGAGTGTGTGTGTGTATTTATGTGTCTGTATGCACTGCATCATTCAACCACACACACACACACACACACACACACACACACACGTATATATATATCTGTAACGAATTCCGTTTTTAACGTGTCAGTGTGCTATCCGGGACTGGAAAAGCCTTGAACCCAAACTGACAATCAAATAAGCAAACATTCAAAGTGCTTCAGTGGTTCTAAACTCACGGGGTGTAATCATTGTTATGTGGGGGGGAGGTACACAGAGGATCGGTTAAAATCCACCCCCCAGTTTTCCCAGAACGCAGAAGCGCATTTGTTATGAAAGCTGGAGAAGTCCATAAAAATCAGCCTTTGATCTCCTTGCAGTCAGTTTACTACTAAAACATTTTTATAATCAGACTTTATTGTTCATTCCCTCCTTGTCGGGGATGCGCCCATGTTCATTTTTTAAAAGGGCAAATCAACCATAATTCAGTTTATAAACTGCAGCGCCGATGTAGAATGCCTGGATGAATATTCATTAGGATCTCTCAAGCTGCCAGCCACCGTGATTCATTAGGCATATGTAAATATCATTCACTTTAATTGCCCCTAAACTGACTCAACATAATGTTGTCATTAGCAAATTATTACTTATTTGTGTAACTAATGGTACAGTATGGCGTGCATGTTAAACCTCCACATATATGATTGCAATTATAATCCCCTTTTTCAGAGGCTTGGTATTTTATGCCGCCTGACGGATTGTGTGAGGAAGTGGCAGGATGGTAATGAGGGAGTTCGCGCGGACAGTTAGCGCCTTCGCTCGCGCCGCTGATAGGCTGACAATTAAACAAACTGGCACTTTGATGGGCCCGTCCGGGGCCCGTCCGTCTCTCCACGCTTTCTGCCGCAGCCGTGCCGTTTGCATTTCATGCAATCCATCCCTTTTATTTTGGGGTAATTATGTATATTACTGTTAATAACTGGTAACAGAGCCAGAGGAGTAAACTTTGTAATCAGTTGGGTTGACAGTGCACGCAATAATGTGGAATCTTTCATTTTGTGGTCATGATGTGAGAAGTCGGAGAAGAATTTTTGTAATTTGACACGCCGGTTTAATCGTCACTGGGTTAGCTACACGATTGCTTAACTGACATTAGGTTTTTGGAAAGATGAACTACACAACATTATATTGCCTAATTTATTCATTTAAAAATATTTAATCGGCATGTTGTTCTCAATGCCCGCAGACAAGTAAGATATAACTATAAATAATCATTTAGTGACATTTACTATTTCTATTTATTTTTTGTTCAGTTCATGCATTTTTGGGAATTACTATTTCACTTGCATTCACTGTAAGGGAGGTATTTTCGTATATAAATCTATATACATCTAAAAAATAGCCATAGGGAATTTTGTAATGTTGCTTATATATGCACCAGTAATTTGTATATAAAATGTATAAATTCATTGTATATACGCTATAAAAAACATCATTTTAAACCTGAATGGGGCATATCACACATAATCACAGTCAATAATTGCACCAATCACCCGGCATTATCTGTCAAATTGTAAATATACCATGTGATTTTTCCAGATCAGCTGTGGCCATTCGGGGGGAGGGGGGTGCTTCCGAGAAATTTAATTAGCACCTGATGGACATCAGGCACCAGATGAAGTAACAAAACATTCTAATAATTACTTAATAAAGCAATTAGAAGCTGAGGTGGAGCTAAACAGAGGAGGTATTCTCCGAAGATACAACTACTGCAACGAGCGAACAAAGAAACAGCTAAAATCTCACCTCCAAACGGATCGCACTGAACAGGCGCTAGGCAACGGGATATACATTTAAATCATTCGAATAAAAAGCACTAATGAAACTTAAGATCGCGAGAAACAGCCCGAACACATTTATTTTATACGAAAAATTTAACATTTAACATAATTTAAAACGCCGGCACATTAGCATGAAATTAAACACAAGAAATCTCAAGTCTGTTTTATGCCTTTATAAAGAGGACTTGGTGCATTTCATTGACTGAGCAGATGTGAACTAGTTAAGAGAATTGTTTGCTTTTCCCATTTAAAGCAACAAAGAAAAGCATTCGAATTAAAATTAATGGTCAACTGCTATTCATTAAAAGATATTTACTTACTCAAGGCATCTCAGAACACCAACAGTGATTTACTTAGCTGGCAAAGGACGAGGGAGTGCTCCTTGCGGAACATCGCGATGTTTCCGCGCTAACTGATTTTAGTACCGCACATGTGTTGCAACTTTGATGCTTCAAAATGATAAAAAAAAAACACGGTTTCACACATCGCACGTCTGATCTTCATAAATTTAGATACTTCCCCTGTTAAATAAATAGAACCCTGTAAGACAGCTGGCGATACCCAGGATTAAACATGTCAAACGGATCCATTTTCAGTCGCTTATCCTGGTGAAAGTGAATTCGTGCAAAAACGCGTAAAATGCTGACTTGTGTAATGTTCTTAGAGCGACCCTTCATTTTTTTCAGTAATTAAAGTAACACTGAATAAAAAATTTTATATCAAAGAAAGATATTTTTTGAACGTAGAAGAATCCAATTATAGTCCAGTGAATCCACAATTGTACTGTGGAATGCAAAACATTTACATGTAAATATTTAGACTTAGAAAATACACCTTAGTTAAAATATGTAATGAGATTAATACGAATTACTTAATTAAAAGTGCTGATGTTTTAATTTCAGACTTTCTACCATTTAGAAATCAATACACAAATCACTGGAAAAACTTACCAAAAACACATTTAAAAATATAAACAATGACAATCAGTTTTACTCTTTAATAGTCACATTTTAAAATTAATTTGGTTAAATTTTTTCCTCTTTATCTTAAATGGAAAACCAATTTTCTTTATGTAGACAGTGCCAACAGTCTATAATAAATATTTCACATATTTTGAGATGTCATGCCTTCGCACATGGAATGAAAAAAAAATATTTACAAATATAATTTACAGGAACCGAATTTACAAATAACTAACAGAAGACTCAAAACCACAGATGCCAAATTGTAGTTGCAGATGCTAATAATGGCAATAAACGCTTACATTACTTATTTATTGAAATGTTTCATTTAAAATATTTGATATATAAATGAAATATTAATTTAATTTAGAACATTTTTATTTGACATCCAACAGTGCCTTTAAACAGTTTGCCATCTGAAAGGTGTTCCCCGCAGTGCAGAGCAGAATTAGACGGGCCAGAGTTAGACGGGCCAGAGTTAGACGGGCCAGAGTTAGACGAGGCCAGAGTTAGACGGGCCAGAGTTAGACGGGCCAGAGTTAGACGAGGCCAGAGTTAGACGAGGCCAGAGTTAGACGAGGCATTCCACCCCACTCTGCTTGATTTCATGGTTTCTCTGTTCTTTCCAGGGCACATTCTGTCACACTGTCACCCTGCCTGAAATCGGTCAGCATCCCATCTCACTGAAACTCCCTGTCTGGCCCGCAGTGCCATGGGTTCTGTGATGGGTGCTGCCACCCACCACGACTCGGGCCGAACCCCTCCTCCCAGAAAGGTCCCGCAAGGAGGCTGTGGCCACGCGTTAAAGGTGCACAGGGGGCCCACTGTGCTGACCTGACACACTGTCTCACACAGCGCACTACTTAGGACGCACACAGCGCCTATGCACCGCTAGAAGCAGCTGCCAGAACTGTGAGGTTTGGCATTTCACCGAAACGGGCGTGCGGCGTGCCCTGACCGCTGATGACATTCCAGCGTAAAACAGGCTGTAGGGCTCTGAGCTCCTCGCCTCCCCGAGTGACACCTAGTAAGGGGGAAGTCGCGTCCCCTTCCGGCTTTGTTTCTGCCCACCCTGGCAACCCGCCTACTTAGTAACCCAGACGAGACACGCGGCTGCGTGCTAGCGAGAGTGCGTCCGAGCCCATCCCCGCCACAGTCCACACTGGTAATTGGTGTGGCTTTTTCGCGATTCAGATGGTGACATGTCTCTGGGAGCGAACCGCACAGACTCTACGCTCCTCTAAACCGGACCTCCCGGTCCATCGCCCCTAAATAACAGTCCCGTCCCAATTCCCCAGCCCCGGAGTCGCAAACATGCAAATTTTTTTTACAAGGCTGCAATTAAGCTGTTTGGAGTTTTTTATGGGGCCAGTTGCGCTTAGCACAACAACCGTGACAAAACAGGCCAACAAAAAATGGGGCTGAATAAAGCAATGTGATGGATGAGGCTCTCTCCCAAAGGGTTTGACATCATGTAAATTGGCCCAGACAATGCATTATGGATAAGGTGGTTGAGATTATTGCTTGTTAATGTGCAGGACCCCCCCCCTCTGCTGCTTCTCTGCCGGCAGTGACATGGTCCCCTCATTGTTGGGGCCACGCGGGTCTTTAGGTGCAGATGGGGAGCGTGTGGGGACCCCAGCCACAATCTGCCGGGCGTCGGTGTTGGGGTGGGTGAGGGGGGGGGGAGGCGGAGGGGCTGTGGCCATATGCCTCTGCTCCCCCCTCCTTCTGTCGCCAGCCCGGTGCGTGGGGCCCCCCCAGACCCCCCACCCCGCCTCTGTCAGGGGACAGTTTAGGCCCAGCAGGGATGTGGCCGGCAGAGGGGCTGTTCTATGCTGAGTCGGCCAACCGGCTTCCTGTCTCCGGTCCAGCTTGTCGTGTCACCTGTGGATCGGGGGGGCGGAGCCCCAAACAGCGCGCTCTAACCATCCGGCTCCGACGGCAGTATCGCCTTGGCGACTCGTGGAAGATCTATCCAACCACACCTGTAGTGATGGCGGCTGCTACATACTCAGGATGACTGATGATGAGAAATTCATCCCAGGTAGCTATTGTTTTAGAATGACAACAGGCTGAAGTTCTTCCACAGTTGGAGACAGAGCTGCTCCTCCTGGGTGACCCCACCTTCATCGCGATGATCCGTGCAGCATCCCTCGGCAAACAAAAACCATCCACAGTACAGACTTACTGCCAGATGGATGCCATTAGAGACTGTGAAATAACAGCATCAGTTCATTATCCATCATTATGCTAATACTCATTTAAATAGCAGTACAAACTGATAATGTTCATTTTCAACACAGACATTAATTTATTAATTGCATCATAAATAAGATAACTTCGGAAAGTTATATGATTTGTCATCTTAATTAGATATATACATGTCTCCATATATATGTATTAAAATGTGTATTGTAAGCTCATGCTACGTACATGAGGCCATATGAAAAAAATCATAGATTTCACAAAACCATACAAAATCACAACATTTCATTTATTTGCTTGCCCGTATAACAATTCGTGTGTAGCCTGTTATAACCACTTGGTACTTGGTACTCAGATTTCACCCGGGGAACAGCGTACCGGATACCATCAGCACCAGCACCGCGTAGGCCTATTACATCTCTGGGGTCTTTAAACAGACCCGGGCTTCGTAGCGGACGCACATTAAACCCTTAAATGACCAATTTTGCATTGTTTTGCGTCGTAAAGCGTTTACTTATATAACAGTTTAGCTCCTTTTCAGCTTTCGCCGACGCGTCCAGATAGAGCCGGGATTGTGTCGATTTGAGGGATTTCACGCACCATATGGTGCTAAAGTCAGACACCTTCAATTACCCGTATGCAATACTGATGTAAGCCTTAATGGCGACAACGTTTTAACTTGTTTATCTAATGCGACTGTTAACGTAATTTATAGCGCAGATTATAAAAAGCGCCGCGGCGCCGCCCGCGGAGGATGGCGCGCGGGTGAGATATGCTGCCGGCCTGCCGGCCCAACTTCGCAGCCGTAAAACAAAACATTTGCATCTGACAGAGCACCTAATAAATGGATTATTAGCATTTTAAATACGCCCCAGAAAACTCGAAGGGAGAGCTGCGGTTATTTATTTATTTAAAAATTCGTTATCCTCCCCGTGTTAAATGCCAGCATTTATTCCCGTTTTACTGAGCATAAGGACAATGGAATAAAAAAAGCAATTCTGGGGGCTCTGGTGCGCAGATTATCCACGTTACATTTATGTGGCATTGCCTGCACGGCTCTGGTTTATAGTACTTTACTGAGGTTTGCTACCTTTCCGCTGATCGTCGCAGTGGGACCGTCACCGCAAACGCTGCAGCCGTGCAGGTCGCCCCCCGATAATGCGCACGGCTCGGCGCCCCCGCACGCAGCGCCTTACACCACGCACTCTGAGCCCCTTTTTATCCGCTTCCAGCGCTGCGGACGCGCCTGGTCTGCGGGGTTTCAGTTACGGCCGCCTTTCAGTCTCTCCAGCGGACAGCGCTTGATGGACGAGCGGAACACAGTAGGACAGGTCGGTCCAGTACAGATGGCTCTGGAAAGAAAAAACCATTAGGGTCTAAGGCTTTTGTTTCCAGAAATTGTATGATTAAGATCGCACAGTATGGGCTATAATTTGACAAATGATAAAACTAAAAAAAAAAACAACAATCAAAAGTGATTTTTTTGTTGAGTATACTTTTAAAATTTTAAAAGAAAATGATCAGGATCAAATGTCTGTTGTGTTTTTGAAGGAAGGTGACGCATTCTTTTACACTTTGTGAACTCCTGAAAGTTAGCGCGATGACCAGGGCCACGCCCGTTTGTTGGGCGCACCTCGGCCAGCCCGCACCCCTTTCCGCGTTTCCCCGTTAATGCATCGCAATGACATAGCCTGTGCGAGGTGCATTTCTGCTGCTAATTACACGCGCAGCTCGGATTTAGCGCGAGCGGCAGGAACAGCGCGCGAGCGCCCGTTTGCGCTCTGCGCACGTGTGCGCGCCTGGGCACGTGAGCGCTCGATTGTGTCCGCGCGTGTGACGGCGTGTGTGCGCGCACGGTAGCAGGCGGCTCCCGCTTGGTGCCGAGCAGCGCTGTCCATGCCACTCTCACCCTATTAGTATGGAAATGAGGTTGGTGTGACAGGTGGCCTTACAACCAACACAATTAACTTCCTCCATTAGCCAATGCCCTGACAAAACAGATGCAGGGCCGGGAAGAGTACAAAAACACGGCCCTTGGGGGGGGGGGGTGGCTCGCACACACTCCCACCCCTCCATTAATTGGGCGGAGCAGCAGGATTTGTCAATAGCCCCCAAATTACAAGCCACCTCACCACAAGGAGGAAAAATGGGAAATACAAGACATTCCTCACTTTTTTCCCATTGCGCTCTAACCATCCATAGGTTTCGGTACCCAACACAACTGAGGATTCCAGTCAACTAATTTTCCTTTCGTACTCCCCCCTTCTCTCACTAGCTCTCTCTCGCTCTCTTTCAGACAGCTCTCGGAGGGATCCATTTATGTATGCAAATGAATCATTTCTTTGAAACATTTTCAGCACACAAAAAAGAGATGGCTGTCCTTTGACAAGACAAGCCGACGGATGATCAGAGTAAAACCCCAAATTATTGGGAGTTCTTATTACAGGCCTTTTAGTTATTCATTTATGGGTGAGATTCAAACAGCCTGGCCTGTGTAAAGATTGGCAAGGCTCGTTTTTTTTTTTTGCATGTTTATTATTTATGTACACCTTTATCTGTTTATTTATTTATCTGCGCCATCTGAGAGGGCCGTGGGTGTCTGGGAACGTATCTCTGCAGGAGTATGCCGCAGATGCTGGGAGATAAAAACAGAAGAAACGGTGACTTGGGGAATATAGCAAATGGCGCCTGTGAATGGGAAGCACTCCACAGCCTCAAAAACATTTTGCAGAGAAAAATGAGACCCGGGTTGCATATGGACCCAAATGTTTGGGTCTAGTTATGGCTGTGCATAAAAGAGCTGAATAAGGTTACGGTCCAGATCCAGCCAGTCCTTTCTGCTGTGTTCCAGCTGGGATGCCACGTTCAACTTCTCAGTTTTTATGTTTAAACAAGATGTTACTCAGACACCATATATGAAATCTCTCCATCCATCTTCCAACCACTTATCAAGTACAGGGTCACAGAAACCGTGACATTGTCACTCTTACATTGACGTTTATTGTTTAAACCAAGTTGTATGTTTAAGGATCTGTCCTTAAAAGATCCAGCAGGTGCTCTGTTATAGAGGAATAATTATTAATGAGAAATCCTGAGCATTTGAAAGTGTTCTGTAGCCTTTAGTCATGACAGAGGTCTCCTGGTGTTCTCCTTGACTGTTGGTGTGATCTAAGGTTTGTAAAATTCCAAGGTCCTTCTGAGACCCTGGGCATCCCAGTAAGCTGGGCTCTCCTGCCACAGTATTAGTTTATCTCTGCTCACCCCCGCCTCCCTGGTCCACAGGCTGCTTGCTCCTACCTGGCAAGTTAATGGTTCATGACAGGAGAGTGTTAATGAGGTGTAGTGACACAGCGGGGGGCCAGGGGCCCCCAGGGGACCACCTGAGAGCTGGGAGGTGTGAGGGAGAGATGCACTCTCCCCCTCCAGTGCAAAGACTTCATTAGCTCTAATGACGACATGATTCCAGCTGACGGTATGCATGGTGGTCACCATGGAGAGTGATTGACAGGGGGACCCGGGGTCCGTGCGCGGATCCCCCCCGCCTTCCCATAATTCCCCAAGCCATGAATATGCCATAGCCGGTATAGCACAGTCCAGCCTAATGTTTACTTCAATCTCTGGAAGGGTAGCTACCGTCCTTGATGTCTCTAAATTGTATGATTGTATATGTATGTATATATGTACCCTGCGAGGGACTGGGGTCCCTTCAAGGTTGTGGGAGAGGAAGGCTCACTAACATGCATTTATATGACTTTGACTTTCAGACCCTCAGACAGGGATGTCATGGTTTATGAAAAAAGTTCATAATCATTTAAAAGAACAGATTATTTAAACACTATTTAACAGCTTTATTTCTGTGTGTTTGGGGGGGTGCTTGGCATTGGCTTTTTTGCCCCAAACTAATTTGTTTTCAGCTACAAATGATGCGTGAATACCCTTAATCTCCACTTTCCATGGGCTGAAGTGGAAATTGCAGGTTAGGGACATCCCAGCCACGGTGTCTGACCTCTGCTGGACACTCAGTCCCCCCCCCCCAGAAGTTTTACGAGAAGGCCAGGGGGGCCGGGGGACAGTGGGGGTGGGGTCCTGAATCTGGGAGGTTGTGGGAGGCTCTTGGACAGGCCATAAACCCCTAAAACCGTTTGTGCTCACTCTCCCCTCTCTGTTAGGACAAGACTGGCTGTGAATCACCATCCCTGTTAGAGTTTTACACGACAGGGGGGGGGGATCTCTCCTTTGTGTGCCACATCCACCCCGCGCCTTTGTTTCGGTTCGGCCCGGGTGGGGTATTCGGAGGGGACCATGATGGCGCCCCCCCTCCCCAGTCCCCCCCTAACATTAGACAGGCCCTGTACATTGGGGTCCACAGTGGATGGTCACTGCCCTGAGGGCAGCCGTTGGGCAGGGGAGGGTGAGGGATGGAGAAGCAGAAAGAGAGCAAAGGCAGGAACCAGGAGAGCTGCCGAAGACAGGACTCCCAGGAGCCACTTTGATTGCAAATGTTCTTTTGATAAGATGAACAGTGTTTCTCCGTCTCCTCCACTTACCAACCCTCTGAAACATCTGCATCTCTATTGGACCTTCACCGCCCACCTTGTGGATATGGTTAATGTGTGATTAATGAAACAACCTCTGGCGGACTGAGCCACACAACGGCGGCTGGGCATCCCACTGGCCACCGTCGCGGCGCTGGAAAGCCTGGGCCGGCCTGCTTTACATGTAACCCCATTCAGGCACAATGCGCCCCCACCTCTTCGTGGCTTATCTGCCCGGCTTACATCTTAATCTCCCCTCCCTGGGAGCCCCCACCCAGCCACCCAGGGAAACCTTCATTTTCTGGTCATGTGAGCCCATTGGGGGGGTGGGGGGGTAGGCAAGGCAGACACCGAGCGGCACACAAAGCCGAATGGAGGCTGGCAGACTGAGACTGGGCCTGAGCGTGGGCCGCGGGGGGGCGGGCGATTGTCCCCACTGAAAGGGGCACTTAGAACAAGGCGGTTAGGGGCTGTTGCTCCAGCAGACTGACGGTTTTTAGCCCCGGAGGCGAAAGCGAACTACAGCTACGGTCCCAGTGCAGGGAAGCAGGGGCCGATGGGAAGGTGGCCTCCGAACAACGGGGTCGGCATCACCGCCTGGTGCTAGGAGCAAGGCTCTGTCATGGCCCGCCCTCTCTGTCAGTGCAGAGAGAGTCAAGCCGGGTGCCAAATGTGTCGGTCACAGACTCTGAGAAGCGAGACACTAAACATTTCAGAGAAATTGCACCCGTTATGTGTCTGACACCCTAAGTACCCTGTGTCATATACAATGGGGTGGCATCAGAAGATGGGGCTCTTCTCAGGCAGCACGGGGCACAAGGCAGGAGGACAGAATGCACAGGATGCCAGTCCACTGCAGGGCACAAGGCAGGAGGACAGAATGCACAG
>JAODKM010000058.1:2623039-2636346 GCA_026780845.1 Petrocephalus sullivani | reverse complement strand
GAGGACAGAATGCACAGGATGCCAGTCCACTGCAGGGCACAAGGCAGGAGGACAGAATGCACAGGATGCCAGTCCACCGCAGGGCACAAGGCAGGAGGACAGAATGCACAGGATGCCAGTCCACTGCAGGGCACAAGGCAGGAGGACAGAATGCACAGGATGCCAGTCCACCGCAGGGCACAAGGCAGGAGGACAGAATGCACAGGATGCCAGTCCACCGCAGGGCACAAGCATTCACTCATACAGTCCTACACTACAGGCATTTTAAAGTCACCAATTAGCCCAGATGTGTGTCGTCGGGCTGCAGAAAGACACTGGAATACACAGAGGAAACCAGCAAGACATCAGGAGAAAAAACACGGAAACTCAAAGCCCTAACCTTGGATGTGTGTGGCAGCCGTGCCCCTCACTGAGCCGTCATGCTAGCCCAGAATTAAACATATTAGCCACCATTCATATTTTATTTTATAAACCAACCAAGCTCACACAAGTATTGTGTTTCATCTGCATTTAAAGGAAAATATGTATTAAAAACAAGAAAAGATTTTCTTTGTGACATTCTGGAAGAATTTTTGGAAGTTTGTTTTCCACACTCTGAAAACATTTTTAAAGAGTGCTAATTGGGGAAAGTTGAAATGGAGAGTTAGGGATGTCTTTAAAATGAAACTGTCTGTTGCTTCAGAGAGTCTAACAGGGTGAAACTCTTTCTGAAGTTGGATGATGTAAAACAAACAGTACAAAAGTGCATATTTGGGATTGAAACAACTCACTTTGTTTTACCTAATTAATGCAAATTTATCCTTTAAACAAAACCACACTTGAAAATATTAATTAGGAGCTATGTATTCATATGTAGATCCTACTTGTGTGCAGTCTAATTAGTGAGTCCTAATCGTCTGATCGTTGCAAAGTTCAATATTTCGAATCTTAAACGGTGTTCCTCACACAATAATACTGACTACAGGACCACTGTGTTACTGATGTTTATTTTGAGAGCTCCCAAGTTCTTAAATCGTTCTTAAAAGAACTATCAACAAAGTTTCAAAGCTTTGGTTGTAATCTTTTGGTTAAAAATGACAGCATCTGAAAGATGCATCAATACATCGACATTAAAACACCCCCCCCCAAAGTACACGTCGACCCTCCTGACCTCGGTCTGATGTCCTTTTACCTCTGACACGTCTGACAGACTGTTTTCGCCCTGTACAACCAGTAGGTGCTGTTTTAAGTGCCACACTTAAGATGTTGTTGTCACTCATTTACACACTTTTAGTATGATCCGTTACCTGCCACACATCCACGTTTGTTGTTTTTTTATTTAAATGAGTTCGTGAACGGCACACTGACACCAGAAATTCCGTTTCCATGGCAATCTTGTCCCACATTCCACTATACATTCTGACAGGTCATTGACCTTGACGCCCATATAAGGACGCAGCTCCTATTGTTTATCTGCTGGGCTGCTGTTATTCATCGTGGAGATGCTCGACTCTGTCTGGTCCCATTAATGAAGGAGCAGCTCTGCACAAAGGCTGGCTTGCTCCTTACATGCTGATTATCCCCAGTCCAGCGGCTCTTTAGGCCAGGTCGAGCTCCCCGGCCTGCAGGGCCTCAGTGACCACCCCGGGGCCAGTCAAAGCCTTGTTTACGGTGCTGGTAATTGCATTGTGTTCACACTGAAAAGGTTTCCTTGTGGGTGCGAACGGGTCGGTACACGTCAGACCGCCCACGCCAAAGCACACCTCCCAGTCATGTACAGGCACTCATCCTTGTGCTTTTCTTCATTAAGAGCTGGTCACATGACACGATCTTCACCATGAACATCTTATGACAGCAGAGGCTCTGTTAAGGGGGGTTTAGGATGATTCCAAGGGCCCCTGAGTGACATAATTGGATTGGGTTGGGGGCCCAATATGATTTTATTTCATGGGGCCCATATTCTCTACCTGTGTTCCTCTATGGGATTAATAGCATGCAGCATTTGTCATCATGCAGTTAGCTTAGGTAGAACATCAACTGACTAAAAAGAAAGGTAATTAGCATACATGCACCAACTAATGGATTCTTTACAAGAATTGGGCTATGTATACTATTAGTCACTTCAGCTATCATAACAAAATAGGTGGGGTTAATTGGGCTACAATGCTATGCTTAACCATGCCTTTAAGAATGACCAGCCGCCGTATGCCTTTAAGAGGTGTGTGTGTGCCCGTGTGTCAGTGTGTATGTGTGCCACTCGCTCAGTAGCGGTAGGTGCAGATTCCATCGTAATCCTTTCTGCGCTTTGCTGCGATTTGGAGTCCCCTCCCTCTGGTTCCTCGGGCCGAACACGTCGCTGCGCCCAGCCAAGTGGGTTCACTTTCGTTTAGGCGATAATTGCAATTAGCGGCGTTTTGGACGGCGCCGGGAGTGGGCTTCTCCGTCCTAGGCGTCTCCGTCACGTAGCGAGTCTAGCAGCTCCACCACTTGCCAAAACGCAGGAAGCATGCGTGCGATTTGGCATGTGCACGGGCATTGTGTGATCCGCTGAGCGGAGATGGAGGGTCCTCTGGGGCACGGCGGATATTAACAACACTCGCCTCTTCTGTCGCTGTCCACGAGGCAGGTCGGGGCCCTGCTTATGGCAGAGACCCATGGCGGACAGCGCTCTTAAACAAGTAAAACTTCCCCAGAGTGCTACCTTAATGGTCAGGCTTAGGTTTCACTTGCTGAGACACCTGACTGGCTGACTGTCACGCTCCATGTGAGCTGGGAGCAGCTGCGGGAACACCACTTCCTGTGCTTTAGCTGAGCACGTGCAGAGAAGCCCCTTTGCCCCGCGGCATCTGGGTCCCGCGAGCACCGAGCTCTTCTCACGCTGTCATGGCTGCCGCGGTTAGCGTCAGGCTAACTGGCTGGGACTGGGTGCCATGGCACATTTGAGGGGCGTTCAAGCACTCAATTGGGATGTTCTGCTCAATTGGCTCACGCTAGCCTCAGCTGAGTGTCTTCTCAGTGGGGGTTGAGCTGGGTGGGGGGGGGGCACTTAAGCCTCTGTTGGTGTCACTAACTCCCTGGAATCAGCAGATATCCCTATCACTCGTCCCGTCCTTACATCTGACAAGCTCCATACATCTACTGTCACTTAAACCCCCTCCTTCATGATGCCTGACATGCTTCTTAAAGGTTACAAAGTACATACAGTGCATATGGATAGATACACTGGTTCACTCAGACGTTTGGAGAGGTGTGAGCTCGGTGTCCATACGCTTGTTTGGCACCTAGCAGTTTTCCCTGTTTTGTTTTTCGGGCCTGAGACGGTGCTGGACTTGCCGGGGGGGGGGGGGAGGATTTGGGTGAAGGGGCGACCATGGGGGACAGAGACAGGAAGAATGGACAGGCTGGGGGGCGCTTAATGAATTCAGCACATTAAGGGACTGACTACCTGCTGGGAGACTCTCCCGGAGAGCAAATAAATGAAATTTAAAAATGCACTTCCCCAATTTTGCAAAACATCCCGGCGACTGTGGACTTGGGTGTGGGTTGCGTCAGACATTAGGCCCGGGGGTGGGGTCCAGCTGGATGCCTTAAGCCTTTTTGGGGTGGATGAAGGATCCCCCTCCTCTCGCCTTAAACCCCCCTCCCCCTGAACTCTGCCCACCCGACAGGACAATATGCCCCCCCACCTCCCCGGCCCTCGGAACGAGTCCCTCTCCCCTCACACTGAGACATTTTTCCACATTGCTCGGATTAGGAACACTTTCACTTAGATCTATGTGTGTCGCCCCGCGGACAATGAGTCGCTTGGGGACAGGATTAGTAGGATTAAAGGGGATTCACATATGTCCAGTTCAAGCAATTGGTATTCAAAGCTTTACACTTCCAAATGCCACCAGGAGAGAGCAAAGACGGCAAGAACCTTCCTTTGAGTCCCTGCACCTTTATGGGGAAGGTCTTCTTTTTTGGCCAAACAATGCTGTTCTGGATACACATTCTCACTTTCGGGAGGTGGGGGGTTTGTGGGGGGGAAGGGGTTGGATTGCTCACAGACACCAAGAAGAATATTACAATCAGCTTTTTTGAGTTATGGAAGACAGAGAGTTTTTTTTTTGCAAACAGGATTTATTACACACTGATTTTATTAATTTGCTAAATAAAGCATGGAGAAAGGTCTTCTAAATTCCTGCTACCTGGGTGGCTACGTTTCTGGCCTTGTGTCAGCAGCCCGACCATCTTGAGAAGATGAGGGTGCCTGGCCAGTGTTTGACAGGATCCTTTCAACCATTTTAAAACGTTCACCCAGTGCAAAACAACCAGACCTCTCTAGGCAATGGGAAAAAACATGAAATTAACTTTTGGTGTTTTGTGTTTAAAATAAAAATGTACATCAATATAAGTCTTGAACACAGTACGCACTGAGATCACCTTCTTGGAAGATGTCTGAGGAACATTTTTGTACCATTGGGAGTACAGTAATGTTGTTTGTACATTGGGGTATTCCTCAGAGTCCGTATCTGTACCTTAAAAGGTACAGCTACCTACAGCTAGGGGACAACTGGCAGACCGTTGAGGGTACAGAGGGTACAGCCCCAGTGACAAGCACAGGTACAAACTGCTACCCCTATTTCTGACATGTAGATGGAAAGACAACCACTGCAACACATGAGATGTTGACACATTCTGGTATCTGTGTTACAGAAAAGACACACGGTTTCAGTTATCAGACCCGACCTGTGAGCATTAGGATACAGGCACAGGTGCACCAGCGCGTTTAATTAGGCTTGTTTCACGGTGTTTTACGGCTTTGACAGCGATACCTGCCGGCACGTATCTGCGTCGCGGCTCCAAGCCACACGGCAGGAGTAGCTGCGCGTTTCTCAGCCACTGTATCGTGAAGGGGAAGTTTGCAAAGTAAGTATTTTATATGAATACTGAGCAAGTTCTGACAAACAATACGATGTTTCGCGGTAAACGGAAGAAAGGCACAACGGAGACGTGTGCATTTCAGGTGAAAAGGTCTTAAGCTACCGTTTGATATCTTGCCAATATCCTACTGCGGTGTCCAGTCGATTATGTCTTCTTATTTATCATTCGATTTCGACAAGCTTCTGTTTTCCATCGCTTTTAAAATTGGATCACAAATATAAGTTTGTATAAACTTTAACTATATGAGAGGCGATATTCTATAGTGAAGGATCCTTAGTGAGGTCGCCACTTAAAATCCTGCTCTGCCCAGTTTAAAGGCAGACAGTTGTCAGACTTAAACCACGGGGCTGAAAACATTTAACCAGATATGGTACAGATATGGTACAGATGTGGTACAGATATGGTATGGCGGGGCGCCCCGTGGCGGCCGGAAGAGCACCTCAGCCGTGAAAGTCAGCTAAACGCCACTATCACTGAACGTAGGAGTTACGCCTGAGTTTTGCCCATTCCCTGTTTTTTGTGGGGGCCTAAGCGCCGTGCGATGAGCGCTCGTTACTCTTTAGACGGAAGCAGCTGTGAATGGGCGCACGATGCCGGCCGGCTTTGCGGAGAGCGCTCCGCCGCCGGTGCTCCGTGCGCAGATTTACTGCCCGACGGGACAGAGCCAGTGCGCCCCTCACCTCCCCTCCGCTTTGCACTACAGCCTGTTTTAATCAGAAGGGTAAAAATGCAGACGTACTGGGTACTGCCCCTGACTGCAGGATCACTGGCACTCGCCAGCGTCAACATTCACACCCGAATTGCAGTACAGCTACAGGCAGTGGCATGAGAACGTGACGTTTGCGGGGAAGAAAAAAGCGAAATATCGAGTTACTGTAATCGTTTATATATTATAGTTATGGTGACAACTAATGATAAACAGCGCCAAAACAATGAACTATATTATAAACGACAATTAAAGTGCTTGAAGTAGCTTACTATAAGCAGTAACCCACTTGTCTGGCAAGTATCTCAATCGCACAATAATTGGCTTAATAATAATAATAATAACAATAATAATAATAATAATAATAATTATTATTATTATTATTATTATTATAATCATCATCATTATGATACAAATTATTATTATAACCATTGTTGTTATTATAACAATGGCAATAATAATAATAATAATTAATAATAACAATGATAATAATAATAATAATAATAATAATAATAATGGTGCTGATGATAATGATGATAATGATAATAATGTGCATAGTTTAAGAATAAATTGGCAAGACTTAAGCCTCAAAAATGGTTCTATTAAATACATAGGCCTACTCTAACCTTGGCTCGTTATAAGGGGTTATTCATTTTTAGTTACGTGTCTAACAGCTTGAGATAATGAAAAATATTACAATTATGTACAACATGGATAACAGACTGCATTGAGACATATAACCTCAACGTCATTTTATTTTTTCCTTCAGAAACCATAACGTTTGCTTATGCTGACTATGGGATAAGACAAATACAGAAATATCAAAAGTTAAATAAAATGCTGCCGTTTAATAAAACTCCCGGAAATATTGCATCAAGCCATGTTGGCCCTCTTAGAACTTGATACCGAATATAATTTAAACTGTTACCGGCTCACTTGCATACATTTGGACCGTCAAATACCGTCATGCGATCGAACTATTTTATGAAGCTAAATTTGTAATAACCTCGGAGGGCCTTTGACTTGAAGCCAAGGTATTTGACCGTGCCATTTCCGAAACATGCTTATTTACTTCCTGAAAAGTATCCAGAGTTTTAGCTGAATTTCTGAAGCCATGTAGCCCATACTGTTATTCGCTCATACCTTAAGGCTACGTCTTCTGTCTCCTTCTGGTCATGTTTACAGGTTATGAAGAGAGTTTTTGCGAAAGTGAAAAAATAAAAAGAAATATTTTGCTTTTGATACTCACACGTATTCGGGAACGAAACACTTGTCTCTACTTTAGGTGGTCTGCAGTGTTCTTTTAGGTATTTATTTAATTATTAAGCTGCTGACTTGTATGGAAGAGCCTGGCCATTAAGCCAAAGCGAAACGCCTTATGTGACACTTACGCGTGACATTTGGCCCAGCTTGTGCGTAACAATGTTTCCGTCGTCATCACTTATTATATGTGAAAATTGTTTTATATGGAATTATGCGTCCTATTGATAGGATAACTACGATTTGCACAGAAAATATTTCTACATTGGAAAACTTTACTTAACCATTGGTTGCTTACCAAATGACATTTAAATTTTCAAATTTGATTACATTTACGATATAGATTCTGTAACTGTGGTTTTTACTGCTATACACAGCGATAAGGATGGTGATGCATAATCTCGGATTGTAGCGCAATAAAACTCTTAAACGATCCCACAATTGCCGTACACTTACAATTAATATAAAACCCTCTGTTATCGGGGTTCACTGGAAACACTCTTTACGTAAACTACTGTACACAGCGTATATTCGCAATTAAAGCTTTCGCAAGCTTAACGGCATCTGTGAACTCGGAACAGAAGCTTCCCATATATTATAACAACGTAATACACGGCTTTCGGTCACATGGCGCAAATATTACTTTGCTTATGCTTTATAAAAAAAAGCACATTCCAGATATGATACCAACCAAAACACGAAGAAATATCTATTTGACATACATGTATGCCATGTCGCCTAAACAAGCAAAAATGTTCACAGAAAAATATTTTTATTAAAATAGCAGCAGATTAAAAAGCATAAGCTACATGTCAACATTTCACAAGCAGCTTTTAGGCGGCTGCTATTAGCCTGTACCGATTCGGCACGAATGCTCCACATAAAAAGTAAAACGTATGAACTATACCCAATATTATTTCTAGAAAGTACACGGGTGTTCTCAAGTTGCCTTGGTTTCAGAGGATCCATGACTGAAGTGTCCCCCTACGGTGGCTTTACAATGAATATGAATAGACGCTCCTTGGTCAATAGGACAGTCAAAGCACACCGCCCCGTATAATGGGCACGTCATCCTAACAAGACCATTATGAATAGGAGGGCTCCTTTTGTCTGGCTGCTCTCAAGCAGCACTATAAATACTCGGATCGCTCTGTCACCTCAGCACAGAGCGAGAGGTGCACCCAGGAGATAAAAGCAGACAAAGCGGGCCAGCCAGCGAACGGAGCGTCACCTCTTAATACACCCCTCAGAAGGTTAGGAGGGAAACTCCTGCTGCAGCATCAGGTGATCAAGTAAGAGTGGCTTCATAAACAGAGGCAGAAGCAGAGAGAGAGAAGCGACCTCCTACCCAGCCCGACTAATAAAATGAATTCCGATTCTAGCTCCAGCAGAGCCTCTTCTCCAGACATGGATGGGATGTATCTCAGAGACCATCACCTCCAAGACGGCCGGCTTAACTCAGTGTCCTCCACCCAGAACGAGCTCATGCAGAAGATGTCCGGTGAGCATCTCTCCCGAAACGGGGACAAAACGCCGGGGGGCAGCAAATACAAGCTGAAGAAGCAAGTCACCGAGCAAGAGATACAGCAGCTGCGGCTGAAAATCAACGGACGGGAGCGTAAGAGGATGCATGACTTGAACCTGGCAATGGACGGGCTGCGAGAGGTGATGCCGTACGCGCACGGCCCGTCTGTCAGAAAGCTGTCCAAAATCGCCACTCTCCTCCTGGCGAGAAATTACATACTGATGCTCACGAGCTCCTTGGACGAGATGAAGCGGCTGGTCGGAGAGATTTACGGCGGGCACCACTCTGCCTTCCACTGCGGCTCGGTGGCTCATTCTGGAAGCCATGCGGGCCACGCCGGAAACCCGACCCACCAAGTGCACCCTCTTCTGGGAAGCGCACTGTCCTCCACGACGTCGTCCACCCTCTCCTCCACATTACCCGGACTTACTTCGATCAGAGCCCCCCATTCCCTCCTGAAGACTAGCCCTGCCCCCCCTCTTCAGCTTGGCAGCGGCTTCCAGCACTGGGCCGGTCTGCCCTGTCCTTGTACCATTTGCCAGGTCCCACCACCTCCCCACATTCCCATAACTTCGACTGGCTTGACAAGACTTTCAGTCGAGAACAAGGACGGAATGAAATAAATTCGGACAATTCGATGCACATAGACTGATGAAAATGTGCCGTCAGATTCATTGTTGTCGATGAAGATGTTCATATGGACGAAGCAAAAACATCATGTATGCACGCAATTCACTGATTTTTTAATTTGTCTGTATATTTGTTTTGCATACGAAATCTACATGTTTTTTTCCTTGTAACAAGGATTTGGTCATTTCCAGGTAACTGTATTGCTGACTATGTAGCGTCATAAGACCTGCACTGCAAGATGCCCTGTAAATATATATATATTTTTTAAATCATCGTAGACACGTACACCAGAACACAAAAAGTTGTCTGAGACTCTGAAAAGGACGATCTGAGTTTTTGTTAGCGCTGTTATTGTTTTTGCTGTATACAACAGAAGATGTATTTCGGGTTAGCGTGTGCATGCCGCATCATTTGGTAACATGAAAACTTTTCACAAGTAAAAGAAAAAAAGAAAAACGCAGAACGCTCCTTGTAACAAGGGCTGTGATATAGCGTTTCAAATAAAAATGAAATGAGATGATTATTTCCCTGTATAAATATATATAGTTCGAGATAATAGAGTGAAATTATATCGTTTCTTCGGTGTTTGGTTCAATACTGATAATAGTTTAATCTAGCCGAGTGACGTTATCCAGTGTCGATTCATATTATCATTTGGACAGATTTAGCATGGATTCCGTGGTCAGAACAGTTACGAAGCATGTTCGTTTTGTTGGAAAGATTTTGTTATGCCCAGAGATAACTTCGTGTCTTTATTTTTGTACATTCTTGATGATTATTGATATATTTATTATTGCCCAGTGTTCCTGGATGAAATTTCAACCAAACTGTTATAATAAAAAGAAAATTCAAACGTTCTTGATTTTTAACGAGTCGTCCACATCATTTCTGCCGCCGTGTTGGATTGTTAGTCTATCCCACCAATTTCATGATTCGGTTTAATAGCTCCAGCAGAAGTCAGTAAGTCGTCTAACTGTGGGATGAAGCAAAACTTATTTGCAACGCCGCGCGTTTGCAGGGAACGCAGCGACCCTTTGGTTATTTCAGAAATAACTGCAATGATTGTCTGTAACAGAAACGCCAGCAGCTTCTGAAATAACGGGAAAATACCTTTTTGGGTGAAATAAAGTTCTGCTTGATCTCCTCTGGGATCTGCTTCGCCGAAGTTACTCCACACACAAAAAGTCATTCCGGGTACAGTACAATCAATATTGGCGCGTACTTTATATGTTTGGAAAATAAGAAAACTGTAAAATGGAATATTTATTTCTATTAATATACTAGAATTCAGTTCATAATCAAAAATGCGAACTTAAATCATTTCTGCATCACGGTATGTTACACAACAGAAACTACATGTAAAATATATTAGCATGTTTACAATGCAGTCAAATAAAACTTTACATAATGAATATATAGCTGAGACGGAGGCGTAAATATTGACCTCGTTGTCCACCCGTAAAAAGAAACAAGGAAACTTTCAATCAGTTAGTAAAAAATTGAATATGGATATATAAATGAAGAAGAAATTGCTATTGACATGATATTATTAAGAGCAGCGGTAGCAGAAGTAGATGGTTAAATTATTATTTTGTTAATTATTTATCACATTTGAATGCTAGTTCATGAGAAAAAACATAATGTGTTAATTCAGCCCCTTGGCTTTTTTAAAAGAGAATTTTGATAATTAAGTCTTCGTAACCGAAAGTGGAGTAGATCCAAATGTTTACTACATGGGTTCACATAATAAGAATAATAATAATAATAATTATTATTATTATTACTATTGTTAATGTTATTATTATCATTATTATTCCATCCATTTTCTGTCCTATTCGGGGTCGCGGGGGGTCCGGAGACTGTCCCCGTCGCAGGGCACACTCACACCCCAGTCACACACACATGCACACCTATATTATTATTATTATTATTATTATTATTGTTATTATTATTGGTGGACATTGTTACACAATAAATAGGAATATTAGTGTAGGAATTACAGATGAAATCTCCTGCCCACGGGCATCACCTTAACATGTCGACGCCAGCTGTAGCCTTCAACGAACCGGACTGTAACGCAGCCCATTTCGGCTTAAACTATAAATCGCGGGCGACATCTGTACGAAACTCATCAGTTGCCCAGGAGTTGACGGACGTTCGCGAAGCTGCAGGGAGGATATAAACGGAGCGGGGCTGGCGGCCGCAAAGCGCGGAGACGCTCCCCGGAGCCTTTTCAGCGCGGCGCCGCGGATCAGACGTGCTGCGGCAGAATGTATGTTTGTGGAGATTACAAGTTAATTGTTCATGGGGGAGCCGGGGAAAGAAACACATCAGAAGAAGCCTCCGGATTACAGGGCCCTAAATGCAAAAGATTATGCATTCAGGCCTCATTCTTAAAACATGTAAATGAGTCCGTGGATTAAAAAGCCTTTTGTAATTTTCTCGTCCCGAAGATTAGATTCTTTCCTCAAAGTAACTGCTTTAGGTTGGGCGAGTGAAAGGGGGGAGTTTGTATCACACTTTGTTTTAAAGATACAAACAGTTACAGAAAGACTATCCATGGGCAGATAGGACGTGCCAGATGGGATGGAAAAGCGGGGGCGGTTCGGCACCGAAAGGTCACCCTTACATTTCGGGCCAGTAGGGGCTGCCAGACGTATCGCAGTAGTTAATGATACGAGAAACAATTGGGCTCCGAATGGACTGGAAGTACATTCATCAAATTAAAACTTAGTGCTTGGGAGAAGTAGTTTCCAGCGGTGGAAAGCCGTATGCGATTTGTGAAGTGCAATATGAAACGAGCGAAGAACATACCTTACAATATTTTCCTTTGCGGTCTTTATAAACAAATGCATGACGAAATGAATGTTAGTTGCATTTTTACGTCTTAGCTGTGCCCGTGTTAATGTTCATGCAGTTTAAACAAACGGATGGAGATAATAATTGATTAATTTCACTTTATTACAATTTGCAATTTATGTCCAAGGTCACCACTATTTACAAACATCACATCTCAATAAACAACATTACTGTTCCTATAAAATAAAGCGAAAAAATCATCAATTTTAATGTAAGCCCACCTAACAAGCTGTTGGTCATCCGGTCCGGTCATTCTGATATAGGCCTATTCGAATTTGGTTTTATTTATATCGAATAACACCCCGAGTTTTTTTTTTATAGAAACATGTTATTTGAAGGCATATTCAAGATTGACAGACAAAACTAATTAATTACATGATTATTAGTGTGTTCGTTTTATCTTGAACGAACTGAAACGAATGAAGAGACGGGCCCGAAACACTTACTCTCAGTGACTTATTTTATCGGTTGTTTTGGTTACAGGAGGAGAAAAACTTACTCTTTGAGCAGGTGGGTATTTCTTCTCCAGAAAGTATTGTTTAAGCAAATATAATATAATTTGCCACAAACGCAGGCTATACATTCTACAATCACCATCATTTCCTTTCTCTGTATTCCTGAAGACGTGTCGGAGTTACCGTCCTTATCTTCTTCAAAACACTTCAGCTAAATTATCAAACGTAAACTCAGGCTAATTACAAATCCCCCGTCGTACATTTTGCTTGCTCGTAAATGATAAGATTCTGGGTGTTTTTCTCCCCACGTCATTCCCTTTGTTTCCTTTAATTACAGTTTTGTAGTTAATAAAGCCTGTCCCCGCAGGAGATTCATTAAAGATGCTGATTGTCATAACACCTCTGTGAACAGAAGATTTGTTTTCAGAAAACGCTTTATCGCTCACATATCTTACCCTTAACCGCCGCAGCCGTTTCGTCTGCAGTGTCGGGGATATTGTAAAATAATTAATTTGCATAATTTTCCTCACACGATCTTAACTACAACATACCCATTTAACACGTGTTTGACATTTTTTTCTGCCCTGTCACCCGGATTTCCAGCGCTTTAATTAAGCGCGAAATAGTCACACATGTAGACGACCCAGCACTTCAGCGGCTAAATCGAAGCAGGGATTCAGAGGATGATGCTCTAAGTCTACAGGCTTAGCTAACGGCTTTCCACACTCCACTCGATCATTTCCGATTTATTTATGTTTTCCTTGCCTCCTTGCATCCATCCTCCGTAAGCGTTTCTCCAGTGCAGATGACACGGTGAGGCTGCAGCCTATTCCCAGCAGCGCAGGACATACGGCATGAATACTCCCTGGCTGGGGAGCCGGTAACTTCCCTACACTTTGTGGGACAAGCTTCCTAATGACAGATTTAGCATCATTCAGGTTTTTTCACTCCTGAATATGAATGCTAG
>JAODKM010000058.1:2576665-2594107 GCA_026780845.1 Petrocephalus sullivani | reverse complement strand
CTGAACCTGAAATCACTGAATGTGCTGTATAAGCATTCTGCAGCTGAGACTGAACCTGAAATCACTGAATGTGCTGTATAAGCATTCTGCAGCTGAGACTGTGGACCTGGAATCACCGAATGTGTTCTTTAAATGTTCCGCAGCTAAGATCCTGAATGTGAAATCATGGAACACTCTCTACATATTTTCACCAGCTGAGAATGTGGACTGAACAAACCAAATCTAATGGGGATTATCTGAGAGTGAGATCTTGTCCTCCAGACTCAGTCATTTCACTGTGTGGAAACTATTTAGAACCTTCTAGAACAGCAAGCTGCTAGATTGGATTTAACTAGTGGCAGCCTCCTAGTATGTAAACACATGAGGCAGCCCTTAAAGACACAGCACAGATTTCTGCTGCTCCTTTTGGAAAAATGGCTACAATGAGCTGTCCACAACGCAGGACTCCCTCAGATATCACAGCAAAACATTCCTCCAGTGGGCATTTCCGAGTTACAGTTTTACTGCAGGCTTTTAGACTTTACATAATAACCACTGAATTCTCCCACAGGAACTGAGGGACTTACGGCTCCCTACGGCTGTCATAGTGCACTGTTTGGACACAAATCCCATGTGAACACGCTGGACTGACAAAGTCACGTAGAATCATGATTACATTACTGTTAAAACGTAAGGTGGTACGAAAAACTCACTATTAATAATTGTTATTTGTGCAATATTTTAATCAAAACAATAAAAACGTAAAGGCTAACCAAAGAGTGATGCACTAAGCTGTGCAATGACAGCCGGTGGTTTATAATTACACACGGCCCACTGTGTGGACCTAAAGACACCCTACTGATACAAAGTACCCCAGATAGCTCACTCCGTCCTGGGAAAGTGAGGCGGCTGAGCCCAGGGGCAAAACTCTGTGTGTGTGGGGGGGGGCAGGGACTACCCCCATGCTCCCCCCCCCTCCCACGCTTTAGACGCTGTGGTAAAAGTGTCACTAAGCGACCATGGGAGGAGTTCAGAGCTCAGCGGGGGCATCCGATGTACCGTTATGTGTGACATGACGGCCAACAATCTGTGGCCATGGCAACAGCGTAAGAAATGCTGCTCGCGGGACCGGCCAACAAAAATGTATGAAATCGCATTAATAAAAACAAGCTTTCTGTGGCCGTGGGGGGGGGGGGGATTGGGGGGGGCAGGTTCTGCCATCAAAGGCAGCTTTATCCCCCACATAAATTTCCACGGCTTGCCGTTTTCACAGCTAAGGGACCCCTGTATAAAAGGGCAAATATAATATATAGTGTGGGGTGGGGCACTGACTCCAGGCCCCAAGCGCGGGCCGTCATCTTCCCAGGTTAATCATCTGATCGCAGCAGTAAAAATGTCACCTCCAGCAGCCTCCTGCCAACGGACAATTAACTGGCCGCAGAATGGCGTTACACTCACTAAATACCCCAGGAAAGTGTATTTACTGGGGGGGGGGGGTGTGTGACTCACCACGCCTGTGATAGCAGGATCGCTTGTTCAGATCCCAAGCTGATGCCCCCCTTGGGCCCTTGAGCGGGGCACCTAACCTCCAATCGCTCCAGGGACAAAATGTACGCTGCTTCAGAAAAAAAGCATCTGACACACTTTTTAGGTTAACAGCACATTCACTTATTTTAATATTTTAAGTTTCTGTTTCTGCAGCATATCAGTTCAGGAATGGGGGGGGGGGGGTGGCGGCACAGTCAATTAAATAAAATGAAAGCTAAATAAATAAAATGAAAGTTGAAAGAGTGCTCATGGCAAAAATGTGTTCTTGTTTAACTTAATCTTTCAATCCTGATTGTTACATTTTCAATGACAACAAAGCTGGTGATTTTGCAGAAGACAGACTCATCAGGACACGCTGGTCCAGCAGGAGCACATCTGTGAATTTCAGGTCATCACAGTGTTAGGGTGAGTGGAGGAAGCTCATCCCCTATAGCAAGACATCAAGGACAAGCCTCACCTGGAAGTTCAGGTAAGCTGGCCAGCAGATAAGAGTCACACATCGTTCCATGTGTATTACATGCTCCTATGCCATAGAGCTGGTGGGATAAACTCCTAGAGAGGAAATCACCTGCATAATGGCGGAGTAAATAGACTGCGTTATAAGTTCCAGAAGGCTCGGCTGCGCTCTCTCACGGCCGGGGGGGCGAGTGATCGGTAAGCTCACCTACCTTGGCTCCCGGGGGCCTCCGGATAAGCTGAGCCCCGGCTGGGAGGAGATGTTACCATAGCCGTTTACCAAGCCTGCTGCTTAATTGCTTACTTACTAATCAGCTGACACGTGTGCCTCAACCCTAGCTGTCCCCTTCTGTTCCAAGCATAGTAATTAAGGGGGGGGGGTGAGATCGGGAAAGATGGGTAGCCCGTGTGCTGGGTAGCATCTGGCGTGCTGGACAGACGGACGCGGGTCCACTCATCTGGTTCCAGGAGGCTGTAAAGGCCCCTCTCTCCCTACATCGCTCCATTCGGAGTCCGTAAAGGGCCAGTTGGCCGTCCTCACAAATGCACGACTTCTGGGTGTCATCATCTGGACACCGGCTCACTGTTACTACTGTCCACAGTAGGGGGGCCACTGGACAAGTTTACCCCTGGGTGGGGGTAAGGGGGTCTTTCACAACCAAAACCAAAACCTAAAACAACAACAAACTATAGCAAAAGCTACTGGCCTCCATTAGCCAATAACTGACTTTTAAAAAAACGGTGCCATCGAGGTTTAAATTTAATTGAATTTTAAAGATCTCAGTTCTGACTCTGCTGTTCTTTGCGATTGGGTGGAAATGGGTGGGACGTGTCCCAAAGTCACCAACGAAGCCGAGTCAGGCCAGCGACGTTACTCTCGCGAGCCAGGTCACACTGGACAGGACACATTTTCAATGGCACTACAACAAGCTTATTCGGAATACACATAGCTGTAGCTAGGTCCTAAAATAATTTTGTGTTTAATAATGTATATCCATAATTTTATCCAATAATGAGTTTGGGTGGGGGAGGGGCTAGTGACTACACCTACCTCCACACAGGTAAACTCCACACACACAGGGCAGTTTTCGAACCCTAGATCCTGGAGGTGTAAGGCACCCACAGCACCACCATGGGTATATCTAATGTATAAGCCTGATTAACCAACATTACCCCCTCAGTCGACAGTTCATAGCATTCCCTACATCTATACCAGGGAATCAGAGCTCACGTCACTGCCTTAACAGGAAGATTACATTACAGTAAATAACTGCACTTCAATTTGGCTGTCAATGGATTCACATTCACCTCTGCAGACTGGGCAACTACAGGCCCCTTGTTTGTTTGAGTTCTTATTTATGTCCAATTACCACAATTGCCGCGCAGCAATTTAAGTGTTTTAACATCAGACAGGTGCCGTAAGGGCTGTTCACTGCTTGGACAGACCCACGGCAAGTTTATGCTGCCCTCAAGTGGCCATGACCGGTACTCCACGTGCCGTGCTTAAAACCCTGTCTATCCATCGGTCAAGTCCTCTGCAAAAAAGAATATGTATACTTATGCCACATATTTACTTAATAATGCAAACAAAAAGCTTGCTTTAAGTACCAGTAGTTTGGTGGCAAATGGCACTCTGTGAAAAATTTCCTATGAAATTGACCCTGTTCACACAATTGGTTCTAAAATGGGCGGTTGAATTATAAGTATACAGCCGAGACACATCGGCGTTTACTTTTGGGTCTATAATGTGACTCCAGGGTGTCCAGCTGACCACTTTTGTTCAGATTTCGTTACTGCCCACTGCTCTCTTACTGTAAGGCATCCAGTCCGCACTGTCGTTTACACTACAGAAGAATGGCGGTCAAATTGGACCCAGACCAAGTGGTTTGAGATATAGTACCATCATGTATCTTGGTAGGGGTATTTGTTTTGTTAAAACCAAAATTAAAAAGGACCATTACCACACCTTCAAGTAAAAAAGTACATCCATCGACCCTTCTATTTTCTGACACCGCGGCCCAATCTCAAACCGGTCCCTACACACTCAACCTTCGTTTGCGTCGCCATGTTGAAGTGTGTCTCAAAGCAGCAAGGGCTAAGGGGGAGTGGTCCATTATGCCCTCATGAAGCGAGTCAGCAGCGATGCAAACTCAAGCAACGCCACTACCACTTCCATATCCTACAGTGCTTTGCACACAGGAAACAACAGCGAGAAAAATATTAAGGACGATGTATTGCCAGATAAATGTAACAAAAGTTATATAATAAAATAAAATGAGATATCAAGTTAGTATTAAATAAATACTACTGAACGTTTAAACACACGCGTATGTTATGCATGCTATGTTTTTGAAGTTCATTTTCAGGAGCTAAATAGGCACGACTGCTTATTTGTCAATTTTCATTCAATCATACAATATTAATCAGGAGAGGATACATCACAATGGTGAAATCCTGGCCGAGATGTATCGCAGCATGCATAAGAATGGCTGATGACTTTCCCGCTGGTCAAATTATCTACTGAGTTAACTTACTTGCAGTAAACCACCATATCTGTGGTTTACCGTGGTCTGAAAAAAATTGTAAAATTTCAGAAATAAAAGGTTCATACGTTTGAAAACCGGGTACCGGCTGTAACATAATGAATTCCGCCAGCCCAGTCACGCCCAGCACATCTCCCTTTGTCCCCATACCCGAGCTTCCCTGCAGAATTTAATGTCGGTAACGTCTTACTGTCCGTAATGTATCAATTAAACTCGCGTTATATGTCGTCTGCAGAAAGCCCGTTATTATCCGCCGTTTTGGCCATCCACGGACCGCGGTAACTAGGTCCTAGACTATTGAGTATATTTAAAACTCAAAACGTGTACAAACTTCAGACTGATCAACTGGTATATTATTAAAGAACCCACAGTACAGTTTATTGCGGAGCCATTCGGCAACATCACAGCATTTCCTCTTTCCTGTAGGGAAGCCGGGCGAGGCTGAGTCTGTCCCAAATTACTCCTGCAGCCTAAGTGCGGAGGGCGGCTCGGCGTGAGTGTGGCTCGAACCGAAGGCGAAGTGTGGAGGGCGTAGTTTGGGATTGGACCGGCCTCTCCTACTCCGGGTCGCGGGGGGAGGCTCCGGGCCCCAGACGGGGCGCCAGCCCACCGCAGGGCACACACACTCACACACCATTCTGCTTACAAAACACACTGCAATATTTTGAAAATCCATTGGACCTGTTTCATCCTTATTTTCACCGAATACATCTCCTATCCACTTTTCTTGGTCGCCGGGATTTTCACCAAATGCAAATGACCAAAAGGACCCTTTTACTACGTCCTACGTGTGCGAACATATTCAGTGCGTGTCCGTCATTCTCCCGGCGCCGCATTTAGGGCCGCTGCTGGGGGCTGCATTACCCGGGGGGGCTTTTCCTGACCCACCGGGAGCAGGAGGCGGAACCTCGGGTAGCAGGAGACACTGCGCTCCGGCATGGAGCAGATGCGGAGGCATGCGGTGCCCTAAAGCGGCGCAGGGGCGTTGCCACCTTCGCCTTTGGCCTCCGTGCACCCCCTCCAAAAAGCGACGGAGCTGTTAATTGCCCCGCCGACAGCGCACGTGCCATTTACAGAGCTGTGAATAATTCAGCGGCGATCCGGAGCGGGACCGGGCCGGCATATGGAGCGCTCCCCGCAGCGGGCGCTGCGCACCCAAAGGCCGCGCCGTGGCACCGCGCCAGGCGCGTCTGCCCATCTGCGCCCGGAGCCGCGGCGCCTCTCCGCCTTTAAGACCGCCGGGGCCGTCGCATAGTGTGGGAAGTTCACCTCCCCGACGACATCAATTTCACGGGCGACATTACAGTAAAAAAGATCATTTCCGAGTAGAATATCATATGTCTGTAGCATCGCGCACACGTTGATGCATTCAGCGGAGTGGAAATTTTATTGCACAGCTATATTAAGATCAACAGTTGTGCAAAATATTAAGTCTAATGTGTAATACGAGCATGTCTTACTTCCCCATTTAACGGGAGAATAACGGGAAACGGTCCGACAGCAGCGCTTCGTGTCCTCGGCTGACTGCTGGCAATTCAGCGAACCCTCCGCTAGGAAGCGCATGAGCCGCATAATAACTACTGTAAGAGTAGGTAATTGGGACAGTTGCATTAAGATTTTGTGGCTTTTAGAACTGCACATCAATATTTTAATATTATACGGTCAGGCGGTACTCCATTAATCATGGCTGTGATAATAACTGGGACCCGTACGTCCCCAGCAGTGTCTGGGTGCTGCGGCGCTGCTCACACGGCCAGGTTGCTTCTGCAGGAGAAACTGAGCTTGACCAGCACAATCTGATACGGGCTCTTAACGCTCTTAAATAAGCACGTTTTGCAGACGTACTGTTCGGATACAATTTCTTCAGCTGAGGATTTACTGGAAGAAAGAAAACTTTAACCAGCTGTGTTGTATTGCAGCGTTCAGGAACCAGCTTCCTGAAGACCTGGAGGAGAGCCGGCCCAAGGCATAAGCGAACGAAGCGGGGAGGTGGGGGGGGCAAATCAAATTCTGCTTAGGGCCCCATAAAGGCTCGGGCCAGCCCTGACCTGAAGTCTGCTGAAGTCAGGTCAAGCATTACTGATCAGTGCAGCTTTTCATGAAATTAAATCAGTTTAGCCGTACACTGTCACCACAGTGGAACTGCTTTTCAGTTAACTATTTATTTGTGTTTAGTATTTTTTTTTGTCTTTCAAAAGATTTTAATGCCTTTTTATTTGAACTTAATCGTCTGCCTTTGTAAAGGACATTGAATTGCTTTGTGTCTGAATTGTGCTATATAAATAAACTTCCCTTGCCTTACCTTGAACCCTGGAGAGCGGGTCTGGCTAATGGAGATCCCGCTCCCCACGTCCCCATAGGGCCCCGCTAACAGAGATCCCGCTCCCCACGTCCCCATAGGACCCTGCTAACAGGGAGACCTCTCCCCACGTCCCCTTAGGGCCCCGCTAATGGAAAGACTGCTCCCCACATCCACATAGGACCCTGCTAACAGGGAGACCGCTTCCCATGTCCCCATACGGCCCCCCTAACGGAGATCCCGCTCTCCATGTCCCCATAGGGCCCCGCTAATGGGGAGACTGCTCCCCATGTCCCCATAGGGCCCCCCTAACGGAGATCCCACTCCCCACGTCCCCATAGGGCCCCGCTAACGAAGATCCCGCTCCCCACGTCCCCCTAGGGCCCTGCTAATGGAGATCCCGCTCCCCACGTCCCCATAGGGCCCCGCTAATGGGGAGACTGCTCCCCATGTCCCCATAGGGCCCCGCTAACGAAGATCCCGCTCCCCATGTCCCCATAGGGCCCCGCTAATGGGGAGACCACTCCCCATGTCCCCATAGGGCCCCGCTAATGGGGAGACCACTCCCCATGTCCCCATAGGGCCCCGCTAACAGGGAGACCTCTCCGCCCCATTCTCTGTGAGGTGTGCCGCACTCTCCCTGAAACAGCTGCTCTACGTTTTTGTTTAAACAACAGATGTGGGAGAAACAGAATCCCTCAGGCACAGAGACTATGAGAAGATGAAGGAAAACAAGGTTTACTTAAAGACAAATATATGATTAGCAAAGTGGAAATGACAACATTGCACCTGTGATATAGGCAAGATATGAACAGATGCACAGCCCTCATATGTACAGCTCATGGGTGACTATGTCACGCTAATGATGCTATTCAGGATTTACATTCAGCACAAAGTCTACATTCACGTTCCTCTGGAGCCTGTGAGCAGGCGAATGAGGCCAATGCAGGCTGATTGTCGCGGTCATGGGGTGCAAAGACAGCTGATGGCTTTTGTTACACCGGGGTCTGCAGTACACTGCACTCACATAAGCCAGATGTAAAATGTACATACTGTGCCAAATGTCTGTTTTCTCCCAATTCATTGAATACACGACTCTTTGGCTGTCTCAAAACTAAAAATGTTTTCTAAATGAAATTAGATACTAAAAGTTTCTATAATTATACTTCTAAAAGCTTTTTTAAAAACATTCTAGGAACTCTAGTGCCCCTGGTTTTAGCAGTAAGCAGCACTTGGTTCAGTACAAAAAGGTTACAAACATTCCGGATGGTTCCGGGGGCCGGATTGGCGAGACACACAGACTGGCGAAAGGCAGGTGTCCGCTGCTGTCTGCTCTGGTCTGCACCGTGTAGGCCTTGAGGGAGGCCTTCCCCCACAGGACAGACGTGTGGATGATGCTGATGGTCTCGCCGTCGTGAGAGGGGGTTCCCAGGACAAAGTCATGGCTTTGGCTGGTCTGGAGAAACGGGTACGAGACGGTCAGTTTCTCTAGCTTCTGGACTGCGAAGTAGTCCTGGGAGGGGGCCTTGCCCCCAACGTCACTGCATTTGACCAGCGACAGGTGGTGTACTTCTGAGTTGTTCAGCAAAAGGGCGACATGGAGCGGCGAGGTATACCAAACAGTCAGGCGCTTGGCAGTCAGGAGGCTGGGGCCGTCGGCAGCGCGCAGGGAGGACACGGGCCGGTCCCAGCAGTCGCAGTCGGCGTGGCCGATGGTGCTGCAGGCGGCGGGGTCGCGCGAGCAGTCGCAGGTGCGCAGACTGCGCTCCGTCACGTACGCCAGCCTCGAGTCAGGGCGGAACAGCGCTGGAGCTGCCACACACAGCAGGCAGGACAGCAGCGTGCCGCCTGGCTGCCCAAACGGGCGCATGCCCCCCACCCCCCAGGAACGCCCCACCGCAATTCACCGACACCCGTGTGACGGGGAGCCTTGCATCCTGGAAGGGACCTGTGGGAGAAAGGCGCGGCGAGCGGTGAGCCCCCACAGCTGTCAGGCAACGCCAGTGGGACGGCAGGTCAGTTCCGGCTCCTTCCCGGCCTCTGTGGACGGCAGGAGCTGAACACACCAGCTGGGAAGGAAGGCTTCGGATGTGGGCTAGGCTGGGCTGCCCTGAAAACAGCAGGACAAGCAGCATCTATATTAAAAACTTCACATTTAGTGTCTGCGTTTACATCTGTTAAATGGCAGCTGATCATGTGATAAAATCACAAAGACTGCTTGGTCAGACCTGGCATTTCCTGCCTGTCAGAATCTGTTATCATTAATTCTAATAGATTTAATAAGGCTGCAGGAAACATTAAAAGCAGAGGACAGTCCTATCCTGTCCAGAAGTTTAAAAAACATTTGAAAAGCATCAAAGGTTTAAAGAGGTTGGATGGAACTTGTTTCCCAAATCTGGTTTTAGTAAAAGCGTCTTTTCTGTCACTTATGCAGAGATGTGAATTTCGTGCAGGACCTCGTCAACCCTCCATCTGACAAGTATTACAGGAAACAACCAGCTGTGCTCCATTAAAACCAAAATCCCGAGAGATGGGTGTGTCCCACACACTTCACTGCTGTTGCGGCAGGTTTTCATTTTCCCAGCACACGCACACACACACACACACATGTGCATGCTGTTCTACTGATTCCAAATGATAGCAACAGTTAAGCAGATAAATATATTAAATTTGGTTTGTTTTGAGTGTATTCCATCTAATGTAACTATGCATCTAAGGAAAATATAGGAAAATATGAAACAACATCTGGTGCTTTTATAGTTATTTTTAAAAAGATGACTACATTTTACCTCATGCAAATGTCCCAGGAAGACCGCTTTTCAGGGTTTACATTTCCTGTGGGAACATTCCCGCCTCCAAAAAATTGTTTCAAGATTACCAGGACGCGTATATGCATATTGTCATGACCTGCTGCTCAGAGGCTCAGTGTAGGCGATTTTAGGAAATGGACGAGGCTGCCATTTCGCCTGAGTGATGGTCACCTGGGCGTGGCAGCGTGTCAGCGTGACAAGACCGGGACGTCCTGCTACCAGCAGCAGCAGTCCGGAGAGAGCTTACTGTCGCACATTCCGTACAAAACTGGTTACAAGCTTCCAAACCTTAAAATGAAGCACGAGTGAAGATCAGTCTGCTTTTATGTCTTGGTCAGAGCTAATGGACAGCACTGCAGTGCTCTGGCGGAGAATGAGTGCAGCTCCTTCTGTCTGCAGGTGTTATACTGTAAGTAAATCATTAAACACTCAAACACAGCCCAGGAACACCCCCTCTCAAATATCCCTCCGTGTTCCTGTGGTGTGCGAAGCACACAAGCAGAGAATGAGACAAAACAAAACAGATTTTATGGGATATCTTTAAGGTCCAAGGAAGAATTCAAAATGCACACTGGCCTGGATTATTGTGGGACACTGACCAGTTCTCACAAACCATTGGCCGGGGTCTCCTTGGGTACACACAGACAGTGACTGACAGCTCGAGGTAAATCCCACCGGCCCATGAAGATGTCATTTCTCCATTAACTCCTCAATGTTTCATGATGATTAGGGTCATGCTTCTCAGAAATTCATTGATGAAAGTTTCTGGCAGAAGTATCACTCCTAAACTGAAGGTCTTACTGGCCCTTCTCTAACTTTTAATCTAAAATAAACTGGATCTAGGTAATGGATATTCTTCTGAATCTGTCCAGTTCCTGGAACTAACTCATAAAAGAGCACAAGGTTTACATGTGCGGCATCACTGAATAACGGCGTGTCTCCAAAGCTGAGCCAGCTGCCGGTGTGTACACGCACCCAGGTCCAGACCCAGGCACAAAAACACTTACCACATTCTGGGGAAAACAGTCCCCTTGGAGTTTAATTATGAGAACGCCTTTCTACAGGATTCGAAACCCTGACTGTTCCTGCTATCCCAAAAACAACCCCATAAATCTGATAAGGCTTTGGATATGACATCTGTGTTTCCTTAAGCAGGAAAGGATTCTTCCGGGTGGAGGAGCTGGAATAAGATCTCTGGCACAAATGTGTGGGGTCAGTCCTCCCCAAATGACTACTGCCTGCCTTTGTAGTCTGGGTATGATGGGTAGTGTAGCGCTCAGTGGGTCACGGATCTCTGCATCTATACAGCAGGTCATGGGTTTGATTCCCATGGCTGGCAGAATAATCACATAATTGCTGGGTCCTTGAGCAAGACCATTAACCCCAACTGCTCCAGGGATACTGGCCCTGATCCCTGACCCAAAGCTTTCCTCCATAGCTCAGGACAAATGCATCTGCTAAGTATAATAACATAAAAAGAGATTCTGGGGAACACTTGGCAGGAAGGGTCGGTGGATTGCTTCTAATAACAAGCCAGGAACAGCCAATGAGCACCTCTGGATGTCAAGGTAAGCTGCCAATGAGAGTTTGGCATCTGTTCCATATGGTGCCAGCACAGCTAGCCCACCGATCCAACTAGAACAGCCCAGAAAGGAAAAAAGGCAGGTAATGTTAGCATATCAAAAACCAACAAGGATAAGCCCTAAAGACTGTATGAAGAATTATAACAATCAGAGAGACTGAGGCTCTGTCTTCAGCACCTTGGTGGGCAGGTCTGTAGAAGCATGATCGCCAGTCCCTGCTGGGGGGGGCATGGGTTCGCTTGATTCAGGAAGCCAGGCCATCTTGTTAGATTCATAGTACTTTCTTTAAAATGTGCAACAGTAAGCAATGTCCTGGCTCAGATGGTAAGTGTTTAGGTCTGAGGGCGAACTCTTACAAAAAAAGACAGAAAATCAGTGACAGTCTTTGTGCGAGTTCCTCGCACGCTGGGACCCTGCCATGGCGACTGGACTCTGCCTGGTCTTACACCACACCACAATGAAAATTTATTTTTAATTTTTCTTTTGAAAGGATTGGGGCCAGCTGCCTGAACCGATATTTAAAGCAGCTGTTGTTTATACGTGAAACGGACATTGCAACATCATAGCACAGTTACCATATTTCAGCTTCCATATTTTAGTTCACAGTTCACCATTTAACCACATACGGTTTACAAATTACAAGTTTACACGTAAGGTCATATATACAGGAATCGCTCCAATTACTAATCTGACGGCCGGTAGCGGCTGTTCAGGTCAAAAGACAATCAAATCAACCAGACAGATACTATGGCCTTACTTTCGGCCAGCGGGAATATCGCGTTACGGGGACCCGTCTTCTCAATACAGGACAGTCTGTGTTACTCTGACAGTAAGTGCTGAGGGAGACATAATTCAGTCAACCAGGGTAAGATTTTCCAGGACTGTCTGCCAAAGCGCAGGGTCACGTCTACAGGCTGGCGTAGGAATAAAACCATGAGCATCCCATGTGTGTGTGTGTGTGTGTGGGGGGGGGGGGTGTTGCATAGTTCACATTTGAGGACCAAAATCCCCTCAAAGTGAGGTAAAACCTGAAATTTTCCTACTTTTGGGGACATCTTTTTTAGGTCCTCATTTGGATAACCTAGATTTTATTAAAAAATCTGTGAATGCAATCAAAGAACTAAAAATGCCAAAAGTCTTGTATTTGGGTTGGTTACTTATGGTTAAGGTTAGGGGATTAGGATTTGGATTGGGGTTGATTAAGGGTGTCATGATTGGGAATAGGCTTTTTCCCAAAGAAATGAATGGAAGGTCCCCATTTAGATAGGTACGCGAGTCTGTGTGTGTGTGCGCGCGCACCCTGACTCTGAATCCATGATCAAATGCATATATTAGGCATAAACATAAGTAACAAGTAAATTATGAGTAAACATCAATTATTAATGTATAGAGTTCTTTGGACTTTTTATTAATAATAAATGGACACGGCACGCATAATAATTCATATCTTATGTAGCCCCGTTGACCCCTAATGATCGCGGGCTGATCACTGTCTGCGGTAAGTGCGGCAGTGCTGATGCACAGTCAGGGGTCAGGCGTGACCCCGTGTAAGTGCGGCAGTGCTGATGCACAGTCAGGGGTCAGGCGTGACCCCGTGTAATCTCTGCATAATCCTGACGGATTATTCCGGTTAGCGAATCGTACCTGCAGGCTGACGGTACGCGGCACCCGCGGCAAATAATCAGACGCGCCTGGAAGCTTTTAAAGGGCACTTCACACCACTGGCAGCAATACAGACTAAATCGTCCCAAATCAGCACGAAACAGCCTTATGTTCGTTTCATAAAGAGTCCCGAAACCGCCATTTAAACCAACAAAAATGGCAAAAACGTATTCTTGACGGCTGACTTACCGGACAGAAAACAGCACGAGCCGTTCGCTTCTGCTCAGTTGCTTTTGCTGGAAGTTGGAAATAATCTCTTTGTCTCAGTTGTGGGAGGGGATAAAACTAGGAAACTACTCATCCCATCGGTCTTAGTCGCCGCCGTAAAAAAAGATCGTCCATATTTTCTGTATGGATTAAGTAACGTCACAGTTTATAACCGTGTTCATCTTAATGCTCCATGCCGCAATTTACAACAGGATAATATTTGCAGCAAAAAAAAAAACAAGTTTGCAAGATTAACTTTTCAACAGCTGTCTGGTCCCTATGAAAAGTGAATTCTCGATACAGTAATTGGTTCGATACACAGTAAGAAGTCGTGTATTCCATACACATACCTTCGCGATTATACCTTATAAAAGCGCCGATTCCAACCCATCCACAAGAGGGCGACACCGAACCTCACACGTCGGCAAGTACATACAGGAGAAGGAAATCTTAAATCGCGCAACAAAGTATTCAAATATTTATTTAAGGCGATAATAAATGCAAATAACGATCCATATATCAAGACAAAAATATGTTCCTTTTTGCGATCCATTACTGCTCAGCAGTTTGTACAGTTATATATGCCTACATGATGTCGGCATCATCTTAACGTGCACCAAAGATCATTATAGAATACTTTTAAATTCTAATGGGTTGATCGATGTACCATTTGTTTAAATACCTTGCAAACCATGCATTACAGAAAATGGCAAGCGTGTACTTAAAAGCTAGTGAAGAGGAACATTACGTAAGTCTGTATAGGACATGCATAATTTATTTTCGTTTTCTCGAGATCACAACTTATTTTTCTTGTGATCTCGACATAACCAAAGTCGTCTTCTCGAGATCGCAGCTTAGTTCTCCATGGTTACCGGATGATGTTTGAAAGATGCCGGTTTACCAGGCAAATGGTAAGAGATATACAGGTTATTATTATTATTAATTATTAATTATTAATATTATGGAATATGGATTCTTACAGTAAAATTAAGCTCAACATAGCTGTTCACGGATGCATCGATAGATTCTCGAGGCACATTATCTGAATGCTAGCTTACTTCAGCTACAATAATTCACGTGTAATTGCCGGTACATATTATTTCATTATTTCCATTTTTGACATTTTTCCATTTCCATTTTGGTGGTTGTCCACAAATAATTCGTTCCGATTTTGGTACAGAAAACATTCACATGAACAGGTGATATAGACTAATAATGTGCCAGATAATGTGCTTCAATAACTGCATCCTTCAACAGCACCGACAGACATATACTGTCGTTTCCTCTTGGGACAGTCCACGATCAGAGTAAAATCTGATGCGTCCGTCCATGAGGATAATACTAAACCTGTCGCGAGATCACAGGAAAGTGAAAAAATCACGAGAAAACGACTTGGGTTAGTATCATCCATGGGTTAGTCTTGAAATGCATTCGAATCTCTTTGCTGCGGTTAAAATACTTTCGTCCTGCCAGGTTCCTCTTCGTTCCGATTCCGGCTCATTTCCCTCCTCCTTTTTCACTGCATGACGAAATCTGTTTGCAAAACCTCAAGTGACTTGCGATATCCTCCTTTCGGGACTGATTTACTTTAAAGATGTTTGACTATGGAACGGGTTGAGCTACTTATTACTGTAGAGAACCTTTCATATTCGTATTTACCATACAGAGCATATTTGCAAATCGTTACCAGTCAGTTATTTAAAGTGAGCTTTGATATTCCAAAACGTTTTGCTGCACCCACCTATAAACGGTATTTTCCATTTTCAGTGGACTGCCAAACCACCTGGGTGCTAAGTCCACAGCTGGAGGAGATGGCAGAGGTGTGGTCTGTGAGTTAATAGAGAATTACTGTTAAGTCTACATAATGTCTGACTAGCTATAAAATGAAATAAAACATTAGCTGTTTCTAAACCACCATGAGATTTTCTTTTTCTGTAGTGTTGAGAGTTTTTTTCCCCAGTAGAACTTTGTAACAATGCTGTCAAGAGATTTGAACCATTTTTTCAGGATAAGTGACAGGGAGCATAGAAAAACTTTCATTTTTATGGGAGCAATTCAACCTACGATGTTTAGAGGGAGATTGATCCACCATTGTATGTCATCTTCAATTTCTTTTAGTAGCAGATTGTAGTTGAGGTGAAACAGCTCCAATAATCTCTGGGAAATATTAATACCTAAGTACATATTTCCAAAACTAAATGGGAAAGAGGACCTGTAGGGTCCAAAGCATTTTCACATAATGGGAGTATAGCTGATGTGCACCAGCTAATTGTATAGTTAGAGTAGAGAAGTTACTGATTATACTCTATATAATCAGTAGGTTTATAATCAGTGCAGGTATATAATCAGTGCAGGTTTCTATAGGTATAATGTTGTGGTTTTTCCTCCCCGCCAAATGAGAAGTCAGGTGCCGCTTGTGGAGAATTCCAAGTTCAGCCTTTATTGTGACCACAGAGATTACTCTCGAGACCGGAGACCCTGCAGGAGTGCATCCAGTATAGATTTAGATAGATTTTTATGCATTTTCTAATCTTCCAATAAGGACTTTGTCACTTAAGCATCATCATTTCTTTAGCCATTCCCCATCGTTGTTGCTGTTCCTGATCCACACCCCTCTGTGATGCATTTTGCTGATCATATTTCTAAAGCTGCCCAGGCTTTCTGTAAAGATTAGTGGTGGTGTGAGAGTCTTTCCCGCGTGTTTTACACTCCCCTTCTATTCTTTCTTGTCACAGTTGGAACAGCTTCCTACTCCTTAAGAGGAAGACCTGCTGCATTTTACCAGCCGCCTGTTGTTTAGTTTGATACTACCTCTGGTCTTCAAAATATATATGCTACCGGGCTCTTCCGTGTGGCCTTCAGGATGGATAAGGTGCTGAGCCCTTCAGTGTGGGTATTCATTCAGAGCTGAATAGGACAGTCAACAATAGCTGTACGACTAACATGAGGCTCAGATACATAATGAATTGATTACTTGTGTTGATCACATCATGAGACAATAATCAATATGCGTTCTAGCAATGTGCTAATAATTACATCCTGTAGATGTTATACTACTAAATGTTACACAATACAAGATAATATTCCATCATAATAATATATCATCTGCATAGAAGCTGATTTTATGTTCAGAGTCTGTTTGAATTCCTTGGATTTTATCATTCTGTCTTATGGCTGCTAGAGGTTCAATAAAGGTGCCAAATAAAGACAGCGAGAGTGAACATCCGCGTCTGGTTCCCTGGTGAAGTGTAAAGCTTTTCCAAGTGATCCTATATGTATTTATTTTAGCTTCATGTGAGCTATATAATATTTAAATCAGCTGAATAAACAATTCTTCAAAGCCAAAATTTCTTATAGTGATGAATAAAAATATCCTCCCCCACCAGGCATGCTAACAGAAGAATGTCTGTTCTTTATCAACCTTGTCTATTCTGAATGTATTAGCAACAGAGTTACTCTTTGGATTGCTGCCATTTTAGGACAATGCCACCAGTTTACCTTTTAGGGGACCGCTGCACATTAAGAGTCCCTTTGAGGAGTCAGGGCCCCGGCGGTGGTCTGTGTTTATGCACTGAACACCAGTTCAGAGTATCCAGCCTTCTTGGAGACCTTGGGTGGGGTGGATGAATGAATGCATGCTACATTTATATAGTGCTTTTAAAAGACACTCAAAGTGCTTCACAAGTGCAGTCACTTCAACCACCACCACTGTGCAGACCAGGATTTTTGCAACCAACCAATTCAAGATTTTACTCTCTGAATCTGAATTACCCAACTCTGCCAGCCACCTGGATGATGGGATGGCAGCCATTCTGCACCAGTACACTCACCACACAGTGGCTAAGGTGGGTAAGGTGGGGAAGGGACAGGAGAGAATTCACCAGTTAGATATAGGGGACGATTAGGAGGCCAGATCTGAAAGGGTCACAGTGGGCAGTTTTAGCCTGGATATCGCCAGCACCTACTTATGTTTGTGATGTTTATCACTGACCAACCTATGTGCATCATTTTTATTCACAATGCAGTTCTGCAAAAAAAAGTGACAAGATCTGTCCAGCAGACCTGACTGGTTTCTTCAGGTCTCGGTTCATGTATTGTGCCCATGTGTGTGTCAGTCACATCATTGATGTCATGCCAGTGAACCGTAACCAGGCACGGTCAACAATCACACTAGATGTGTTACAAGTCCAACTAATCGTGTCGGAATCCACCTCTTCAAGTGGGCCAGGGCATGGTTACGTGTACCACACTCAGACACGGTACAGAGCAATCACACTCGGGCCAGGGCATGGTTACGTGTACCACACTCAGACACGGTACAGAGCAATCACACTCGGGCCAGGGCATGGTTACGT
>JAODKM010000058.1:2557919-2571471 GCA_026780845.1 Petrocephalus sullivani | reverse complement strand
TTTTACCTTCCAGACTCAGCTGAAAATCCTCTCTGCTCTTCTCTTCCTTGGGGCTTCATGCTGCGCTTGTGTGTGTGGTGTGAGTGACAGCACGGCTTCAGCATTGATTGGCTATTACTCGTGTGACACAGCCAATCAGAGATTGCTGTGGGCGGGACATTAAATGAAGCAGCGGGATGGTATCAAAGCGCACAAAGACTCCATGCCCGGAGCACACTTTTCAAGCGCGCGGTCATTGCGGTCGCCCATCTCCTGTGGGTGTGTTTGGGTGTGTGTCTGTGTGAGCATCACGAGACGTGCAAGCGCCCGCCGCCGTGCGCTTCCTGTCAGCCGAGTGAGACCTCGCACCCGCAGAGACCTGCTTCCTTGCGGTTTTCTTTTCTCGCAGAAGCTGCGAAGCCTGGCGGTGCCACTTTCTATTTGACTGACAGCACTTGACCCCAAGTGCTTCACATAAAAAGGGAATACGAACGTAGTCCTCTGCCATTGGCCCGTTATATGGCAGCAGTGACGACTCCGGCGGCTCGTTAGTTGTTAGAAAAGAGCTCAGAATTACAGAAAATAAATTGCAAAACTCATGAAGTCAGAATTTCTCATTTATATAGAATTCTGAGAAATGTGTGCGTGTGTTTTTTTTTTTTTTCTACTCCAGATGGTAAAAATGGGCTTCCATAGGTTAGAAGTCTTCCTGCTCAATAAATGTAGTTTTATGTACATTTCAGTTGTTAACCAAATATCTGCCTCTGTAAGAACAAAATGGTCATTTTACACTTTTGGACAGACAAAAAAGGTGTTTTAATTGCTTATGTGCCAACAACAATCCCCATGTGCCAACAACATAATTATGATCAGCTAAGATGTTTCTCTGACTAATGTAAACTCATAATCATAAGTGCAGCATTATGCACAGGACGTCTGGACTCACACTGGAAATCCCTAATTCATTGCTAGGTAGGAATGTTGATATTTTCAAAACGCACGCACACACCATGATGGAGACTTGAATACATTGAAGAGCTTTGTTATGAAAATATCTATTAAAGAAATGCAACCACAGTATCCTCCTGTTTAATACTACCAAGTACACGCATAATAAGGAAGAGAACAAACGTTTATTCTAAATTTATACAGCACTGTAAAAATGCACTGATAAAAAAATAAACCTGAAAATACTATAGTACAGAAAAATCGGAGAAGACGGTTGGACTAACTGTCCATGGAAACGTCATGGAGAGAGGTGACCAGGGACCCTGACCCCAAGGAGGGAAACATCATTTTTAATTTAATTATTGTGTTGTAAACCTGTTACAGATAACATTGAAAATGCTCTGTGCATTCTAGTCAAACATGCTACTGCTCACCAAAGAACGAAATGCCACCATTTTACATTCTTGCTTTTGTGATTTTGTAGGAATGTGCTTGCACGTGACACATGACACGTTCTACCTTTTGTGGTATGATGGTCCATGCAAGTATTCACTCCTCACCTCTTCTGTAAAACCATGTTCTTGTTGTAATGACCTGTTTATTATGAATTCCATTAAGTAAATTAGACACATGTTCTTTTTAAACATTTACATTAATTAATCAATTCCACAGACACTCTCGTAGTAAGGAACTTGGAAAGAGGATGTATTCCTCCTAAGCACAGTAGGGGCATTTTCCACTGCACCAGGTAGCGTACTTTTGATACCACTGGACTTCTGCTCTGTTGGTGGATCTGCCTATTGGTGGATCTGGAGTGATGTCACTTCAGCTAATACCACGGTGGATTTCCGGCCCCACTGGGGATATCAGGTCTCTTGGTGGATCTGCAGCCAGACTATTGCAGTAATACATGGATGGCCATAGCTGTGTGCCATTAGGCCCCTTGGTGTAGCCTAGCCTACCTTTAGTCAACAATTTAAAAATTTTGTGTAATTTTCTTTGCATGATTCATGTATGTTAAAAAAATCGGTGCTAAAATGAAGGTTGGTGGTACATAATAATAATAATAATAATAATTAATAATAATAACCAGTAACCGCATACCATATACATCATCACATGAGAGGCCGCTGTAAAAACACCAGCGTTTTCCAAACCCAAGCAGCACTATGCGTATATTTTTATGCTTTTATGAGTTAATGATCTTTTTCAGCGTAGTCTGCGACTTTGACAAAACTCCAAAGAAATTCCCATTTAATATCTTGTGCGATGTATCGAAACCACCATGAGGGAAAGTCGTGATGCAGAAGGATTGTCTGTGTCACAGGACTGAATGATATTGGAAAAAGTTCACCTTGCCATATTTTGAGGTTTTGCAATATTTAGGATATTATAGGAATTTAGGAATATTTTGGAATTATATAGTAAAACGGAATTTATTTACCAACAGTCTGGCTAATAAGTTGGTGTTGCTGTGAGCTGTGCTAACAGAACCAAAAGCTTGCTTTTACTCAGTAACATCTATGGAACACAAAATATCTCCATACAGCTTAAGAGACAAGTTCTTATTTGCTTTTCTCCTCCTCACTGGATAATATTGAAAAGGAACGATCATTAATTAAGTTTTGATTCTTATGACTGAGTTCTAGTGCAACTTACTGCTGTATTGAACCCAGCAGACTGTTGCATCTTTGCAATGTGACTGTTGCATGTGTATGAAATGCGATGACGATACTAAGATCTTGCTTTGGGCACAGTGGGTATTGCTGTCTCTGCTCTCATATGGCTGGAATATGCTTGTGTGGTAGTCAGAATTAACCTAAGCATCTATGACTATATAATCCTCTATAATTGTATCACTCTCTCTCAACTGGAATCAAACTCCGGACCTCGCATGTGATGAGCAAAGTTTTCTTTATTCAGCAATTCAACATGGTGTTCCAGCCACATCGGGTACAATGCGCACCCAGAAATCAGCAGGTTAATAAACTATAACACAAATTCCCCCATATGGACTTTTAAGTCCTGATTTGGTTACCAAATATCTGCAAACCAGGCTTTGAACGTGCATAATTCGCCATCTCCATTGGTCCACTTCATGGACGTTCTGCTTCCGATCCCCGTTAGGCCTAGGCATCCTATCGGTCCCACACATAAGCCTGTCCATCCAGCCGAGGAAGGAGGTCAGTTAGGGAAGTTCCGCTCCCAACCCACCAAAAAGGTATGGCGGTAAATGAGAAATCCATGCCGTATAGGAAATGAAAACTGGTGTAGGGCCTTCGGCATAGTCCCCAGCACTAGTGCTGAGTGTAAGACCGGCTAACCAGTTTCCTGTCCGAGCGCTAGGTCCGCGTCTTCCTTAGCCGCTTGGTCACACTCGGCGAGCCCCTCGATGTCTTCCTTCATAATCATCACTCTCTGGATGCATCCATATTTGTGTCATCCCAGAACACTGGGGAGCTCTTAACATTTTGTAAGGAAAAATACTTTCCCGGTCATGTCCTGATGTGTTAGCCATTTAAAGGCTGCCCGTCAGCCCTTAACGTTATTTCAGTCTCTGATTTAATTTTCTGCACACTTTACCTCAGCTCTGAAGCATTGTTGGGAGTCAAATTAAATCAATTTTACATTACACTGCGACCTTGCACTTAAGTGGTTTGGGAAGGACTGATGGATTATACTGCATTATAAAAGTTTCCTGTAATAATAAAAGTTTACCTCTTTTAAAATCGCTACTATCCGCGTTAAGGTATTTAAGTGTACTTGATATTTGTAAGTCCTTTATATTGACTCGTTACCGCAGTAAAAGAAGAGGGGCGGAAGTGCTTTGCTGCCACCTCGTGGTCGGTAACGGTAACACCTAGTGGTTGGTAACTGTTCTGCCGCCTTTCGATCTGCTGTGAAGCGTTCCTTTGGCAAACAGGGTACTAAGATTCTCCGTTTCCTGCCCACAGCCATTGCGCCGCCTGAAAATGTGACTGTGCAATGTCACAATTTGAAGAACTTTGTGCACTGGAACTACAGTCAGCCCAGCCTTATGCCCCAGTTCATGGTGTATGTGCACGGATATTCTAGGTAGGTTCTGTGTGTATGTGTGTGTTTTAATTCATTCCTCTTGGGTTTTACCTTAACTGTCAACCTTTTAAACCTTAATTTCTCCGCCTGCAGTGGTCTCAAACTGGTGGAGAGCTGCACTCTCACCAGAGACTACTTCTGCGACGTTTCGGCTGAAACGAGGGACATTGAGGAACTCTTCTACATAAACGTGATTGCCGTGGTGGGATTGAACCTGTCCCGTCCTGCTGATTCGTCCTCGTTCTCCTACTCCTCGTTCTATGAGGGCCAGTGTGAGTTTTGCCTCTTTACTGTGGAAAAGGCTGTTTTTCATGTGATGGCTTCTTCTTTCTGAAATGTTGCTGGTAAATGGACAGGGGCAGATGTCCCCGTACTGTATAACACCATCCAAGTTTGTTCAAAGGCGTCAAGAATTAGTCTCCCAAGATTACAGGGGTGATTAGATTAAGTGGTCAGGGAACAGACGATGAACTGTCCTGCTTATTTGTGATTCATTCTCAGGCAAACTGGATTTCCCTAAAGTAACCCTGACCGCCGACCAGGACTGGATCACGATAACGTTCCTTCACCCGCTTGACGAATATCAAGAATTGCAGGACATCCGTAACATGGATGACTACAGTATGTTAAAGGTTGAAGTCATAACCAAGGATAAGGTGAGTAAGTCTTGGCGATGTATTCCCCAGGCAGACTGCCCGCTGACAGACGCTCCTGGTTGTTCGTGGGTTGTTGGGGAGAGCTGCATTTCCCGCAATGCTGCCTCTTTACATTCTACAGGTGGCGAGCCTTGAATGCGACGCGGACGAGGAGGGGCCCTGCGTGGGGGAGATTAAAGTCGATGGATACGATAGCCTCTGCCTGAGATTAAACGGATCCATGCATGGAGTTCACATCGCACTAGAGGAGGAGAGATGCATAACGGTGCCTCACAAAATCAGTAAGGAGCCCTTTGTGATGCGTGCCTGTGTTCATAGCCACGGATTAGCATCCATTTGCCAGCTAGTGCAGTATGTTAGACTGTTCTTAAGCCGTGCTCGTCTTACAGATCGGACGTATTATGTCTTGTTCGCCGTGATCGGGGTCATCGTGTTTCTCATCATCCTGGTTTTCACGATACTGATGTACAAGAAGCTCACCAGTGCCAACAGCTCCTTTCCCAAAACCATGGTAAGTTCTTAGGATTCCTGGTCTTCGTGAGCCTGCTAGGTTTTTCCCAATGGAGGGCATTAACCGAAAAGGCACATTGTGTACAACATGGGTGCGCGGATGGTTCTCCTCGGGCCTGTGTGCTGACTGATGACTCTTGCCGATTGGTCTTTGCCAGGCCTCCATCTTCACGCACCAATCACGCTCCACGGGCACCGTGGTCTTGGTGAATGATCACATGGCACAGCTGGAGTCGGTCTGCCCTGCCAGCCCTGGCAGCACAGCCCAGCTTCTGGCCGACTCGGAGCACACCCCCCTGGCCAAATGCGAGATGGACTCCGACGGCTCTCGCTGGAAGATCGGCAGCTGCCCGGCCGAGGGAGCAGAGGACCAGCAGGGCGATGAAGACGAGGTGGTGGGGAATGAGACCTCGGGCCTCAGCTTCTCGGGATACGACCGACCCAAACTGCCCTTGGAACAGGACAGCCAGGATGAGATGGGCCCGGGGGACACTGTGGACTGCTACAGAATCTGAGATTTATGCTGCTCCCCACCCCCCACCCCCCTCCTTTTGAGCCCAAGTAGACCCATAAGTTCCCGCCTCCCGCCCTGAGCCCGGGACAGCTGGTGAAATTGGGCCAAGCCTCTGTCTTGGTGTCTAGGTTCCAGTAGCATTTCTGGTGAACCACGCTTGAGAGAGGCATGGTGGTGTAATTGGGCACCTTCTGTTGGTGGATGGGTGCTGGGTGGGGAGGGGGGATTAAATGGGCAGCGCTTCATTCCAGCAGCAGCCCTCCCGCGAGGAGACGCCTCCCGCCCCTCGCCCTGCAGTTAGAACATGATGCTCCTGGCCCCCCAGAGGCCAGCCAGACAATCATAGGCCAAACCTTCCTGTACCTTAATCTGAGGCTGCCTTACCTAATCAGTTTACAGTGCAGTAGGAGAATAATCACCAAAAAATGCATGCAAGCTCTAGATAGACAGATAAACTTCATTAAACTCTAGGGGAGGATTGACATTTTCCAATATCTTCAAAATACTATCCGCCATCTGGTGCTGAAGCTATAATATACCTGCTTTCTTGATGTGGTCTAGTACTCTCCCCCCCCACCCCAAGATGTGAATGTGGTGCTAAGTGCCTTGAGCAAATTGCGTCTATCACAGCATTTTACCGGTTTGCGTTTGTGTCCCTGTGTTCAGTATTAATAAGTGACAGATGAGTGGATGGATGGATGGAAATTAGTTGCGCTTTATTTCGATTTATTTTTTTTTGTTTTTTTTAACAGTGTAAATATTTTTGGTAGAAGTCGTCATTCTGCACTTACCATTTTATTATGAAGCCTTATACCTGAATTCTCGTGCCAGTTACTTATTACTTAACACTTTTACATTACATTTCTTTAAATTGCATCAGTGCAAGGTCACCATAGAGCGTACTAGAGAGAGGCATGGCTAGATGGATGGATGGATGGATGGATGGATAGGATGCTGATCATTCTGAGCATGGCCTAACCTTGCCTGCTTATGTCGGCACTAAAGCAGGGGCCCTCTGCCTTCTCCCCCCTCTCAAGGCCCCCGAGACCAAGGGGCCCGGGATGGACTTCCTGGCACCTTGTGGTGAGATGACTCTGTAGGGGCTCATAGACGGAACATAGTGGAGGAGGTGGGTGGCCTTGCCCGTGGGGGCTGACGGCGCCGTCCGGTTTCCCTGGCAGAGTGGTGTCTCGGGTCAGTGTTGCAATCGAGCTCCAGCACAGTGCCCGTTTTGTTCACTTGCCTTTCTGTGGAGGGTGCAGACGGCAGAGAATGCAGTGCGGCCAACCAGAACAGGGTATAACCACCTAGTTGTCGTATGCTGTCAAAAGCATAAATTCCTATATTTACTTTCAGTTGAAATGGCCATTTGATATTCACCTGAAATTATGCCTTTGTTACTGTCCCTTGTGAGCAACGTAGTACAGTCCACATTCAGAATGGCACCGCCCAGATTCAAAGCACTTGTTTCGATAGGAATGGTGCCGACCCATTTGAGTAAGTTTAATGTGAATGTGGAACAGCAGACTAGCCGCTGTATATGTATACGTCTGGCTGTATACGTTGACGGGTGTTGGTTAGCTAGCAGGCTGGCCCTGTGCTGTGAATTTTGATTTTTATTGTTGAGGTAGATACTGTGTAAGAGTGCCATGGATAAGTACGGGAGGGTTTGGTTTGCTCCATTTGCAGAGAGGGATGGAGAGACGTGCCTTTGGCTGAGTTCAATAGTGGCAAGGAACAGAAGGGTGGTATGAGCAGGGCGGATGGCCCGGGCCGAGGTGGGGGGCCCGAGGCCTTCTTTTGTGCCCTGGCCCAGGATCACGGCCAGAAAAGTTACTACTCTCAGAGCACCTTGGGAAAACGTGATTGTTTAATTTTGGGTTGTAGAGTGGTAGCCCAGAGCAATGCAGCATCCATGCCTATAGGGGGACCTACTGTAAATATGCAGCCCTGTACAGGAGTGTCTGCTCGTGGGGAAAGAAGTGATATAGCCCAATGGAAAGGGATTGTAACAAGCAGGGAGGAAGGTGCAGGTCAGAGGCCTGAAATGTCTTTATTGGAAATAGTTTTATATATAAGTAAATGTATTTTGAAATGTGCACAATTGCTTTGTCCTTTACATTTTCAGTAAAAACAAAATAAAAAATTGGAGGTTGCCCTCTGGCATTGTGAAGGGCCTTCACCCACAAGGGGATCACTTCTGGGTCCGCTGGTCAGTTTGAATCTCCAGATTTCGTTAACTGATGATTTCAAGCTGTGTAGTTTTTATGCACCACTAATGTGATTTATACTTTACTCAGTTAAGCTGAATTCATGTAATTTCTGTTACAACATCCTTGTGAAAAGGAGAGAATGTTAATCATTACATCATTAAAATCATCAGAAGCAGCTCCACTCTGTTTGTTTAATCAGAATCAAAGTGATTCATTTCTTTGGCTTCTCAGCCCGATGAGTAATATTTTTTTTTTATTTTGATCATTTAAATGTACATCATGTTGCTTACATTGATCTGTGAAATCCCATACTAGGTAGTAAATGAGGGCACTGTTTATTTAGATAAACTAATGTTCAGTCCTAACTCATTCAAAATGAAAATGCACTCGGGCAGCTGTTCCTGAGAAGCCTCATTGTGTCCGAAGGATTTAATTTATATTTTACCTCGGCAAACCATTGTTCTTCTGGGGAATTTACAACGAGGGAAGATCAGCGTGGCCCGGCCAGTAAGTGCCTTTTAATGGCGAGTGTAAATCAGGAGAACGAGCGAATGGGGAACACTGAAATACTGCCTTCAGCCTCAATGGGGACAGAGCCCTGGCAACCAGGTCAAAAGGTCGTTAGGGTTTGTGGCAAGGGGACCCCTGACCCTTCCCATGCATCCCACACGCCGCTCCGGTGGCCCGGCTACACTGCACCGCACCGCTGCCATGGTTCCGGGACACGGACACCCCTGGATGCCAGGGTTCGCGAGCAGAGGACCCCGATTTATAGGAGACGGGATGGAACCCCTGTGACCCGAATGGCTCGACTGAAAGTGGGGCTGAGCCCCCGAACCCCCCACCCGCCGATATCTTCAGAGCCCACAAGTGCCCCCTGGCTGATACTGCATAAAGAAGGGTGCGATGGCAGCGATCGGCGCTCATTCTCCCAGTATTTACCATAAAATTGAAGTGAGCCTGAGAAACAAAGAGGACCGCGAGGAGGAAGCAGCAGAAAGGTCAGCCGCCATCCCGCTGCGGGTGTGGCGTGTGCCGGCCGGCGCTGACGTTTTTACTGCCCCTCATCGCTGTAACCGGAGAAGAGGGGTGATCGCTTCTCCTTTCATCTGTCCTCTTACCCTACTTGCGTAAGTAATGGTTACGTTTTGCTGTCCTGTGATGATTTGGCTCTACTGCCCTCCCAAACCCCCCAACTGGCGAATGTTGGTTCCCATCTGAACTGAGAGATATATATGTAAATAAAATAAAATAAATAAAACCCCCCTGGGTTGGCAAATATCGTCATTGAGAGATCTCCCCAGTTGTAATTTTTTCCAGACGCAGTGGACCATGGCTTTGTGTTGCAGGTGGAATTTGGCCCTCTGGGGCAATAGCTGGGGGTCCCTGGTATAAAGCCATGAGGGTTACTCGAGTTTATGACGAGTCACCATCACAAGGGCGAACCATTCAGCTGTGTAATCCCATGTACTCTACTTCCCCGTTTATAAAACTACTGGTAAATTGTTAAGCTCGCACCATTTTCCCCACCCTCATTCATTGGCATGCATGCATACATAATCCCTTTGAAAGCCCAGCAACATTTCTCCGAACTCGAAATACTTGAGACTCTGGGGTATATGTTCCAAGGAGACTCTTCTATTCCCAACTCACGTATGGCTGTTGCCAAACAGCTCAGATTTCATCATTTAAGTTTGCCAAGGTCATCAGCCTCATCGCCTCTAAGCATCAGCAAAACTAAGGAGATGAGTTTGGATTTTACTCCTCTACATCGACCATGCTGCAGTGGAGAGAGTCTGCTGAGACCAGTTCCTGGGTGTCGACTCCTCTGATGGTCTGTCCTGGTCAATGCACCCCTCCGTAGTAGCCAAGACAACACGGAAGCACCTGCTCTTCCTTCGAAGGATAAAGACATTTGTCAGGTCATGTCACGTCCCGTGGAATTTTGACAGGTGTACAATAGTGAGCATCCGGATTGGCTGCCATGCCGTGCCGCGTCGTTTGGGAGTGTACAGCCCCCAGCCAACCTAACCACAAACTAATTTCCCTCCTGGCGTGGGACAGACGTTATGGGAGTATCTGCTCATGGACAGACAATTTCCATGACATCTACCCTCAGGTAGTAAGGCTTCTCATTAGCTGACCAGGCTATTACTGGAACATTTTGCACCATTCAGTTTTTGTCTTATGCTGTTCTGTTATCTTCTATCTGTGCTTATTCTATCGTATCATCTTAAGGGAAGCTCCTCTCACTGCCTGCCCCCATTGGCGTATGCTGTGATGTGCATTTTGTTTTATTTCCTGCTGGGAAGCTGAAGTGGACATTGCCTTCCATTGCCCTCGCTGTTCTGTTTTTTGGTTTTGTGGCTGTAATTCTGCACTGTATTCCTGCCTTCAGGCTCCTTGATTTAAATGTCATACATTATTTCTGAGCCTGTACTGATATTATGATGTATGGCACTTATGTGCTTCCCAGAAACCACAATTTTATTAACTTCACTTTTCCGAAGTGACAACCTATAACTTCCGCGACAGCCGCTATAAAAGGCAGCCGGCCAGCAGGTAGGACACAGAGAAGCTGCCTGCTGACGGCACGAGGATGTCAGCCTCCCCAGCCGCCCTGCTGCTGTGCACTGCGATGCTCAGCCATCACTACGGTACGCTGTCTTCCGTCTTTCCATCCATTAAGCATCCCCATCAACCAGCTTGAGTTGTGTGTATCTGTATGCAGTAAAGGAGTAACTATGCTGTAAAATACAGCTTTAGGCAGCAAGGAGAGCAGTCCTGTTCTACAGGAAGTGAGGTTTCACTCAGTGGATTACCGGAATATTCTGCACTGGAAGACCCAATCACACCCTGACGGGAACCAGAAGTATTTTGTTCAATACAAAGTGTGAGTAGGGCCTGTGGCCTTCTTAAAGTTCTGAGTTTGTCGTTTTAACTAATGACAGGGAGCCTGTTGTTCAGTGGTAGACTATTGTCATAAGGTAAGAGGGAATGTAAAGCATGAGAGTCATGGAGGTTGGGTAAGGACGGGGGCTGGTCCTTCTGCGTATCTCAGCATCATGGGGCCTCCCTATCATCTCTGACTCGCTAATCATCCATGCCACAGCTATGGTGAGAAGCACTGGACCATGGCAAGCCACTGCCAGGGTATCACAGAGCCATACTGCGACCTGAGCCAGCAGACATCGGACCCTTGGGAACGATACTATGCCCGGGTTCAGGTGGAGGTCTCAGGGCACCAGTCCGGCTGGGTGCTCACCCCCAGGTTCAGCCCACACTGGGAAAGTAAGTATTGCAAATGAACTCGACTGATTCAGTACTTCAGTATGACTGATGTCCTGTTAGCCACCCTGCTCAGCTCCCAAACGCCACCAGAGCTGACTGGTTGTGATCTGTGCAGCGTCAGTGAGCCCTCCGGGGTTGCAGCTGAACGTGACAGATGGAGCCATCGTGGTCCGACTCAAACCGCCAAAGTCCCCCTACCGGAGGAGACGAGGCAGCTGGATCTCTATGAAGAAACTGCTGAAGCTGACATACAGAGTCTACCTCACCCACAGCGACTCCACACAGGCAAGTGGCAGCGGCTTCTAATGGGATGGAATGAGCTGCTGTCTATCTCTGCCCGATGCACCCCTAGCTCCCCACGGCAGGATAGGAATCAGATAAACAGAAAGGGTGCTGTGGCTTTCAATCGGCAATCTGTCAGAGGAATTCAGCAGCATAGCCGGTGTAGGAAACACAGCAGCCCAACTGCTGGTAGCCTGCAGTGCGACCTGCATGGGCCAGGTGCTGTCAAACGGTGTACGCCTGGGCTCTGTGATCACATCTGCAAGATGGCATTTAGGGTTAGTGTATTTCCAGTGTATATTTAGTAGGGGTGTAATGGCACGCAATACTCACAATTCAGTACAATCCTTGGTTTTTCGTTCACGGTTCAATGATATGTTGGCACAGCAGGGAAAACTGAATTTATAAGGAAATTATTTATCAGTAAAACTGCAAACACAGACAGCGGCAATCCAAAGACATCTGTTGCCGTGTCTGAAAAACAGAACCTAAGATGTTTATTTGCAACCCGGGTGGAGACTCAAACCCTGTACATGCTGTCCACTGATAAATACCTCATAACCCATATTTACTGGTGTGAATTTCCTGGCAGAAGTGCCTTAAATGCCACAGGGAAGCTAACTTTCGGAGGTTGGTTTCTGCCTTTTTCTGGTCATATGGTGACCATGTTGGATGTGTTTCCATCGTCATATTTGAGTCTTGCTCTTACCAGCTTCTGTCTTCAGTGCTGGTGAAACCAAAATGTTCCCAAACATTTGACTAACTTTAACCAGCATTAGCCATTAAAATCTCACAGCCACAATTAGCATATTATCTCTGTTGAACATCTACTTGTTTTATTGTGGGAATTTTTTCCGCCCCTGTCAATAAATGTATTAATGCGTGTCATTTTGCATACTGAACCAAAAATTATGACGGCGATTGCACTTACCGCTGCAGCCCGGTAGCCAAAACAACACATTGAGAGACGTTACATATCTATGAGGCAATGGCTGAGTCCGAATTCAAGGAGCTGCATCCTTTGAAGGATGTGGTCTATGTAGCCTCCATAGGTTGTGTCCTTTGAAGGGTATGATCTATGTAGCCTCCGTAGGCTGTGTCCTTCGAAAGGCGTGGACTATGTAGCCTCCATAGGCTGTGTCCTTCGAAGGGTACGATCTATGTAGCCTCCGTAGGCTGTGTCCTTCGAAGGGTACTATCTATGTAGCTTCCGTAGGCTGGGCCCTTCAAATGGTACGACGCATTCGGTCTTTAAATCCATCAATAAGGATGTAGCACCTGAATTCGGATGCAGCCAATGAATATCTAGGTAAGTGTCCCTTCTGAGCAGCACACCCTGAAGGGGCGCGCCAGCTGCATGGCCCTAATGGCAGCTCCAGTCACGCTGGGTCCTCCTGACCTTACTGCACCTTTGTGGCTGCTGGTGGTGTTCTAGGGGTCAGCACTGAGCAGCCTGTTGCTCTCCCCATTTGATCAGGAAGTGTACGAGCTGGAAGGACACGTCACCCAGCTGGTGATCCAGGATCTACACCCAAAGACCACCTACTGCCTCCAGGCTGAGGCCCACCTCCCCCAGCCGGATCGCACCGGGCATCGTGGCCCGCGGTCCTGCGTCACCACGCTGTAAAGGGCATCTGCAGCCCCCTCCCTCTGCAGGTAGGGCAGCTGCGCGCAGCTCCATACAGAATGTGCACCATCACGCTAACGTGCCAAAGATCATGCCTTGAATGGCCGTAGCGGCTGTGATGACCACATGCTACCAATCACTGAGAAATTACCACACAGGAATTCCTGTAATATAACCAACAATGCTAAATGTCAACTTCTGTATACTAAAATTAGGCCACTGCAAGCAGAACTTTGTGTCCGTTCATTTAAAGGCTGACATTTCCCTTTTTTGGCCGAGGGCCTCCTCTAATCCTGCTTTTGCTAGTTTTGTTTATTTAACTAATTTGTCATGGTGGCCATACATGAATGCATGTCACATTTATATACAGGGGTTAAAGTAAAAAAAATCCTGAGCCTGAACTTTTTTTTGGGGGGACTTTTTTTATTTGAAGGACTTACTTCAAATATTGACAATA
>JAODKM010000058.1:2545201-2557819 GCA_026780845.1 Petrocephalus sullivani | reverse complement strand
GGCTCTAAAATATTATTTATTTCCCTCACGGCCGCACGCCGGAGATCCGGCACGGTGCCGGAATACTTTAAGCCCTGTATATAGCACTTTTCAAGATCCTCAAAACACTTTACAGAAGCAGTGAGGAACCACTTCAGCCCACCACATAGAAGATGTGGTGGCAGCCATTCTGCACCAGTACGCTCACCACACAGTAGCTAAGGGGCAGGAAAGAATTCACCAGTTAGATATAGGATTAGGTGATTAGGAGGTCAGCTGTGATAGGGCCACAGTGGGCAATTTTAGCCAGAATATCACCCCTACTCTTTCAAAAGATGCCCAGGAGTCCTTTATGACCTGAGAGAGTCCGGACCTCGGTTTTATGTTTCACATGAAGGACGGCGCCATTTTTACAGCAGTGTCCTTGTCACTGCCCTGGGATCCACACAGACCACAGGACAGGCTAACCTGCTGGCCACACCTACACCTCTTCCAGGAGCAACCCAGCTTTTCTTAGTTGGTCTCCCATCCAAGTACTGCCCAGGCCCCGACCTGCTTAGCTTCAGATGAATTACCTGGGCTGCACTGCAGGTGGCATGGCTTCTGACAGGCATAGTACACACGTTTGTGAACATGTATCCTTGTATGGTGAGATGACAAAGAATCTTTTCTTTCTCCCATCAGAGCCTTTCTGGGGGTTGGTGCCCTCCCCGAATTTCATGGCTGAACCCCACACTGGCTGCAATGAATCAGCGCTGCCAGGTCTTCAGCATCGGCCTGGGCTCCTCCCCATGCCCCGAAACGGCCATCTCTGGACCGCCTCGACCAGCCAATGTATTACTGCCATTTTTATGGGAACACCTGCTCTAAAATGTGACGAGCGAGGAGCTGTGTCCCAGGGACCCATGGTGTTTCCTCTCGTTATGCTGATGAACTGAGAAAATTATGCCTGTTTGGTTGTAAGAAATACAGAAAAAGAAGGAAACTTGAGGAGTGTGTTTGAAAATTGGGCTCGGGATTTTTAACGATACTGAATTTCAAGGCAGACAACTGTGAACCATCAACACGACACTAACACACGTTTCAAATTCTGGAGCGAGACTTTAACGCCAACTGGCACAGGGTGTTAAAGGGCGCTGACAAGCAGCCGGAATGAGACCCAAGTCATTTATGAGACGCAGAACCACAGAACATTTTAAGAACCATTTAACCAGATAATGTATGAGCCCGTATGGTCACACTTCAATATTGATATACACTCTGTTTCGGAGACAGCAAAGCCTCGCATTACGGTCAAAGCAGAACATTCCAGTGTCGATCAGGACTTTAGTTTTGTGGAACTTGGCTTCCCAAGATAAAAATGCACACTGTTTATGAGACTGAACAAACTGGAGAGAGGCCACAGTACCACCATCCTGGGTCGGAACCATCTCCACAACCATTCTTAGGAAGTATTAATAGTGATACTAGTGTCTACACTGAGAATACAGCCAGATTCCTGATTCTCACAGAAACAAGCTCAAAATGATCTACAGTACTGAAAAATCACACAGGATTGGTTGTGCTTCATTAAAAACAGACCGGATGTACACTCAAAGCTTCCAACACCTCTAATAAAACCACATGACAAAAACGCACCTTGACTTTATATTTAAGGATGTCACTTTAATATAATCAATACTTACAGCTTGTTAAAATGCGTTTCCCATAGCTGGAGCACCGCGGTAGGTGAAAGCGTTTAATGACAGGAATGTTTCCTCAGTGTGGATATAAAAGGCATCAAATCTACGCTTGATTGTACCCCATGTTGGAGAGACTGAGGTGAGGACCTTGAGGGACATTGGAGGGCTGAGCTCTTTCTGGGGGCTTCCAACTTCCAAGTGAACGTTAAACAGTCCTTTGCATAGTCTAATTTTCTGCCTGGTGGATCCAAGCAGGTGTCTGTATGGGACAATAATTAATCGTACTAATTAATAAAAGGATAGTACCATGTCGTGTACTGGGGTAGAGAATTCTGTAAAACTTCTGATCCTCACTGAACGTTAGACAACACTGTAAAAAGACACTGAAAGCTGAAAGGATCACTGCCCGCTCCAGCATGACGCTTGGTCCACACGTCACCCACAAAACGTCAACACAGAGAGGGGCGTGAACAGACGGACCGCCACGCTGCCTGGCTATCACAATACTGTCTGTGGCTCAGCAAACCCCCTGTGGGAAGGCACAGCATGTTTTGGAAAATGTATACATTTACTTTCATTTAACAAAATGCAAAATACAAAAAATTTAGAGTATAATCAATGCACTGAGGATTAAAAAAGTCTGACTAAGGCCAGAATATTAAGACACTTACTTTACTCGTTGCTCATAACTACATCAGCTAGACCTGCAGTGCTGATCTCATAAAATCTGACCAGTATCAGGAGCATTTCTACACAGTAATAAAATCACTGCTAAGAACCCAGAGAGAAGCTGGGCTCCTCAGCAGATCCGTACCTCAGCATTCTAGTCTTTGTAAGCCTACCCAGAACAATCCTCCATTTGTTCACTAGAGGGCGCAGGTCAAAGACCTTTAAACCTGTTTTCTTTGTTCTTTTTCCCAAAATAATTTACACAGTAAAGTACACAATCATTAATAGCAGCCGCAGGGACAATTTAGGGTGACTATACCCAACATGTCACATCCAAATATTATCGCTAGAGCTCCAAACCTGTAAACGAAAATGAAATGGAAAAAAAAAGAAAATAAACACTGCATCCAAATAGAAACCGAAACTTATCACGATGACAATACAGCAAAGGATGAAGAACAAACCAAAAAAAGCGGTTCTGTTTTTGTTCGACAGCCTGACAGAGCAGGTGCATAATGAAACAGCTAGTTCCAGGCTAGTTTCAAACGGCACACTAAAGGCTTTATGTGGGAATGTGTCTTTTTGAACTGGCATGGTGTCCTCTTATTAAATTAACTAGGAAAGTACCAAAGGACATGTACATAAATAAAAATGTGCCTTGTATAAAAATAATCAGCACTAGTCCACAAACAGTAAATGTGGCAAGGTGAGTCTTTCCCCCACAATGCCGTGCACCATGATCTGCCACATCTCATTACAGAGTGGCATGCGGCAGTTTCCACTAGGAGAGGAACTCTTTCTCCAGTTCATATACAGAGGGCCTGCTGGGGGCGCTCTGGATGCGGCAGAGGGGGACGGTGCAGTCTCGTTTCTGTCCCTCGGTGTCCACATCCAACAGCGAACACCCGACGCCAGCCAGGTCCCGCGCGTGCTGCTCCCCGCCACGGTGACCCAGCGAGACGCTCTTGTGGCGTCCTCGCAGGAGGCCCCAGGCCTGCGGGCGGCCCCGCAGCGACGTGGGCCGCGGCCTGGATGTGCCGTTGCTGGGGGGACCCCGCTCGGAGGCGGGGCCAGGAGAAGGCGGTGCCAGGCGGGTCACATGACAACCTGAGGTACCATTAGCTGGCGAGTGAGAAAGAGACGGATGATGAACACAACTAACTACAGGGTGAGTTTAAAAAAATACTAAGCTGAAGATCCCTTAAAAGCTGACCACGATCACTGGCTGGATGATGGATAAACTAAACAGAGAGACTGTTTCTGTCCCTCACATGGTTCTGAGAAGTTAGGTCAGTAACTATATACGTAGAAACCTGGAAGCACTGCATGTCATGCCAAAGTCTGCCGGCAGAGGGCACCATGTCACTCACTGTTGTAACAGAGCGCTGGGGCTGACTTCTTCCTGCGCAGCCTGGAGCTACTTCCTGCTGGGGGAGGAGCCACAGACTTGACGGCTGCCCCACTTCCCTGGTCGCAGGGGTGCGTCCTGTACTCTGCTGGGTTTCCAGGCGGCACCTTCTTCGCGGTGATGTGGTCAACACCGCCGGAGTCTTTCTGCAGGAGGCATCGGGTGGAGATGGAGGACATGGCTAGCAGGCTGGTGGGGCCCGGGCCGTGAGGGGGGCCCGGCGATGCCTCCTCCTTGCGAGAGCGCCCCCCGCTGGGAGGGCTGGTACTGCGGCGGAGGCGGGCGGCACGCTGGAAGAGACCCTCCCTTCTCTTCTTCTCTTCACGTGGCTCTGGCACCTCCTCAAGGGAGGGGCCCCTGAGGGCCTCACGAAGATCAAAGCCCAGGGCCACGGAAGCCAGCAGCGACGCGCAGCCCCAGAGCGCCGCGTCTGTCCGCCGGCGCGTTGGCGCCCTCTGCAGGCTGTTGGTAGGTGTGACCTGCGGCGTAGTACTGGCAGAGCTGGTGGAGGTGGCGGGCTCCTCCGGGCTGTCTGCGGCGCCGCCTGCCTCACGCTGCTCGTCACTCCACAGAGGTAGATCGATATACACCTGACTGGGCAGCTTCACCTGCTTTGGTTTGGTGCCGTCGGAGCCTTCTGTAGTGTAGCCCCTCTCCGCGTTTGTCCCTGGGGGCAAATTCACGGATTAACTGACCGACTGATTACCGCACGCGTGAAACCGCTACACCACAAGGTGGCGCTGTGTGGCTGAAAGCGACGCGGCTCACCCTGCTCGGCGAACAGCGCGGCTAGAGGCACAGACTTCGGGGCCTTCACCAGGCTGGTGGACCAGGGGTTGTTGCCATCGGAGAGTGGCCGCACCCTGCCAGGATTTTAAGGGTCTTAAATCACATTACTCGCTGGACAGATGCCTCCTGAAGGGGTAATGCTTACAAGCCCTGTATGAGAGGTGCTATAAGGTGTCGGCAGGTGGTGAGGAAATGCAGGCCACAGACAACGGCCCTTGTGTCGGGGGGTTGGGTTCTATTGGACTAAAGCCATTAAATTAAAGGATGAGGAAAGTCATTTGATCATGATCAAACCTGATCAAAGCCTGGCTGATATATTAATGACACCGAGCCCTGACTCTGTAAGCGATAAATGAGGATTTTCTTACACACACACACACGTGCAGCCACGACCAGTGGGGATTTCGCACTGCCGCCACTACCAAGCGTAACGGGTCGCACCTCTCGGCGGCACCGCAGCGCTCCTTGGCCTGCACGGAGCTGGGCCCCCATGTCCGGCCCTTCCTCCTGAAGCCCTTCCTGACCTCCTCGAACTCCTCCTGCTTGTACGTCGTACTCCTCCCCCAGGTCCGGTTGCTCTCGTCCAGGGTCACTGTGTGGAAAAGGTGCGGAAAGACGATCAAAGGCACCATTCTGGCTCCGGCGTCCCACGGCACACAGGGAATTCGAGAAGAGGAAAGCCTCCACCATCCACAGGAGAGAAGTCAGCTTCCGGTCACCAAGCTCCCAGCAAAAGGCTGATTTTCTGGGTTAAAGCAGACCTTGTGAATAGTATACGTGCAATTGGTCCTAGAATTTGTATTTATGCCCCCTAGTGGACATAATAATACAACGACCAAATTATAAAACAGTGTTTGCTTTGATACAGCGGTAATAAATAAATTACTGTGCCTGGAGTGAAACAGAATGTAGCACTCCTAGACAATTTATTGCTGTTTTTGCACATGTTAAATGTATCTCCCATGCTATAATGAGACATTCACAAACACAAGGTGTGCCTTACAGTGCTCAGGTGCTGATGGTAACCACTGACCATCCAACTAACAATTAGAAAACCCATCAGTTAGCACCAATATTATTTAAGAGGAATATTTTTCATTCTGAAAATCCCTGATCACAACCTCTCTCCCACACCTGTTGATGGCGGCCAAGTTAAGGTCCACAGGAGACACTGCTGAAGCAGTCTGCCATCCACAGAGCCCATAATTTCAGCTGGCCAATCACGGGAGCACAGACTGTTTTTTTGTTCCCACAATGCACCAGTTGCTTGCCTTTTTTTCTAAGCCCACCAGGGGGCTCGCACTCGCTTGTGATATCCACATCCTGGTGGTAAACATACATACTGTCCCTCCTGGCAGGGTCATTGGGGGTACTCACTGAGGGGGAAAAATATTACCATATTGTGAGGGGTGTCCAGATGACCCCTACTGAGGAAATAGCATCAACATAAAGTATAAATAATTTGATTCATCCGACATTAACATTGCATATTTCAGAACAGCTTAGCACATTTCGCTTCTCGAAAATTCTCTGAAATTAGGAGAAGAAAGTATCAGATTTAGATTCTTCACTGACTGGGGGCTGCAGCTGCATTTCCATGACAGGCAGAAGGGCTGGGGGGCTTTAGAACTTTCTCCAGATGTGGCCAGCTTCCTCCAGGAACATACGGCCGCAGGAAACTTACACTGGATGGCTCGCAGGCGGGGGATGAGGGTGGGGCTGCTGGGGGGGCTGCAGGTGCTGCTGTTGAGGCTCCGCCTCTTGTCCATGGTAGGCGAGGCCTGGACGGTGATCTTGTGCTGGAAATCTGTGGGCAACAACAGAGGTGACGACTCCCTAGAAGCGGCTCCAAACTCAGCCAGTGGCTCCCCGTGGGCCCTGAACGCGGCCGCTCACCCGACGGCAGGCTGATGCGGTTGCCATCCTTCAGCTTGAGACGGCTGCGCCTAAACTTGCCCTTCCTCTTCCTGACGTTGGGCTTGTCCTTGTTCAGTTGGAAGATGAGGATGTTGAGCTCCCTCTCCAGCACGTTGATCTCACGCTCCGCCAGCTGCTGCTCCCGCCGCTTCAGCAGCTCCTCCTGCGACTTCTGCTGCAGTGCCGCCCGCGTCAACTCCTCCTCGCGCGAGCGCAGCTCCTGCAGGGGCGCGGTGGGGAGGTTACAGGGGGCGGAGTCTGTGGTCACATGTTAGAGAGGTTACAGGGGGTGGAGTCTGTGGTCACATGTTAGGGAGGTTACAGGGGGCAGAGTCAATGAGGTGACATGTCAATGAGAAGACTATAGGGGGTGGAGTCTGTGGTCACATATCAGTGAAGAGATTTTAGGGGGCCACAGTGCATGTATCTGAATAAGGTTCCTGGTGTGTGGTTACTTGCCGGCGAGGAGGTTAGGGGGGGCAGGGTCTGAGGTCACAAGTTACAGCAAGCATGTTATGGGATGGAGCTTGTGAGCTCCATAGGTTAAAGTGTGAAGGTTACAAGGGGCCTTAGATTAGTTTGGGGGTGGAGTCTAGTAACTGGAGTCTAGTAACACACACCATGGTGAGATGTTTAAAGGTTCTGGAAATTATGGAGACAATGAGAAGATGACAGACTTCTTTGGGGAGTAAAAATGTTCCACATGAGAGGCCAAAAGCAGCTTCAGATGTCTGAGAGAACAAAAAAAATTTTGAAACCGGTGACGTAAGCGAGTTTGCTGCCAGGTAGCCTGTCGCCACGCACACCTGTGTTTACACCACGTAACGACACGTAAGGGGGGAGGAGACAAAAGAGGGGGATCCCTTTGTGTGGCCGGGGACTCGTTTTACAGCCGGGGGGCTCGGGGGGGCCCGCGCTCTCGAGAGGTCATGGCTTCACCCAAAAGCGTTAATCCATTTAGTCACATATTTGACTAGAGAATCAGCAGGATCTCCTGAATCATGGTATTAAATGAGCAGATCAGCTGTGGTGTGGCTCTGCACAGTAAGCATGAGGTCAGCAGGATCTGGGGGCCATTTCTTTAGTCCCGTACTCGTACGCCGCTTTGGATAAAAGCGTCTGCTGAATAAGTAAGCGTGATATGCACGCTGTAACTCTCCCCGGCATCCACCTTCTATACTTACATCCACAATTTACTTACTTCAACCTTTATTCCATCTATAGCTGCTCCTGAACACAAGTAGACAGTCTAATTCCATATATGCATATGTATACACTACCCTGCATGTTAAATGTTACACCACATTCCTTACAAGGTTAATTTACATTGCCAATAGACATTCCTCCTGGCTGTGTTGCAAAAGCAAACCATCTTCCGACTGGCAGAGCCGGCCCAAGCAGATCGCTGGCTGCGTGATTCTGATCGGCTGGAAGGGGGGTGCAGGCTTTTTCCACGGCTCACAGCAAACAAAAATACACTCGCGTGCAAAATGCTCATAGAGCGGGTGGCCCAGGCGTGGGAGGAGTCAAAACGGGCACAAAATTACTGTTTTGATAGACATTCTCCACTTGAGGCGATTACAGACACATTCGTCTGTAAAGTGCTAATCCCCGCAGCCGGCAAGGGAAGAGTCTCCCATAATTAGGCAGGCGCAGCCCGGTAATCAGCACCACGCCTGAAAACGGCGGCAGCTACACCGCCCCGTCTGCACTCGCCAACTCCAGGACCGGGGGCCCCTGCAGCAGGGGCCAAACAAGCACCCCCACCTACACAGGCGACATTTCGGGAGGACGCCGGCATGATGACAGATGCGATTAACAATGGCCAGTAAGCGGCGCCATAGGGCGTTTCAGCCGCGAGCAGCTGTGGTGACAAAACAAACAAAAAACAGACAAAAACAAAACGGACGAAACGGCTTCAGCACGGGAGCGCCCTCCGGGACCATCCCGCCGGGACAATCCCGCCAGGACCATCCCTCCGGGACATTCCCGCCGGGACCGCAGGAAGGCGCGTTTCCCGACAGAGCGATTACAAATCCTGTTTAAGGGGGCGTCTGAATGAAGAAGGGGCTTATGGTTTTAGCCCTAGTGGGGTGCGGTGGGGGGGACAACCCATTCCACTGTTAATAGCCTGCTTTGTTAAGCCCACAATTAGCTTGCCTTTAAAAGTAACCAATTAAATACAGAGGGGAAAAAAAAACAAAAAAAAAAACGGAGGACTTTTTGAGTGTAGGGCATTTGTGTGGCTGCTGCTGCTGCCCCAGGCCGCCTTTCACACGCGTTATCGGAAGTCGGGCTGATCCCCGGATTTAAGGAGAAGTGCCGATTCTGGCAGGGATGCATCCGAGACCCAGCCTTGTTTACAGGATTATCTCCAGCTGAATCCCTCGCTTAGGTACCAGCATGTTTCATAGCCAAGAGTGAAAGGCGTCTCAAAGTGGTTTAGTGAGTGTTTAAAACCACGTTAAGAAAAATAAGGTTAGGAAGGGTTAATCTGCCCCATTTCCCAGGGGTGTCTGAGGATACGCGTCTGGAGCATCAGCATCAGCCCGGCAACCACCTTCTCCTTGGTCCGCAGCTCATCGAACATCTCCTGGATCTCCACCCTCCAGTCCTCCTGCATGGAGTGGAAGGAGTCCTGGGGCATGGTGGCCATGACCGCCTCCTCGATGGCTGTCAGCTGCTCCAAGATGGCGGCGAACGAGGGTCGGATATGAGGGTCTTGTTCCCAGCATTCTGGAGAACACACCATAGTGAGGGAAGAAAAGAAGTCAAGCCTGCCTCTTCTGGATCAAAGGGCCCCTCCCCCGGCCCCGAAATTACTGTTGACACAGGTGCTCCTGAGCTGAATACCTTCAATGGGGGAAAACTAGCCCATGCAAGAACTTTGAGCACAGCAAGCCTTTAATCCCAAAGGAAATCTTTGTCTACATTTTGCTGAGAATGGAACCCCCGATGCTCGCTGCACAAAACTTCCGTGTAAACTGTGCACCGAAACATTACTCAGACTCAGCCCGCAGCGCACCGTACCTTCCATGAGCTTGGCGAAGGGCTCGGGGCAGGTGGAGGGAATTGGCAGGGTCAGCTTGTTTACGGCAACGCCATAGGCCACGGCCAGGCCATCGATGCCGCGGTACGGCACCTCGCCTGTCAGGAGCTCCCATAGCAGCACGCCGTAGCTGAGGCGGGACGTGAGGTTTTGAGAGAGGGGAATGGGGCGTCAGGTTGGCAGACGCAAAGCCCCTCCCCCCAAATGTCCCACAGGCTCCACCACAAAAATAATACACTGTAACCTGAACCGATTAAAAAAAAATAAATGTGGAAGGATGGGAGAAACCATCACTGGGCTTTCAAGGCTGTGGCTGAAGAGCATGAATCACATGGCTGTTACAGAGCAGAATAACTAAGCTATCAGGCTGAGACACGTTGCTGAAAGGTCCCCAAACGGCGGCGGCGGGCCCCCAAACGGCGGCGGCGGGCCCCGGCGGCTTCACCTCCATATGTCGCTCCCCTTGGAGAACAGCGAGCACTTGATGACCTCGGGCGCCATCCAGGAGTAGGTGCCAGCCGCGCTCATCTTCGTCGTCTTGTGCCACTCCCGCGCCAGCCCGAAGTCCGTGATCTTCAGCGTCTTCCTGCCGATGTCGTCATTCTCGATCGTTTCCAGGAGCAAAACTGGGAACAGCGGCGACGGGGTTAGACATGTGGGAAGCCACCACCGCGACTAACGTGCAGAAAACGTGCAGAAAACGTGCAGAAAGCAGCCAGCTTTGCAAATAGTAACAAGCTTTAGTGAAGGGGCCAGAAACAGTTTTGCACAGGCATGGCTAATACTACGTCAAACACCACGATATGCCCATAGAACATCCTTTCCATAGGAACAGCACTGCTTGAATCCTACAGACCTTAGGGAATATTACAGCTACTGTATTTCGGCCAATGGCGGGCTCTCGCATAAATAAGCTGAAACACACGGCGGCAGCACTGTCCCATGACATCCAGAGGTCACATTCGGTGATCGATGTCCTTCATCTTCTGAGCGCATGTGATAGAAACTCTCTTATCGGTATAGAGTTTACATTACGCAAGCGTGTTCCACAGAACAAAAGGCCGCTTTTTCACCCATATAACTTTTGCACATCCCGTGGGCTGACGGTTAATATTAATCAACTGCGGGACAAACGGCAGATAAGCGGCCTTGGCTTACGCTCAGCCGATTGCTGAAAGCGTTTATCGGGGGAGGGCGGCGGCTCCGAAAAGGGGATGGATACACTATTCAAGGATGGTGACCCTGAGGTTTTATTTCCAGATCCTGTCATGCGTGCAGACATGGGCCGCTTCTGATTGGCTCTTCTGAGTGAGAGGGCCCCCCGATTGGTGCGTTTCGTTTGTCAGAGCCATGGACGGAACAGGCACAGCTTCATACCAGACATCTTCCTGTAGGGGAAATGTGAAGAGCCACATTCCGCCAAGCAGGTTTCAGAGCATTCAGTGTCGCAGACTGATTACCACGCACAACTCCATCTGATAAACAAACGATCGCTTGTACGGTAGTAAAATGCCCCGTCAGTGCTGGCGGACAGTCACATGATCAACGAGGCCTTCTGACAACAGGGATGTTTTTTTCTTGCCACATCTGAGCTCCAGGTAACACATTACACTGCTACCAAAATCAAGTATAGAGTATTACACAATGCTACACTTCCAAAAACAGCACATCCCTGAGAAAGGGCAGTAAACCAAACTTCAAGCAGAGAGAGGGTCTTCACTGCATGCCCTACAAACGTCTCTTAGAATAGGGTATTTAATTAATGTGGATATATATTAGTCAAACAATGCAAAACTGCAGCAAAACAAGACTATTCTAGAAGCTTGCAATCAGGATAAACTTTTGCCGCACAGGATTCCCAGCGCTTTGCCGAGCACAGCTCCCGCAATAAACAGTTTTCCGGATCACCATTCCCGTTCGAGGAGGGGGCCATGGGGACAGCTAAGCACACCCCCTCCCATCAAACAGCGGGGGCTCAAACCCTGAAAGAGCCTCCAGATGCCCCCAAACAGGCCCTGGAATTTACGGTAGCTCAGGGGGAGTCACCCCGCGTTGGTCCGGGACACCTTTGTCCCCACTCAGCATGCACCAGAGTGAGCGGGCAAGTGCATGCCTCGCATTCCACACCTTCGCTTCTCCACGCCTGAAACTAGGAGATCACGCTTGTCGCGGGGCATGGCAGGCCGCCAGGTTTCGGGATGCCAGAGGAGGGGAGGCCGGCGGCCATCCCCAATCATGAGGAATCTGGAAGGGGGGGGGGGACACCCAAACAGCAGGCCTGGGGGAGATTAAATATATTGAAAATGAGGCTTGCAGGGCCCAGAGCCGGAGCATTCCGGCAGGCAGGCGTCGCCTAGCAACAGGCGCTTGACCACTGCATTGGGAAGGCGCGGGCTAAGCCACTGCCCCTCATTAGCGCCGTCCCTCCGCCGCGGTATTAAAAGATTAGGCTGCACAAAGGCAGACCATTTCCGTGACTTCTTGATATTTCTTTAAGCCGTGGTTCTGCAGAGTCAGCGAGGGGGGTGGGGAGGGGGGTCAGGGTCTGGATGTAAGGTGCACCCGGACAAGCACAAACGGCTTTAATTAACGCCTGTCAGGCAGCAGCAGAGTTTGTGTGCCAGAGACAAACGGCATCGTCTTCACGGTGCGGGTGGCGGCGGGGGCGGGTCCGGCGGCCGCGTGCGGCGGCGGTGCGGGGTTGGTGTGGAGGGGCGGGGGGGGGGGGGGGGAGAGGACAGACTCCTGCGGTATCTTGGGTCACACTTTAAAAAGGAGAATTTGTTTCTGAATCATTCTGCGCTCGGTTATGCTACTATGTGGAAATATACACAATGCATGGCGTGAGAGTCTTTATTTAAATCAGGATGATACTGGGTTTCAGTCTTAAGACAGATGTTCAGGACCCACATTTCCACATGTCGTGGGTTCAGGGCCCATGGACCCAACACCAATAAGAAATCTGCAAAAAACAAATGACCCCTCAGCTCCAGGGCACCCAAATTCCACAGGGGCAGTGAAAAGAGAGGACAGAAACACCCAACCCCCCCCCCCCCCCCCCCCCGGGGGGAACACCCCAACCCCCCCCCAGGGCGGGGGGGGGGGGGGGCCCCCCAACAAAAAAA
>JAODKM010000058.1:2522321-2545191 GCA_026780845.1 Petrocephalus sullivani | reverse complement strand
CACCCACCCGCATGGGAACACACCCAAACCCCAGCCATGGGCGGGGGCAGGGTCAGCACTCGTACAAAAGACAGCCTTAACTTTGTCTAAAATTAACTGCAAGCTGAAATTGTAAACACAACCAAGTGGAGAAAAAAACTAGAGATGCGGCGATCCGATATTCTGTATTGGTATCAGGCTGATCTTGGCCTAAATTACAGGATCAAAAATCGGGAAGGGGAAAAAAAATGGAATTCAATCCACTAAAAATTACAGAAATTTATTACAAAACTTGCGAAATGTATGGAAGCCTGTTTCCGCCATCTAGACTAGGAAAAAAACACATTCATCTCAAAATTCTGACTTAACTCGAAATTCTAACTTTTTATGTTGAAATTCTGACTTTTTTTTTGCCAATCAGGCAACGTCACCTCCTGTGCAGGATGTTATTTTTAAATACATTACAAGCACGCAATATTCACATAATGTAATCTGCTGGCAATTAGTTTGGATTTTGTGTTAACTCGCGACATTCCGAATGCAGTAAAACGGGGCGGCACTGGTGCTGCCTTCATCGCTTTGGTTTGAGTTATTCGGTTATTCTTCTGATGTCCGCGTTTGCCTCGGAATTCTAGTAGCTTAAAAGAAAACTGAAAGACATACTGTGCGATGTAGTAATAACGTACCAATACCATACGCACATTTATGAATCAAACGCATCACATTAATACATTACGGACTTTTATTACACAAAAATGGAAATGTATCACGCTATTGGCAGTTATTAAATTAATTGTAATTATTACATTATTGGCTGCTACAGACCCCTACAATCATGACATCGCACGATGCGCCTTTCAGCTAATTGTGTCTTTCAAACTACTAGAATTCCGAGGCAAGAAGTATTTGTTTTATGTTGCATTATTTTAAATTGCAGTTCCTGTGTTTTTCCAATGGTTTTTGCACTTTGATTCATTATTAATGTTTCTTTAGATACTAAGCTTTTATGTCATCATGTTTTATTCTTGTATAGTTGCACTTGTCTTCAAGATTTTTTGGATGGTGCTGATCTGTGAAATGCTGCTAAAACTGAGGCCATTTAAATAAATTACTAAACCACGCTCTCTGTGCAATGTTTCTTCCTTATTATATTACAGTTACGATTTTTGTATTTGTGTTAAGGCATTTTAAAGCATTATTTATTGTTGTTTTCGGTTTAAAGAACTAAATTGTATCGGATCAGCAGATATCCAAATTTACAATATCAATATCGGACATCAAAAAGTGGTATCGTGCCACGTCTAGAAAAAACATCATAAAGTAGTACAGGATGCAGAATTTCAGTTAATCTCTCATGTTACTGATTGTTTCCCAGAAACTATGGAATAATCAAATACAGAATGCAAAGCTCATAAAACTAGTTCTGTTCCTCAAAGCATTCCGGTCTTCTGGCAGAGACTCATCGAAACGGAAGTCATTCTTCAGATGTTACAGACCGAGAAAGTAGCTTCTGGAGGAACATCTAACCTTGAAAAGACAAAAGGCTGTAAATCAATATTTTCCATCAGGTCTCCAGAGTATTAGTCACTGAGACAGACTGGCATGTACAGATAACAAAAACAATAACAGATACAAAATTCTCAGTTGTGTGTTTAAGACTGAAACCACACTGGTACTGATCCAACCTCTTCCTCTCTCAGTGCAAAACTCTGACTCAGCAGTGTGACAGTGACCCACATACATAATTTTGTTCTGTGTGGGCCAGATCCAGCTGAACACACTCTGAACACAATTCACATCCCCTCAATGGTCTCTCTTGCAAACACACACACACACACACACACACAGAGCTGACCTGAGCCTGAACAGCAAAGTGCTGAGGTTTGAACCAATCCGATTGTACAGAATATTCTAGTCAGATTTATGCTCCATAGCGGGATCTCATCAAAATATAAAATCGCATAGAAGCAGTTTTGCCCAAACAGTTGACAAAGCAGAATCCCAAACGTGAATAAAAGAGCCGGGGCCACAAAATGCCATTTATCTGCTTTTTTTATGCCGAGCAGCAGATCCACCATCTGCCCGATGAGACGCCAAGACCGGCTGGCCTCGGATTCACGAGGGAACACTGCGTGACCGGGGGCTGCCCTCGATGAGTGTAACACTCACGTTTATATTGTAAAGCTGAAAATCTCAGAACAGAATTACATACGGAGCAGAGAACGAGTAACGAAACTTGTCTTGAAAAAAAAGTAACACCTCAGCCCATTTCTAAATCAACATTAAGGCAAAAAAAAAAATTAAAAAGAGGGCGCCAGAGGCCCCCTTTCAGTCATCTTTACCCTCACACAGCGCTTACTGCAGCCTCAGCGCCAGAGGCTCATTCAGTCATCTTTACCCTCACACAGGGCTCACTGCAGCCACAGCGCCAGAGGCCTCATTCAGTCATCTTTACCCTCACACAGGGCTCACTGCAGCCTCAGCGCCAGAGGCCCCCATTCAGTCATCTTTACCCTCACACAGGGCTCACTGCAGCCTCAGAGGCCCCCATTCAGTCATCTTTACCCTCACACAGGGCTTACTGCAGCCTCAGCGCCAGAGGCCCCCATTCAGTCATCTTTACCCTCACACAGGGCTTACTGCAGCCACAGCGCCAGAGGCCCTCATTCAATCATCTTTACCCTCACACAGTGCTTACTGCAGCCTCAGAGGCCCCCATTCAGTCATCTTTACCCTCACACAGCACTTACTGCAGCCTCAGCGCCAGGGGCCCTCATTCAGTCATCTTTACCCTCACACAGGGCTCACTGCAGCCACAGCGCCAGAGGCCCTCATTCAGTCATCTTTACCCTCACACAGCGCTTACTGCAGCCACAGTGCCAGAGGCCCTCATTCAATCATCTTTACCCTCACACAGGGCTCACTGCAGCCTCAGAGGCCCCCATTCAGTCATCTTTACCCTCCTTCCGAATCCCTGTTTTGTTCCCTCCGTCTCACAGCAGATGTCCAGCGTGTCACCGAAGACCCGTGCCCGGCTCCATCCCACCCAGAGCAGGCTATTCTCACACGGTTTTGCCAGGAACCCAAACCCCTGCCCGCTTCGGAGGTAGCCAGCGTGAAAAATCATGTCCCTGGTGGAGTTATTAGATTTGCGGTGGACTCATTTGCGGTTCTGCCGGGCAGCCATTAAGGTGATGTGCTCAGGAGAAAACGTGAGGGAAAACAGATGAAGAATCCTGATTAAAAGCAAATAGGCTTAAGCTAGCAGCACTGGCGCATGGAACCTGGACGAGTCAGTATACCTCTCAGCTAATGTTATAGTGACCTGCAGAGCAGCATGAAAGTGCACATGACGAAAGGTGACGGCTCCAAAGACCTGTGACTGAGAGTTTTGGCTCTAGAAGCAGGATAAAGCTCCTGGCCAGGCTGTTCCTCATTTCACAGTAAAAGGAAGCTGGGAAGGTGAGTTAGGAAGTACCGAGTCGGGGAGAAGGGAGATGCCCGGTGGAGCTTTGGTGGCGTTTAACCTGCGGGAAAGGTGGCAGGGGAGGCAGTGAGGGGCAGGGCAGGGGGTGCGAGACGGTGGCGCCGGGGGCTCAGAGGGGAGCACGGGTACAGTAACGACAAAGGGTCTATTCATCTGCAAAATGGCCAACAGTATTATACCCAACTCAGGTGGGACACGGTGGCTTGATGGACGTCATGGTGGGGAAGAAAAAACACTGTCACTTTCACACTAGACCACAAACTCAATCACGCACAAACCCTGACTTTCAGACAAAGAGGCCACAAGTCGATGTTTTACATACTTGATTTTCCAGCATAAACAAAAAACACACACCAAGAATGGTGACATTACTCTCCAAGACAAGCCTCTCGAAATAAACCGCCCGCCTCTCCTGACCCCCTCCCCTCCTTAAATCACTCTCTCCTAGCCAGGCTATGTGTGGGATGAGGACAAGCCCCCCCCCCCCATCCGATTATCCGAGCGCAGCTCCCTGATAACCATCTCAGACCCCCACGCCAGCTGTTAGCGCTGATGGGTAAAGGCCACCATCACCAAGCCGCATCTGATTTTCCGCGTCATTTTCAGGGGTTTAGGAATATGCACTTTAACCTTAGCCGAATGGTAAACTAGTTCCCTTCACCCATCCATACGCACTGGGACACTCCTCCACCGGTCACTTCCTGCACCATTAAATGACACCACGAGTGATAGCACACTGCCCCCGACTCACATGGCACATCACCAGAGGGCCCTGCGGTGGAATTGGGGGGAGGACTGTGAGACCAGAGGGATTTCCCCTATGTGTGTGTGTGTGTGTGTGTGTGTGGTTGGTGGGGGGGGGCGTAATTACAGCACATCTGTGTCACACATGGGGGTACCCTGGGTGGGGGGTGCGTGCCCTACACCACATCCAACCCCCCAAAAATCAATACAGAGGCTCGCTTACTTCACTGGACATCTGCCGGTTCGAGCTGCTGAGTTTATCGCTTACAGCAGCGCGTAGGGCCATCTGTAGGCCTGCACCTGGTCTGCACTCACGCGCCAACGTCTGGAACCCCAAGAGCACATGACTGCTGGTGTTACTCAGCGTGTCCTGGCCATGAGTTCGTGATCTGAAATCTATGATCCACGCCCCGTCTCGGCACAACAACAACCTGGAGCAAAACCGACGAAAGAGGTCTTCCTGGGACACGTGTCAACTGTAAGCTCACGGTATGGGAATAATGTGCCCTTAGTCATATGCAAATCAGCAGACATGTCACCGCGACAGAAAGGTACTGACTTTTTAAATATGTTGCTTCACCTACATTCAACAGACACTCTTATCCAAAGAGATGTAGACTTGAGAAAGCAGAGCCAGGCAGTCCCTGCAGCAGCTGGCCATTAGGGGCCGTATTCAGGTGCACAACGGTGACATCACTCTGCTGAGCCTGGGATTTGAACCAGCGACCTTCTGATTAGGGTCTTAACCCACTGCACCACACAGAATAAATCACCACACTCACACAAACATCCAAACATCTCATAAATACATCTAGGACCCGAGGACTACTGCATAACCCCAACTTGCCATTCTGGTCTGCATTACTGGATTTTCCCATAATTCCCAGCTCACCACTGAGGCTGCCTTGTCAAGAAAAAGACTACAGAGCAGCAGATACACAATACTCCCACAAAGGAGAGCTGATATAGTTGGGTATTCAACTTTGCTGCCTTAAATATATCAGACATCTCCGGGATTAGACTTTCCGCCCTCTCCCGCCATGTGTCGCCTTAGTGTGGCTAAGGGACACTGCAGTGCTTTGCTCACATCTCTGCCGGATCAGGCACCACTAACCACGCGCTGTTTAAACAAGCACACAGTTTAACAAGTGCCTCATTATCGCAGATTTACCGGTCACTCCCTGAATGACAAATGAAATCCAGGGGGTGGCCACAAGGCCCCGCGTTGGGTGGGATTTGCAAACACCTGGCCGATTTCAGTGCCGTCTCCAAACGCACCCCGCTGACATAGGTTTGGGCAGCCCACATTTCATCAGGAAACAGTTACGGCACCCCCTCCGTCCACAGCCCCCCCAGCGGGAACGGCTAACCGGCGTCTCTTACTGTTACTGGACTTGAGGTCGCGGTGGATGATGGGCACCACAGCCTCCTCGTGCAGGTACTGCATACCCCTGGCGATCTGCACCGCCCAGTTGACCAGGATGTGTGGCGGCACCCTCCTCCCGGCCAGCGCCCGGTTCAGGGTGCCCCCCCTGGCATACTGCATGACCAGGCAGAAGTTGGGCTCGTTCAGGCAGACGCCTTCCAGCTTTATGATGTTGGTGTGCAGCAGCATGGAGAACAGCTTGGCCTCCTGCTTGACGCTCTCCGCCGTGGAGGTGATGTCCTCGTCCGGGTCTTGTCGGGCCGCCTTCACCGCCACCTCCTGCCCCTTCCAGGTCCCCCGGTAGACCTTCCCGAAGCCCCCCACCCCAATGATCTCCTCCAGGACGAGTTCACTGAAGGGGATCTGCACCGGGGAACTCGGGCTGCTCTCCCGCATGCCGGCAGCGCCGCCGTTGGGCAGCCTGTGATACACGACCGGCTGGTAGGTTACGTAGTTGGAGGGGAATATGCCGACCCGATGGTTAATTTTACCGGTCCACCATCCCTCGTCCCCCGATATGGCCACATCCTTGGACAGCACCTCCACCACGTCCCCCCGCCGCAGGCTGAGCTCGTCCTCCCCGCTGGCCTCGTAGTCAAACACGGCGGTCCACAGCGACCGGGGGCACAGGGGGGCCGAATGAGCCCAAGCCGCGCTGCGGGGGGACTCGCCCCGGCCGTCGGCGCCGGCGCTCGGCCGCTCTTCGCCGTCTGGGAAACCGGCCCGGGCAGCATCCATGGCGCGATGCGTGCGGCCGCACCATAAGGTGCCGGTGTCGGGGCTCGGAAGTCGCGGCAAAAACGAGTAAGAGGAAGGTGGGAAAGAAAAGAACCGAGCGGGGGGCGTCAAACAAGCAGCCGGCTAGAGGAACCCGGAGCGCCGCGCTGGCCGGTGCCGTCCCGGGGCATTCCAAAGCCCCGCTCCGGGGGCCGCTCGGTAACCGCGTCGGCGAGCCCGGCCCGGAGCCTTCACAAAGCAGCGGCGGAAGGCGAGAAGCCCGCGGCCGGACCCCGGATCCCCGCCGCGCTCCCCATGCTCTCCGACAGCGGTGGGACCGCAGGTGCCGCCCGGCGACAAAGTCTCCGCTCCCGCTCGCTACATGTGAGCGCAGCCTGTAAAAAGTTTTTAAAGTAACAGTAAGTAACAGAAAGTAAGAGTCCGATCGCCGTCCAGCCCCCAGCCCCCAGCCCCTGTCCCCCTCTTCCTAACCCCCCGCCCCTAAGCCCCCCAGCCCCTCTCCCTCTCCCTCTCCCTCCGGCTCCAGTGACACTTAAAAACTTTAAGCCGCAGGTTTCGCTTTGATCGCCGCCCTACGGCTCTCGCTGCCCCCCCTTAAAGCACATTCGCCCCGATCGATCCCGCGCACCGCAGCCGCCGAGCGCCCTCGCTCTCCGGAGGAGGGGGGGGACACCGCTCTGCCACGACGGTCCCAGAAAGTTCCTGCAGCTCGACTCAAAACAGCGAGCAGAGGCGCGCCGCCATCTCTCCCGGACGCTGGCAAGCGCTGCGCGCCGATTGGCGCGCCCGGCGCACGTGACGCGCGCGTCCCCGGGAGAGAAGACGGGGCGGGGCCGCGCTTGGCGACGTGGACGCGCAAAAGACGCGGCCCCGTCTGCCTTGCGCTCATTTATTCATTAGTACGCGCGTTAAAATGTATGCGACGGGCCTGTATATTACATGCTGATACAATGCAGAGACATCCAGATGTGCGAGGTCGGGCCATACCTGTATGCGAATTTTAGGTCTACATGTTTTTTTAAGTCTATGCTCTCTCGATTATTCTGAAATTATATATTATCACTGTGCGCTAGTTAGTCTCCTGGAATGCTTATGTCTCAAGTTATTATCCGTCCGCAGATTTAAAAATTATATATTTTCAGGATAACCATGAATATTTCACATCGCTAAATTGTTAAAAGGACACTCATGCAAATACTGCAACCCGGTGGTCAAAATAATAATTGCCACTGGAATTTACACTATTTACTAACGAGACTTTACTAGCTGCCTGCGTTCCTGACCTGTAGCAAATACATCTGTTTAATAATGTTGAATTTTCGTGTGTAGTTTGTTTCTGTGATGCCGTTAGTTATTGCTCAGCGTTATTTGTTTGATGTTTTCTGCGTCACTTGATGTTCCTGTTGTCATTATCGTCGCATGCTGGCCACTAAGTGTTATACTCTCTTATAATGCACTACTACAGTAGCTGACAGTCTGCATGAGGCATGTGAGTAAGCGTCTTGTTGTACTAGGCCTAAGTACACGTGACGACAACCTTCAACATAAAATAAACCTCTGATGATTTTTCTTAGCGGGTTCTACACGAACACTATTTACTTCTAAGCCTTTTGCTCTTGATGTAGGCTACACGATACCGATAGCACCTTGGCAGGGTCGGATAACTCCTGCACGGCGATGAAGTGAATAGATCCTATTAAAATGGGGGAACTGCCGTATATTCTACACCTGTACCATGTGCTATTTGCTGCAGGACATGTCAGTATATAATATATAAATATGTCCCAGTGTCCCACTATATAAAAGCCCCAGCTCGGAAGACGACGCTGTATGCGAAAGATGATTTCCAAAGACTTTAAGAAGCATCAAAGGTTTATTCACACCTATATGAAAAAAATGCGATAGGAAATACGTTTTTACTGAGGCGTAATTAGGTATTGTAAATCATGACAGCTTACCTAACAGGTCTAACTGCTAATTGGTTCACCTGTATGAGACGGACAGGCCTACGCTCCAAAATGTAAAGTGGGTAGAATTACTGAAACCCGCAAATGTAGGCCAGCCGTCTATTCCGTGATATTCTCATGGCCAGCCGTTCAGAGATGGTTAACACCGCCGCTGCGGCGCGGATGGTGCGTGAGCGCAGCCGGAGCTGCCGCTCGGCGCTGGTCCGTCCCTCGCACGTCACGTTACCGACTGCGGACTGGGGGAGCCGCAGGACTGCATGCGTACAGCATCTGACAATGAACCGAGACGGGGCAATGGGGAGAGGAGCGCACGGGCGGCCCACGACAGACGGGGGAATTGCTAAATAAAGGGACGCCGCCCGCGGATTCGGATCACGCCTTCCTGCTGTGTTCTTCTCGGCGAGATGGGTTCTCAGGTGGTCCAAACTCTGCGACAGGGAGTATGGGCATCCCTCACGGGAGGGTGGTACCATGACCCGGAGCAGAACAAATTCAATAACTCGTGTCACCTCTATTTGTGGATGTTTCTGCTTGTGCTGCCGCTGTCGCTGCATCTGGTGAGTACGAGCTCCAGAAGGACTTACATTATTCATCTGAATGGCGTTATATTATATCCACTCAGAGGATTCCTCTATGCCATGGTGGAAGACAGCAGCACACAGCCCAAGGCGATCTGCGCAGGATGTCTTGCGGTGGAGTTTATTTTAAATACGCGTGTAATGGTCCAGCGTTCGTTCTGAGCGCATCGGCGACTGTCGCATTATGTCGCCGCATTCTGAAACGCACGGCGATGGAGCGCTATTGCTGAAGCTGGACCTGCTCCGAGGCATTTCGACGACCAAAAAAAAAGATATTTTCTACCAAACCGTGCACTGGCGACGTATATTACAGAAGAGGCGGCATTCTGGCAGCTCTAAGCACGCACAGAAGATAGATGCGTGACAGACGCCGGAGGTGCGGCGTCATCGGCACGATAATCTGCCCCTGGTCCCTGCCGAGGATTCCTGCGTGTTACGCTCACTCCCCATTTCACCCTTAAAGGATGCAATGTGCTGTATTGCGTGGTTGTGTTTGACTACAGTAATTTACGTATGAAACCCGCTGGCTTTGCAGTTATTTTGCTTTTAGGGAGGTAAGGGGGCGCGGCGTATGCTTTGTGCGGTTCCGTAGTCCGGCTCAGCACATGAAAATGGGCAGGGCATCGCATCCCTTAGCCTGGCCCGAATCTGCGGCGGTGGGAGAGCAGACCACCGTCTGGCCGTCAGGCTTCCCAGCACGATTACACAATAGCCCGCTATACAGCGTCACCTACGACACCTGCGGCCGTTGGGGACATTTTAATCACAATACAATAATATTAACGCAATCGGATAAACATCCCAAACCCGAAAGCAATTAGGTAATTAGGCACTCGTTTAACATTTTAAAGGAAATGCAAAAAGAATCAACCTTCATTTTTATGTTTATATCTTTTGTGTTATTTTTTTTTTACTTTAGTGTGGTGTGAGTATGTTTTAGACCGTTTCAATAGCATCATTACTTTTTAAAACTTCACAGTTGAAGCGCTCACATACAGACAGCATGTCAAATTCGCCAGAGATTAGGGTGCCTTTCAGCTGAAAAGATCTGCTTAGTTTAAATAGGACATTTTGATGAGATGCTTCGCACAAATCACAACAAATGGGATTTAAAATGAAAGCTGGCCCAGTTGTGCTGATTCATTTTGGCTAATCTTGTTAAAAAGGAAAACAAACCGAAACATATTTTTAAAGCAAAATGAATCAGTCTTTGTAAGGGCCAAGCTAAGCATATCAATATATTATTTCATTTGATATAAATACTGTGTCTTCCCTGGAGAAGGCATATCATGACATATCTGGCATATTTGTTAATTGCTTAATGGACAAATAGAGAGTGGTGTTAAGTGGATTCGGGGTGTCACGGTGCTCAGACTGTATTCCTGTCTTTCCCTACAGGCTCTCCCGCCCACCACACTGGCCCTCAGCATTTACTGTTCCATAGTGACAGTCTTCTTCGTTCTCATAAAGATGGTTAATTATCGGCTGCACCTCATGTTTGACAAGGGCGACATCGTGGCCCAGGGAAGCCTTTCAGACGTCAGCAAGGGGACAGAGAAGAAGAGGCAGGCCTCTGAATCCTGTGTCCCGCCGAGCCTTAGGTGAGACAACTTTCAGTCACTTTTCAGTGCCCCTGCTGAATAGGACACGCAGTTACAGAAGAGGGATACATTTCCGGCTAGCCAAGTCCAAGAGCTGCTACTGCTAGATTACTGTGGTCAGAAAGTGGAAAAGAAATTGTTAATAAACAGGAGGAAATCAGATGTTCCCTTTGTGCATGAGCATTAAAACCTTATCATATGCTATTCAGGATATAAACCAGTATAAGCTGTAAGTAACATTCTCTAATATGGTAGTGTTTTATTCTCCTCTGTGTGATAAATCGTTATGAGAGTTTACCGCCCATGGATGTTGTTCATTAATGACCTTTTAAGGGAGGGGCTCCGTTAGACATCTGCTAACTGGTGGGCGTGGCCTTCTCGTTAGGAAAAGCAGCACTGCCCCCGACAGCGTGGCCATGACGGTGCTGACCAGGAACCGGCCCAGTCCCATCATCCAAGTCACAGTCAAACAGACAGAGACAGACCCGGGATTAATAGGGGTGGTTAGTGTACTTCCTTTTTGAACTTGAACTTTCCAGATGTTTCCATACAAACCAAACCCTAAGATCACCAAAACCCAGGGAGGAGGTGTTTTTCAGTTTTTACGATGCCTTTGTTCCTCTGGTGATGATGCAAATGTAGAAGTAATTATTATTTTTATACACTGAATGTGTTTCCCCAAACTCTTTCCAGAAAGAGTAACTATGTAATGGTGTTGTCAGTTTTTGCACTCTCTGGCTTTGGTGATTTCACAAGGAATTTTCCTGATTTCTGTGGAATGTGTCCTTCCTCTGCTCGTGACCTGGCCCTGTGTCTCAGACATGGCTGAAAATGTGAGTGTCTGTGGCCATATTGACTCTGGGAACATCATGCTTGCATCCTTTCTTTCCTGTCACAGGAGGTCCCAAGGTCAGAAGTCACAAGGAGCAATGAAGGTATGTTCAGGACTCATAAACTGTCTGAGATAACAACCTGTTTATTGCTTCAATATGCACTGCCAAACTTAAAACATTTCTGTACCCATGCAAATGTAGCATCATCTAGCTGTATGATTTAATCCATTGCTTAGTGAGACCTTTAATAAGACTTTAATAATATGAAAAATAAATGACTTAATATCTTACCCAAGCAATCCCAGTTAAGTGCCTCGTTAGGGAATAACTGGGGTTTAAATATAGACTCAGCCCAGTGGAGCCCAGCTTCGCCTCATGGCTGTCCAAATTGCACCTTGCTGGGGTACAGTTCCGCCTCCTGGCTGTCCAAATTGCACTTTGCTGGGGCACAGCTCCGCCTCCCAGCTGTCCAAATTGCACTTTGCTGGGGCACAGCTCCGCCTCCCAGCTGTCCAAATTGCACTTTGCTGGGGCACAGCTCCGCCTCCCAGCTGTCCAAATTGTACCTTGCTGGGGCACAGCTCCGCCTCCTGGCGGTCCAAATTGCACCTTACTGAGGCACAGCTCCGGCCTCCCGGCTGTCCAAATTGCACCTTCCTGGGGCTCAGATCTGCCTCCTGCAACCTGTTTTTCTTAATGCCCCAAAATTTAGTAAATGATTCAAAGTGAACAGTTTAATAAAAGGTTGGTTTCACGCAAAAGAATCATGCTTTGTCATCAGCTCTAATGTTAATTTTCATTAGTTACTTTTAACATTTACCTAACCTTTAACCTTTACTGCTGTCGCTCTTAATAACTAGACTCTGCTAGACGTGTCTAAGAAGCAATCCATGAATAACTTGATATAATGCATTTTACAATTCAATAAGCAAGAATAATACAAGCTATATTGATACATTTGTAAGTTTACATGTTACGTTTAAAAAAAATCAAGTACACTCCTTACCCGACAGGGCTTCCCCTCCTCTCTGATTTTGATTTAATCTCTGGGTATTTCATGAAACACATTCTTAAGAACCAACTGGTGCCTCCTACAGCCCTGATTGAGAAGTCAGCAGGGAAGTCCCCACCTGAGGAAAGGCCCACATCTGAAGAGTCGCGGGGGTACCCGCCGGATCCACCCGATAAGCCTCTGACCATGGGGCGGAAGCTGACCCCAGACCGAGACACGGCAGATGAGGGGCTGCCCCCTTCCAAGGACAGCGATGAGGAATCGGAGGTGGAGAAGGAGACCCAGGGTGCTGACGTAAGTGTTCCACAACCCGCCGGCGAGCTGGAGGAGGCCGGGACCCCACAGGATGGCACGCCGGAGGAGAACTACTGCTCAGACGAGATTGCCGTGGTCCTGGTAGACAACTCCAGCCCGTCAGCCATTCTGGATGAGAACGACACAGTGAAGATCGTCATCACCATGAGCTGTGATGCTCAGACCGCTGCTGAGCTGGAGGAGTCTGTCAAGCTCCACCTCTTGGAGTCGGCACAGGAGCAGCGGGGCGACGGGCCTGTCAAGATACCTGTCATCACCTTCGACTCACCTGAGGATGATGGGTCAGCTGTCGAGGAGGAGGGGCCGCCTGACCCCAAGATTGAAACCACCGCCCATCAGCTTGAAGAGCGGGTAGGGTCTGACTCGGTGGCTCAGGATAACAAGGACAATGAGGATCTTGATCTGCTGGAGCCACCCAGCCCTCAGCTGACCAATGAGAACAGTTCCTCAGGCATCGATATCAGGTCCCATCCGGACGAGGGAGACCTGCCTGAGTTAAAGATGGACAGCGATGGCTTTCTGCAGATCCCCCTTGGAGGGCACCAAAGCACAGGGACAAGGTTACAGGCAAGGGGTTTGAGCATTGACAGCGGCACAGACGCTGTCCTAGAAGCCAACAAAGACAAGATCCGCACAATGACGTCTTCCAAGTCAGACCTGGAGGCCAAGGAGGGCCAGATGCCTAATGAATCCAACTTTGTGGAGTTTGTGACACTGCTAGAATCCATCAACAGCACTAGAGGATCCAGCGGTACCCCCCCCGATGAGGAAGCCGAGGATGCTGGGAAGGCCACGGTTGAAGGTGAGCTCCTGGCCTCCCAGCATCTGCCTCTGTGCCCTGTGACTCGAGCCTCTTTCACATGCAGGAGGCATAATTAAATTCACACCCATAACAGTCTTTAATTTGCCAAAGACCGCTAATGTGTTCCCATCTTTCAGAAGAAAGCGTCATGGCCACGAAAAACAATGAGGACACAGAGACAGAGAGACAGAAGGAGCATCCCGATCCTCCCAACAGTCTGGCCATGTCCGACATGACCCAGACCACAGCAGAAAAGCAGATTCCCATCGTCTCCCCAGACAGGTAGGTACTCTTCTTGATATGATTAATTCCACTTGGATATCAAAGTAACAATGGTTAGTCTTTGGCCAAAAGTCCTCAGAACCATCAGGAATAGTTCCACATAGCATCCATTTACCTGAAACACAGTTTGGCTCCATCTCCCTCAGCCCTCAGACAGACAAGGACAAGGATCCGGACTATGACTCCCTTCCTTCTCAGACATCCCAGTCCGAAAGCTCAATGCTGCAGGTCATTTGTAGGCCGGAAGCCACATCCAAGGAAGAAGCATACACCTTCCACACAGTCCACCGTAAGTGAGACCATGGAGCTCTGCTTGGAGGTGACTTGGGCCAAAACAAAATCTAAATTTTTTTATTTTAAACTGCAGGAGAACGACCTCGCAAGCTCTATGCTGAACGAGCGCTGAATTTGCCTCTCGGGGCAGAACTAATTACCGGAAACATCTGGTAGGTTCATCAGCCATTTAAATTAGCATTGCACTCAAGTGCAGAAAGCCATTGCCCATGTGCAGGTCTCGCCACACACGAATGCAGATGTTTGATCTGGACAGACGAATGGAGTGGAGCTGTGGAAAGTATCCCATAATCTAGGTCAGGGGTAGGGAACCTGGTCCATGGAGAGCCGGTGTGGGTGCAGGTTTTTGGGATGACCTCTCTATCAGCCAATAATAAAGCATTGGTTGTTCCTGTCCTGGGAACCCAGTCTTATTGGCTGATTCAGAAGTCATCCCAAAAGCCCGCACCCACACCGGCTCTCCATGGACCAGGTTCCCTACCCCTGATCTAGGTGCTTCTCAGCTTTTCACAGGGCTGTAGAACATGCATTTGTGTGTCCTGTCTTCAGCTTTAATGACAGTAGGAACCCGTCCCTCTTATGCCCAGCGATCTCCTGTCTACGTCGTCTAACTCTGAGGGCCAGGATGGCATCGCCGGGCCTCACACGGAATGCCCCTTCCAGCGGCACGTCATCCCCGCCCATCGGCTCCGGCCCAGGAGAACACATCCTGAAATATTCCAGGCACGTCTGCTTAGCCCTCTGGTTCCCCAGGAGGTGCTTGCTAGGCAGATAACTCCTGAAGGATAGCAGCATGCTATTGGCTGAGTTGTTATTGTTGTTATTTGATAGGAGGAGGACTCACTGGACGAGTCCTCAGATACCTCCACTCAGGTGAAGCCCTCACACAAGCTGTACTACAAGCTGAAGGTTTTCCCTGGAAAGTGGATCAATATCCTGTATGATCGCCTCACTCTGCTAGCGCTGCTGGACAGGTAATGGGCCAGAATGTCCCTGGTTCAGTTCGCATATCCTTTTAAGATCCATCTTGAGAGGAACTTACCAAACCTCCCCTCTTTCTCCCAGGAACCATGATGTAGGGGAGAACTTGGTGTCTGTGTTTCTGGCTGTTCTAGTGGCTTTTCTTGGATTCCTCCTGTTGAACCAAGGCTGCTTCAAGGACATCTGGGTCTTCCAGTTCTGCCTTGTGATTGCAAGCTGCCAGTACTCTTTGCTAAAGGTAGGGTGCATTTCTGTTCATCGCTGGACATAAATGACATACTTTAGTTTGAATAAACGGTATACATGAAAACATTTCCTTGGTAGACAACAGTAAAGTAAATGGTGGATGATAAAAGCTAATTCAGTTTAAAAATCTTGACCCTCTCTTTCAATTAAATGCTATTGGATCCCTTACTAGGTCTTCATCTCTGCAGTGTTTTGGGGGATTTTTAAAGTACCCAAACTGTCCATTAGGTGGCACTGTCACTGTCCTGACCTTTTACAATCCCCTTGTGTGTTTCAGAGTGTCCAGCCGGACGCTGCTTCACCTACCCATGTAAGTGTGAGATCGGCAGTGCGCCCGTGATGGTGGTACAGCGGCGCCAGCGTGCGCTTTGTTTACCTCCGTCTAATGGATGTCTTTGTGGGTGCCTCTTCAGGGGCACAATCCCATCGTGGCTTACAGCAGAGCGGCCTACTTCTGCATGGTCTGCGGCCTCATTTGGCTGCTGGACGTGCTGCTGAAGACACGGAACCTTCCGGTGGCCACGGTGTACGGCCTAACTATTGTTCCATCTGACGCCCTTATGTTTGTAAGAGATATTTTGATAGGTAAGTGATCTCAGTATCTCTATGATTTTAAACGTTGCTGTTTAATTACTAGCTTCCAGAAGGTGGTGGCAGAAACCTGACGTTGTTGAAAACTCTTTGTCTCACCTCACGTAGGCTTTACCTACTGCTTCCCCATCATATTTCTCATTGGGCTGCTCCCCCAAATTAACACCTTTGTGATTTACCTGCTGGAGCAGATCGACATGCACTTCTTCGGTGGGACAGGTGAGTGCTGCCTGCCTTTCCGTCTGCCGGTGCGCCGGCCTCCCTCTGCCAGCCGCTGAGCCACCTGTCTCCTGCCCAGCTGCCACGGGGCTGTCCTCGGCTGTCTACGGCATGCTGCGCAGTCTCACCGTGCTGTCGCTGCTTTACGGATTCTGCTTCGGCGCCCTGAAGGTGCGTCCGCGCTGCATAAATGACACTTGGCTGTAGCTAAACACAGGAAGCCATTCTGGCCCTGAGCCTTTGCTGCATTCTCGGTACTTATTCTGTGACACCGTAAAGAGTTCAGAGCATTAGCCGAAAATAAAGATATAAATATATAGACTGTAAAACATTGCACAGTATTGCACGCCTTAAAGTGGGATAGCATCCGTTTTCAGCTATAGAAATTATATGGCAATAGTCATGTATCAACAGTGGTGGAATGGTGGCTAACTGCATTTCATGTGTCATGTCAGCAGTACTGAACGATCCCAAGCCTACAGTTCCAAAACTAACAACACTTAGTCATTGGTTTAATGTGGATATGTTATTAGCTAAACTTTCTCACTTTTTTTTCATTGGCTAACCATTGGCCATCTTAGTTTTATCGGCTGACCATTGCCCACCATAATTTTATTGGCTGACCATTGCCCACCATTGACTGTCTAAATCATCCGACAGGAACCCTGGGATGAGCAGCACATCCCGGCCCTCTTCTCCGGATTCTGTGGCCTCCTGGTGGTCTTTTCCTATCATCTGAGTCGCCAGAGCAGTGACCCTTCTGTTCTCCTGTAAGACCCATTTCCGCCTCGCCCATTAAATGATGGCATGGGAGATTACAGTAAGGTGGTGCTGGGGATGTCCCACTGTGGAGGAGGCCCTAATGAGGACTGACCTTCACTGTCTTGCTGCTGGGAAGGTCTTTGGTCAAAGCCAAACTGGCACCTGCCCTGAGAAGCAGGACAGAGGATGACACTCCATCCTCTGAGGACTGTGAGGACCCCCTTCCTGAGAAGCTCAGGAATTCAGTGGTAAGGCCGTTGTGTGTCTAACGCCATCTCGTATGCCAGAATACAGTATTCGCAAAGTGAAGGTGCCAACCTCAGTCAACCAGAATGACACCACCGTGATGTTGTGAAGCCAACTGGAAGCATGCCCTCTCTCTTAATGGATGTAAAGTAGTATTGGATCAGGCAAGATGCCCAATTTCCCTTGTCATTACAGAAGGAGATTCTGCACTCGGACTTGATCGTTTGCACTATGGCTTCAGTGTTGACATTCGCCATCACATCTAGCACGGTCTTCCTGTCCCTGAAGGTGAGCCCCACTACCCTAACCCTAACCTCTTCGAAGGGTTTTATGGTGTATTATGAATGTGCAAGTAAGCGGTGTAAATAATGAGGACATAGTGGCCAGCAAGCCATTTGAAGAGTCTGGCCAAGTAGACCAGCATGAGGATGACCAAAGCTCTTCGTTCTCTGTTCCCCACAGCCCTTTGTTGCCATAGTGCTGTACGCACTAGCAGGGACTGTGGGGTTTGTCACTCACTACCTGATCCCTCAGCTGCGGAAGCACCATCCCTGGCTATGGATCTCACGCCCAGTGCTCAAGAGCAAAGAGTACTCCCAGTTTGAACCCCGAGGTCAGATCCTGGATCCCACCTATCACTTAGCTTAGCGTTGTTTTGCAGAAAGCCCGGTTGAAATGTGGGGGCCACCGGGCTTATTCACAACAAAAGTGTGTCACAGTAAGGGGGGCAGGACACTAACGTGTGCTCTGATCCTTCAGACGATGCCCATCTGATGTGGTTTGAGCGCCTCTACACGTGCCTTCTGTGCTTCGAGAAGTACGTCATCTACCCGGCCATTGTGCTGAGTGCCCTGACTAACGACGGCTTCTCCCTCAGCCACCGCGAGCGCCTGGGAATCCAGTTAGTACCGCTTACGCTCTGAGTGCTGACTGCATGCGAGTCCGTCTCCCTCACCTGATAGGTCTGATTCCGCCTCATTCCCCCAATAAAGCCAAGTGTAACAGTTGGCAAAGTTGACAAGGAACAAGACAGTTTTATTACTGTAAACACTGAATGACAGTAGATTGGCCTCTCCTAACCCCCATTTTGCTTTGGTGCCCAGAGAAATCCAATTTTAATCCTCACAAGACCGGGCCGCCTACCCAAATCTGGCCTGTGCCCTACTTTTCCATGGAATGTTAACGCTCGTATGAACTACCCCCGGGGCCTCTTGAACACACAGTTGGTACGGCTCCTTTGATAGCTGCTGGTATGACTGAGAGAGTGTTGTTTTTGGAGCAGAGCTGTAGCTTGGGGGGGTAGCCTGCCATGCCAACAAAGAGGGGCCAGGTGGCGAATGGGACACCAACACAAACCCAATTCATATCATTAAGCAGCACTGCCACCTGCCATATTCAACACATTGAGGACCTTACCTGGTGCTCATGCCTGTTCTGCATCTGGGATAAGTTCACTTTGCATGGTCATGAATTGTTAAGTGTTTCTAGTTTGTGAGTTTGTGAAAATTGTTATAAGTAGAACTGTAATGGTGTTGAAAGTTGTTTGTATGCAAGGCTGGGTGTACCCATAAGGGGTTTTACAAATCATTCTCAAATCATAAATTTGAGAAAGTGATGGTTCTGAAATGCAATTTTAGTTTATATGGCAGGTGCTTGTTCTGAGGGCCCTGTGCCCACATTACCCGAAAATTTGTACATTTCAATTCTAGTGCTTTTATGTTATTACAGCTATCTAAACAAAGCCATCTTAACGTATCTGACTTGTGTTTCATCTGGTTTTGATGTCTAACTTATGTTGGTGCACCCATGTGACCTCCCATAATCTCTGCCCCCCTCCCCCTATGCCACTGCTGTTCTTGACCAGAGCAAACCACTCAAGTGTCTGTGTCTCGCTCCAGCTGTGATGTCTTCTTGATGACAGTTGCTGGGATGAAGCTCCTTCGCTCTGCCTTCTGCAATCCCAGCTACCAGTTCGTCACACTCACCTTCACCATCGTCTTCTTCGAGTTCGACTGCAGCGGGGCCTCCCAGACCTTTTTGCTTGACTTCTTCCTCATGTCCATAGTCTTCCACAAGGTCAGTCGGGTCAGTGGTTGCGGTAGGGTGGGCGAGACAATGAACCTTAGCCTCTCTCCCTGCATATTGCAATGCAGCCAGTTATCCTAGTGCTACTTTTCAAAATGCTGAAGGTCAGCCAGTGAGGAGTAAAGACAGGAACACGCTCCCCTGAAGTTAATTCTGCAGGCTGCAGGCTTCATCGAGCCACGTACCACTCTTGGAGAAAAGTGCTGTTAACTCAACTCCACATGAACACATCTGTTGACAACACATAAAGCATTGCAGGGCAATGAGGGGAACCCGGTGGAACCTAGGAAGGTAGCTTTATGGAGGCCTCTTTGCTGAGGACGGGAATTGGATCCAGAGGGGTTTGACTCTGGTTTTAGAAGCCTGAATTGGATGGCTTATGTGTTCGTTCTCAAGCAAAAGGTCAAAGGGTCCCAGAATACTGTATGCTGTGGTCTTCTAGTGACTCTCAGGTGGTGTGTTCCTTCATCTACAGCTCTGGGAACTTCTCCACAAACTGCACTTCATCATGGTGTACATCGCTCCCTGGCAGATTGCATGGGGTAGCGCTTTCCACGCCTTCGCTCAACCTTTCGCCGTTCCCCGTATCCTTTGCCTTTGGTGAGAAGCCTGGGCCCCCAGAAGCTGGCTGGAGATCTCCGCAGGTTCTGCACATGATGTCTGCCCAACCAGGACCTCCTTAACGGCGCTGCTCAGACTCAGCGATGCTGCTGCTGCAAACACTGGTCACTACGGTGTTCTACACACCCCTCAGCCCCTTCCTGGGCAGCGCCATCTTCATGACGTCCTACCCCCGGCCGGTGAAGTTCTGGGAAAGGAACTACAAGTAAGATGTTTGTGCTCGATGCCTGAGGTCACGTCATGGGGCACTTGAGGAGAGGATAAAGCTTTCAGCTCTGCCTCACAGTCTGCTGGTGGACCTCCATCACAGGGTCAGATAGTTTAGGTCAGTCTTGGGTCTGATTTGTCATGTTTGGTTTGGTGCGGATAAGCTGGTAACTGCCAGGCCTATAGAGTCGCCAAAGGAACACCGATAGGATAAAAGGGGTCCATTTAAGATGATTATAGAAGGGAGGACAAGGATGACATCATTCACCAAACTCAACAACCCAGTGCTGACAAGATCTAAAGTGCTGAAGCTGGTTATAATAGTAAATAAAGGAGACCATCTCCTACAGCATATGTTAATCTCATATGCCAACTGCTTACGTTTTCCCTTTAAACAGCCCCAAATGTGATAATAAATGCTAAGTCACCACATTAATGAACAGATTCACTGAGGTTCTCTTATGTTCTCTTCTCAGCACCAAACGCATTGACAACTCCAACAGCAGGCTGGCGTCTCAGGTGGACAAAGACTCAGGTGAGTCATCTGGTGTGTTACTGGGCAGGAACTCTTTTACGGATGCAGATTTTATTTGTGTTTTATTACTATTAACAAAGTCTAACAAACTGTTGATTAACAATGCCTCTTATAAACTAGCCTCACATCTCAGAAGTAAGTGTTAGTCATTTTTTGCAGGGATGTCAGATTTATCAATCTGAGTGTGATTATGATATGAGTCCCCTGACCACGCGCCGTCGCCTTCATTTGGAACATCCTCGTATGTTCGGCACATTTTCTTGTGAGATCTGAAGGTGCCACTTGGCTCCCCGCTGTCATCCAGGCTGCGATGACAACAACCTGAACTCTATCTTCTATGAGCACCTGACTCGCTCGCTGCAGCACAGCCTGTGCGGCGACCTGCTCCTCGGCCGCTGGGGGAACTACAGCACTGGGGACTGCTTCATCCTGGCCTCCGACTACCTCAACGCCCTGGTACACATCATCGAGGTCGGCAACGGCCTTGTCACCTTCCAGCTGCGGGGCCTCGAGTTCAGAGGTAAGGCCCTATAGCACGATGCAAAAAGGCATTGTGGGAAAATCAGCCCCGGTATTGTTCTGGGTATCACATGTTACATCTATTTAACTTCATAAATGACCCTCACATATCTACATAGAATATTATACTTCACACACTGAGAAATGAATACACATTGCCTACTTCCAGTTTCCTGAAGATTTGCAACCATGAATTAATCAGTGAAAAGCAAATATATGATTTGCTAAAAGTGCTCATGAAATGGTTGATCCCCAAGATATTTCTAGTCAATTGTCATGCAAATTCCAATCCCCCTCCATTGGCAAAATATACTGAGGGGGACCCCACCACCCCTGTGACAATTTGGTAGCTCACCAAAGTAAAAGTAGCGCTCACTGTAAAAATGCACTGAAGTAGAGAATCAGCGATATGGACCCAGCTGAGTGTGGGGGGTGGGGGTGGGGGTTTGAGAAAGACTGAAGTCCCAGGTGCAGCCTTGCTACTGAGAGGCCTTAAATGGATTGAAGCTCATGGGCTTCCATACTTGGCTACACAAACAGATGATATGTAGGTCATGTGCGCCGACCTGGTTAATTTCAGGTGCACAGGATACCGGTAGTAAAACAAAGTAGTGAATCATTGCCACCATTAATGTTAGTAGGTTGGTACACTTGGATTTTGAAGTCCAGCCGACTTGTCCCACCCCCATAAGGTACATACTGCCAGCAACGGGAGGTGGAAGCCATCACAGAGGGTGTGGAGGATGATGAGGCCTGCTGCTGTTGTGAGCCAGGGCACCTGCCCCACGTGCTGTCCTGTAACGCAGCCTTCGGCCTGCGCTGGCTGGCCTGGGAGGTCACCACCACAAAGTACCTGCTGGAGGGCTACAGCATCAGCGAGAACAATGCAGCCACCATGCTGCAGGTGTATGACCTGCGCAAGCTGCTGGTCACCTATTACCTGAAGGTAGGCCGCCGTGACAACTGGCGCGGGCCTTCATCTGATAAAGAGATTCAGAGTAATACGGCTGCATACAGGAAGGGGGTGACGGGGCCTTAAGGTCCCCGATGCCTCTTTGTGTGCTTCTCAATACCAAGAACACAAAGATCATACTTGTGGTCTTGTGAACTTGCCTCCCAAGAACGAACTTTGGATGCAGTGAATCATTGGATTGGTCACGTTCACCAAGGATGCAACCACCAGCATGGCCAAGAAGGCAGATTGAGAAACACCCTTTGTCTCTTGTGTCCGCAGAGTATTGTGTACTTCATGATCCACTCTCCAAAACTACATGATTGGCTGAAGGATCCGTCCATCAAAGAGGCCCTGCAGCCCTACACCAAGTGGCACCACATCGAGCGTGACCCTACTGTGTTCAGCGTCAAGATCGACGAGGACTACGTGCACTGCCTGCAGGGTGTCACGCGGGCCAGCTACTGCAACATCTACCTCGAGTGGATCCAGTACTGTGCCAACAAGCTGGACGAGGTGGGACGCGATAATGGAAATTTTATGGTTACGAGGGTGTTGCACAATCTACCCAAAGGGGGGTGCTATAGGTCATGCGCCAAAATGGACACTTTATATGCCGTGTTAAGGAGCGGGGACAGGTTAGGGATGCTGGGTAAAGCCCAGTCTGAGTGATTATTATAGTTTTTATGGAGATCTTCTCACCAACTCGTCAGAGGATGTCGTAAAGATCATTGTGCAAAGTGGGGCAGGGCTGACGAGCGACTAATACCTGGGGCTAATCTCCAAACCACGGCAGACCCCCACCACCCGGCACCCCGCCCCCCTGCCCTATCCTGCGTCACCTCCTT
>JAODKM010000058.1:2505731-2518728 GCA_026780845.1 Petrocephalus sullivani | reverse complement strand
CTCACCTTCTCTCTTTTCCCCTCCTCCTCCTTCTCTCACCTTCTCTCTTTTCCCCTCCTCCTTCTCTCACCTTCTCTTTTCCCTCCTCCTTCCCTCACCTTCTCTCTTTTCCCTCTTCCTTCCCTCACCTTCTCTCTTTTCCCTCTTCCTTCCCTCACCTTCTCTCTACCCCATTCCCTCTCCTTCTATCTCTCCCCCTCTCTCTCACCTTCTCTTTTCCCTCCTCCTTCCCTCTCTTTCTCTCTCTGGCCCTCTCTCTCACCTTCTCTCTTCCCCCCCCCCAGGCAGAAGAGAGTACCGCAGCCGCTCCGTCCAGCCCCAGCCCCAGCGCCCCCCCGTCACCAGCCAGTCAGGACCTATCTTGGACAGCCAGCAGGTGTCCAACTCCAGCCAGGGGCTGGTGCAGCGCCTTTCCAACAGCCAGCTGTCCTTCAACACCTCCATCGCCTCCATCTTCTCCCAGGTGCCCCGGCTCTCTGCCGCCGGCCAGCTGAGCTCTCAGCTCCAGGCGGCCACCCAGCACCGCTCCAGCCAGGCCTCGTCCTCGAGCTCCACCCTCAGCCTCCTCTTTGGCAAGCGCAGCTTCTCCAGCGGCCTGGTCATCTCCGGCCTGTCGGCGGCCGAGGGGGGCAACACCACCGACACGCAGTCTTCCAGCAGCGTCAACATCGCCGTGGGCCCCTCGGCCAGGTCCGGCAGCCGAGGCACACAGGTAGGGGCCCCCGGCTCCTGGGAGTACTCTGGGGTTTGTAGGATATCTAATTCTGTCCGTCGTTTGACTTGATGGGAGAGGGGTTTGGTGGCATAAAGGGGTATGTGGGCTAGTGTGTCAAAAGTGGGAATACGTCACACAAAGATATGTCTCTTATGTCTCGATGGCCTGAATCCTAAACATCTTCAAATGATTGAACAGAGCTGGAAACGTCACTTTTCATATAGAAGAAGTAGCTCTGGAGCTGCCTGTAGGTGTAGTCTATAGAATTATTTACATCTCACCATCTCCCTCCCTCCCACTTGATGTCATGAGGGAGAAATAGGCTTTCGTGGGCTGACTATGGAGTCCAGGGGCCGCCACAGAAGCGAGCAGCTGAGGTGACTGTCTCTCTTTGAACCTGTCTCTCTTTGAACCGGTCTCTCTCCTCCCTGCTTCCAGTGGACCTCAGAGGCTTACGAAAGCTTAGAGGCCACCCAGTGCCACACAGGCAGCGTGCTGAAAGACACCTCCACGTCCAGCGATAAAGGCTACGGCCCGGGAAGAGATAAGAGCCAGGAAGAGTCTATTGTGTCAGCTGTCCATGAAATGACAGCACAGAAGACCGTATGAGGCCAGGAGGAGCAGCATCGCGCATCAGCTTGGCTGATAAAGCCCTCTGCTCCACTGGTAAATACTGATACCTGTGCAGGCGGACTGGAGTTTGAGTTCATATCACAGAGCCACAATAAGTCGACTTGTCTCCATTCTGTGTGAGGAGTTTGCATCCTGTTTAATCAGAGACAAGAAGCAAGTCAGTGGGTTGTTTGGACAGATCATACAAGCCTGATGTCACCTTAAGCGGCCAGACGTCTCAGCCCCTTTCCCTTTGACAGACGTTACAGACAGAAGGGGATGCCTTCCGTTGGTACATGTGACTTCCGGTATGACGGGGAAAGCACAGCTCTGGGGCCCAGTCTAAGGCTAGACGTATAAACAGCGTTCTCCGTCTTTCTGTTTGGCTGTTTCTTCATCTCTGTCTTGGCTGGGAGTCTCTGGAGCACTGTGTACATCCGTTGGGGCATCCTTCCTAAATAACACACGCCAGTCTGAGGTAAAAGTCTGAAAAAGTGTTTATTGTCATAAGGTGTTACATTTAAGGTATTATATTTAAGTGTTTTTAGCAGCACTGTTTAATTACACAGAATTATCCAAGGGCAGTTAAAATACATAGGGTTTCTCTGCTGGGTTGCTATTGTGTAAACAGCGCAACAACTCCACCAACTCACCACCAAAGGTTTCTAAGGTGATCGTTTTGCAAACAGATTTTTTTTCTATAATAAAATTTTAAAAATTAAAAACAGTATCTTCCTTTAATTACACAATCTTCTAGTACAGTGGTAAAATACGTAAAAAAAAGAAAAGAATAATTACATCTTGCACCATTTCACTCAACCGCACTGACAAAACTATTTATTGATTACTGTTATACAATCCAAATCATTCAACAGATCAGATGCACGGTTGTAGTATTAAACATTTTAAAATACAACTTAATTCATGGCAATACATGAAGATCTGCAGAAAGTTTTATTTCATTTTTCATAATATGCCCGATCATTATTGGACATGGCAGAATTCACCATATGGCAAGCGATTTTCACATTAAATAAGTAGGCAGGATAGTGATTTTAGATATCTGCATCACAATTTGCACTAATGCAAACTGCCATTTCAGATATCGCTAATGAAATGTTACCAGGACAAATAAGCATGTGAGACATCCAGTCCAGTTCTTACTGGGAGGAATTACATCTCTTCTCCCATTCATCTGTATTGCGGTTTTCATTTGAGAGGGCAACAATTCCATTTTAGATATCACAAATGTGAATTATCGATATCTGAAATGAAATTCTTACTAGTAACAATTCTCTTACTAGTAACAATTATTACTTGTCCCAATGTCTTACCCAAAATGGTTTAAGATCTCTGTATTGTAATTATAGATATCTAAAACTACATTCACTCTCGTAAGAACTCAATTTTAATGCTAAAATGCCCAGTTGTACTAGTAAGAATTCAGAAATCTGAACTGAGCTATACATTACTCCAAAGATAAGAGTGGAAACATATGAATTCAATCCAAAATGTATTTATTCTAACAAAAATGATATAGAACATATACATAATAAACCATATAAGAATTCTCTAGCAACCCGAACATGGTAAAGTGATCATATTTTTACATGCACATTTTAAGTACGGCGTTTGCAAACAGCGCTCAATCGCTTTTTTACCCTTACTAAAGTGCTTCCGGATAGTCTCATGTACACAAGGGTCAAATTAGCAGAGAACAATGATACATAAAACTACTATCAGAGAAGCCACGACTGTGTTAAGTTAAATAAAGTAATGAAAATAAAACTCTAACGCTGCTTGGACCCCTAATAATAGGACCATTCTGTACACAGTCTCTGACCATTTAATAGGTAGGCTGACAGCGATGTTGACGCTGCTGGAACCGATATTTTTCTGCACTGCGAATGTAACGTTTTCCTTGGGTTTCACGTGTCTGTTGTTTGTGGGCGTATACGCAATCACTTTGGGCCACTTCTGATTGGTGAGTATGACTGTCACACAAGGAGGATGGAATGAAATTGCAAAACTACTCTCACGATAGTTTTAAACCCTGGGTCAGACATGTTGAATAATGCAAATCCTAAATCGCAGCCTTTGTGATTTGCTAATCGCATTGCTTAAAATCGAATTTCGATTTGAAATCGATAAATCGTTCAGCCCTATCACCCTCTCAAATGAAAACCGCGATACAGATGAATGGGAGAAGTAATGTCATTCCTACCAGTAAGAACTGATTTATGGATGTCTCCCATACTCATTTGTACTGGTAAGCACTGAATTAGAGATATCTGAAATAGCAGTTCGTAGTAGTACAAATTGTGATGCAGATATCTAAAATCACTATCCCACCTACTTATTTAATGTTAAAACGGCGACTTGAATTTGTTAAAGATTTGAAGATATCTTAAATAGAAATGTGACTAGGAAAGTCTAAGTTACATACATCTTCAAATACAGTTTTTACTACTAAGAACAGAGTTTTGGATATCGATATTTTTCATTATGACTAGTAAAAATACAATTCTTACTAGGAGAAACAGAATTCTGTATCTAACATACAATCACAGATAGGAAAGGGGTGTGTTAAATGTTAACACGGCTTGCCATATTTTTGCCCTTTTGACTAGTAACCTTTTCTACATGGAGAAACTACATGCAATGAAGGTCTTGCTTACCGAGAATAACTTTAGGTTAGGCTATAGGAGCAGAACAGCTAACCCCTCCCCTCCTCGGCTCCTTCGGTATGCTCAGAGCAGGCGTAATATGGCACTTTGATCCAGGAACAGCAGGGGTGTGATCAGTCAGCCAAAAGCTGCCTGTTTCAACCCAGCAGTGTCCAGAAACCCGGGGCGAGGGGGATGACCGGGGGCTGCCAGGACCGCAGAACACCCTCGCTGAAAAAAACCTGTCCAGGGCGACTTAATGCTGCCACGTGCGGGCAGACAAGCCACTTTAACAGGGCACCCGAAGCCAGGGCTGGCAAAACGTGTGTCTAAAAATAGGCTGCCATTTAATGACTGAAACCAATCAGTCGTCTGCGTTAAAATCCCCCTAAACAACATTCCCATTCAAATGGGCCTGCAAAAAGGGACATTCGTAATTCCTAATTACGCATTTCAATACTGCTCATATATTTACAATTTTTTAATTTGCTTACATCAACTCTGCATTAAAACGGATAACAAAGTCAGACATTAAGTTATTCCTCTACCAGTGTCGGAGGTTCATGCAACGGCTGAACTCTGTCGAATCATCTGAGTGACCTAACGTAACATAATCTCATTAATATAAAGAGTACTGAAGTCATTCAGGTCATTTTACAGAGAGTCCCCGGGAGCAAAATTGTACTGTCAATACCACCCAAACAATTGCGTAAAACTGCCCCTCCAAGGAGTTTAAAAACTACTAGTTGTCTGCGTATTGCAGTACTTGAATACATACTCATACAGTATTGTTTATTATAAATAACTTAATTATTATTTTATTAAGCAGAAGCATGCTGAATATAAATATCTTATTTTTCAATTAATATTATTCAATGTCGGAAACCCCCAAAAGTTCAGAGTATTCTCAGTTATTCATTGACTGGATATCAAGTTTTGAAAAATCTATCATTAAAATGAATAAAACATTTCCGATAGTCTGCAGATATGAAATGGCACCAGCATACACAAGAAACAGCAGTGACTGGCAGCAGGGATCGGGGGGGACCCGGGACTGGCATTCAGCTGCTACAAAGTGGGGCGGGGGGTCGCCTCGGCCACAGCCAAAGTCACCCAGTGCAGAACCATTCAGACGCTAACTGGAAGGTTAAGCCGAAAATCTGCAGACCTTCAGTAAGAGAGGGCTGTCCACCCCGGGTGATAGCTCTTTAATACATGAAGGTAAATATATAACCAATTTTAGCCAATTCTATGGTCTATAATCAGAAACAACTTACTGCCAAGGAATCAGATCTGACGGGAAAAATTAAGCAGATTTTGTCCTGTGTGACATTCAAAAGGGACAGAATATCAGGTTTATCCCACCCATTCCAGCACTAAACACAGCTCTTACGCAGAGTCCGATGATCTGGGTCCAAGACTGGAGAAGTTAAAGATGGGATCTTCCAGAGCCCCTCACATGATCACACGCTAGACTCTGATTAGTTCAGCTTTTCTCACAAACCATGTCAGGAGTAAATCTGTCCCAATGCTCTACTAAGGTCAGGTCCATGGATTGGGTACACAACACCACACATACAGAAAAGCCACTTCCAGAGGCCAGACAATCCTGACAGCTCAGCTCTGCAAATTAGGGAGGCAACTATGTTTCACACCTCTTCTACTGAGGGATCCAGATTTAAGGAACCCAAGGAGACAGGCTAAAGCCCTCAATCCCCAGCTAAATAAACTGGACCAGGAAGAAGCCATTGTAACCCATTGGATGTGGTTCCCAAGAGGCCAGATGTGCATTTCAAAGACTTGGGCTGGTGGGACAGATGTCGCTAGTTTCCTGACCAATTGTCTCTTTGGTAACTTATAATGTAACTTATAACTTCTAATGTGAGATGACCAAAAGATTGTAGCCATATCCAATTTATGTTACAACAATAACAGTATGAACTAATATGATTCTTCCCTCCATAATTCATCTGAGGGCAATAGATTCATTCATGAAAAGAGTGCCCGGATACGGTTTCCTCTGCTTCGAGATTGTTGCTGGGAAACAGGCGAGTTACATAATGTCACAAGCGTGCCTATTTACGGGTATAGCAGGAAAAGCACTGCACATGCACGGCATTGGCATGCGTCACCCAGCCCGCGCCTCTAAGTTCCAGGCAGCGTGGGCCGGCTCAAGGCACAACAAGCCAGCTGAAGCTCACGCAAATAAATAGCATCTCTGCGATTTCCTCCCTGCCATCGGAATTACATGAAATACATCAGCATCTACATCATACTGAATCCTACTTATTATTCCACACCCTAAAATGTTTTCATACTACATAAAAAATCTATGATCTATGTGTGCGAGTTATAATAATAATGACAGCTGCCAGAGAGGCCATTTTTATACAGGAAGTTGGTTTTCTGTAAGTATGGCAGGTGGTACCGATAGCTTATGATAAAAAACAGCGATGTCTTTGTCCAGTATTCAGTAACTATCTAGCATCCAGCCTGGTCTTGAAGCGCGTAGATAAACGTGTCGTTATCATTCACAGCGCCTCCGTGTGGTGGCAGAGGGGGCTGCACCCACCCAGGTAAGAGGATGACAGGGTCTACCTCCCTAGACATGGTAAGCAGAGTACAGTAATATGGCACCGAAAACATCAGAGAAACCAAATTAATAAATTTTTAAAAACACTGTATTCAAGTAAAAAACTCTGATGGGAAAGTCCATCTTACCAGTCACTGTATAAATGTTGCAAATAATGAATTGTGTGATCAATGCTACTTCTCCCCCAAGCCCGCAGATTGTATTATTTTACACGGTTTTACATGCTAAAACTTCAAAACAATCTTTTTAAATGCATTTAGAACCTGGCTTTTACCTCTGCGTAAATCTGTCAGATCGCTTATAGTATCCCATAGCAAGTCAATAGATATTAATTCTATGCATGGTTTACTCAACAGCCATATGACAATTTTTTCAGCACAATAGTAATTACTTCCAAATTAATAAGTGGTAAACTTTCAAAGTAGGCCTAATTCCACGTTTCTCAATTCCGTTCTGTCAAAAAGCTTTTCCATAGATGTTGAAATTTGCAGATATAGCAAGCATTCTGACTGTGAGCCACATTAACTGGAGGTGGATACTTCTAAAGCTTTTTCAGTTCTGCTGAAATGATATATATTTTTGATGTTCACGTTTTGACAACACCACAAGGAATCTGTCAGAAATCAGCATGAGTCATGAGATCTTGAGCTGAAATTGCTTTGTCAAAAGGCGTGACAGTGTATCACTAGTGAATTGAAATAACTTTCACCACCAAACTCGATTTTCCTACAGAAGCGTGGCTCCCATAAGCTGCCACACAGCAACAGTGAGAGAAGTGAAATTGTTTTGAGAAATCTAAAAAATAAACAAATACGACTAAATGAATCCCAAGGACAAAAGGGCAAGTGGAACACAGCAAAGAGGTAGATACACCTGCTCTTATGGCCTCATGGCCTCTGTGAAGAAGCCCACGTAGCGCTTTGACACGACGGACCTTCGCGGGAGAGCAGGAGAATCAGCAGCCAAAACCTGTGCCACCAAATCTGGACCAAACCGGTTTCGAAACTTAAAACCCCCAAATCAACGCAGCGGCTGCATCCAGTGCCAGCGACAGCTCTCACTGCACCAAAGCAATCTGGCAGCTCCGTGACAGGAATGTATGCAGCGGCAAGCTGTCACAGCGCTCAGGGTTTTACGCGTATATCCATTCCCTCGTCCTACCGTGATGCCGTAACAGCCACAATTCAGACAAGACATTACATTTTTATAGAGTTTATAAATACTCTTTTTTTCTTACCATCACAAAGGCATATACTATATTCTCTACATGTTATCTCTGTTTGTGTATATAGAAATAAAAATAAGAATACATTTTTGTTAAACAAGACCAGCAGAGGGCGATGTAAACCATATTCCAATCAATTTAGCCAGGAGGTTCCCAACTTCCGATTTTTACAACAGTTAATATATTTGCATAGGCAAAATGAGTTTAGCCCTTAAACAGTGTATTTCCTGAATTCTTTATATATCTAAAAATCTATTTCGGCTGAGCACAATTAAACAAACAAACAAATAAGAAGTCAGCTACTTGACAACTTTCAGTCTGTAGGGGTAGCTCCCCCGTGCACATTTTTTTTCTCTCTTTTTGTTTTTACAGTGTTAGGCTTCAAGTAGGTCTAAGTAGAACGTTTTACATCAATAACTAGATGTGAAATCAATGAAAACAACATGAGAGGTAGAGTGGTAATACCCTAATGAAACTGTCAGAGACAAGCTATGTAGATAAGGCCAGTATTTTCATTACAACAGATACAATGATTACTTCAAAACTGTACTGTGTCCCTCCACAAAAGTTTCCCATAGTATTGTTGCTTTTTTGTTATAGAGTAAAATGAAAAGGAAAGGCATTTCACCCCTCCCTTTAGGAAAAAAAAACTAGATAAATCTGGGATTTTAAGCACTGGCCGGAAAGTACATGCACTGCAATAATCCTGCATTTCTCCATATGCATGTAAATTGCTGTTTTCACTCAAGCAAGTCGCAGGGGCATCAGAATCCATCCAAGGGATTTCCTCTAGCACTGAAGGGCTGAGCACAGTGCCCTCATGTGGCATTATCACACTATCCACTGCGTATACTGGAAAATCAGATATGTAAATTACACTACCGTGATTGGCTGGATCCACGATCATTCAACCAGTCTAGTCCAATGATTACTGATAAATGCACACTAATAATTTTGCTCATGCACAGGACAGGTAGGGGCCACAGACCCAACACAAACCTTTTAAGGTCAAATGGCACGTACACCTACTCTTTCAAGGAATAAGTGCATTTAAAAAGATGACCCCCAAAGGGAAAACTGAAATTAGTTCATTTTTCAAACATTTCTGAAAAGCTACAAGGATACACCCTCAAGCACGCATATGACTGCAGTCTGTGTCACACACTCTCCCCTGAACTGATGCATGCTGGGAACAGTGACTGGTTAAACCCAGAGCCCTACCCCCCCACCCCCACCCCAAAATTCATGCCTCGAAAATACGGAGGGGGTGGCTTAGGGGAGAGCCTGTCACAGAAACCTGCGCGAGGCTATCCTTAGAAAAATCACGGTAAAACCGGTAACTCCCACTCATCGTGCGAATTCCAACAGGGCAGAGGCCTCCATAATGCTGGTTACCGTCTAAAACCATCAGGAAAGCCTTCAAAATAAAACAGATACCCCATAATGCAAACTATCAAATTCCAAGTGCTCTAAAGCAGTGATTTTCAACCACTGTGCCGCGGCACACTAGTGTGCTGTAAGAGATTGTAAGGTGTACCATGGGAAATTATCCAATTTCACTTAATTGGTCTAAAAGACTAGGCTACAGAGTGTCATTTTGTAACATTTTTGGTTGGTGGCATGCCGTTGGATTTTCATAAATGTGAAAAATGTGCCGTGGCTCAAAAAAGGTTGAAACACACTGCTCTAAAGCATCAAAACAATTTCAATTCATTCAAGAAAAACCAAAAACTGGCACTCCAGAGCTACCATGGATCATGTCCGCAGTACGGCTGTGTGGCCTTCTCCCAGTAGAACGTGAACTGGGAAGAGGCGGGGGGCTGGTTCAGTACCTGGTGACCGTTACGAGGGGGGGTCAGCCTGTTTTTGTCACATAGGCCGTGCAAAGCTCAGAAACGTGCACTTAAGTGTTTCTCCGTTTTTTTCTGTTTCTGACACTCCTAGCTGCCCGACACTTAGCCCTTATTTTTCCCAGTTTCAGAACGCGAAAGAAGGAGAAGCGCGTGGTGGAGAAATAAAGAGCGGTCCACACCCCCCCAAAAACACCCCCCCCATTAAGAAATGACAGAAAAACAACCTTCATTCCCTTCATTTTACATAAGGGGCCTGACAGGATTACCCAAACACGAATAGACACTCGTGTTGCCGAGGAGCAGAATGTCAGGCAGCTTCCTTCTCACCGAGGTCAAGCTCCTCAAAACAACTTTTTTTGAAGCTGGGCTCAAACGTGTGAGGCATGAGAGAGAGAAAGCGAGAGAGAGCGAGACAGAGAGAGAGAGACAGTGAGACAGAGAGAGAGGCCGACAAAGAGACAGACAGACAGAGAGAGAGACAGGCAGAGAGAGAAACAGACAGAGAGAGACAGGCCAAAAGAGAGAGAGAGACAGGCCGAAAGAGAGAGACAGACAGGCAGAAAGAGAGAGAGACAGACAGACAGAGACAGAGAGAGACCGACAGAGAGAGAGAGAGACAGAGAGACAGACAGACAGAGAGAGAGACAGGCAGAGAGAGAAACAGACAGAGAGAGACAGGCAGAAAGAGAGAGACAGACAGAGAGAGACAGACAGAGAGAGAGAGAGAGAGAGAGGAGAGAATGGAAAGTACAGTACAATATCTACCATTCTGCCTTAGACACTGGCCACTTCGCAGTTGCCTGAGTCAGCATGGGAAAGAGCAGGCGTCTGAATTACTGTGTGATTCTCTCTGCACCAGGCCCACGGTGGCTTCCACACCTCTTCCTTCAGGGCGCTGCGCTCCTTTTGTCGTGTTTCATATTACTCTCTTCTTTTTTGCACAGGTTTAAGTGTCCAGGCAGGTGCTCCTCGTACTGCTCACAAGGTCCCTGTAAGTGGCCGAGTTGAGGAATCGGGGGAAGGAGTCCCGGTGCATGAGCGTGTAGATCTGCAGCTGGGCTTCCTCGTACATGAGGCTGCTGGGCTCTGCCAAGCTCTGGTTAATGCCTTCCCGCACCCGGGAGTCCAGGCTGACCTGTAGGGATGGGAGGCTGCTTGAACTGCAAAGATACAGCAGGGGGCGCCACAATGCTCCGTCCCAGAAGGCTGCGACTGCTGTGAGGCGCCACTAACGCTTCAGCTGTGACGTTTGCACTCTAACACAGACTTTAAACACAGACTGTTTGTCTATAAAAACTATAAATTTCTACCCAAAATATACTTTTAAAACTAATTAATAAACCAGGCAGCAGAGAAGCCAAAATCTACTTAAACTACTTAGACTACTACAGATAAAAGGTGATAACAGTCTAGGTTTCACATTATAGAGACATTCTCATTACTCCTCTTAAGCACTAGAGGGCACACTATACAAGATTTCCTGTTATGAACATCCCCATTGCAGATGTTTCCCTACGTTTCGGGACTGTGAGCGACACCCTGAGGGTGACTCACTGCCCTCACAGGAGACAGGAAGCTGGTGTGACCTCAGCGCTCACAAATCACATTTGTGAGGCCACTTCCTGGGAGGTAATGACTGCGTTTAATTACAACAGGGGATGTAATGAGGGCGTTTGGATTTTCAGATGTACTTCCATTGCAATGATGAAATAAATCAGATTACTCCCTCAGAATGAATGCCGTTAGCGTTTAGGCAGAATTCTAGTGAATGGTCGATATGGTTATGAGCTGCTGGGCTTGTAGGTGACACGTCACCATTAAATGATGTCATCAACAAGAGCCGGATGAGCACAAGAACAACAGCTTACCAAACAATTATAGCCAGTGGGGAATGCTCAAGCCTAACAGTCCTGAGTGAGGGCCCCCATCCCAGGAGACCTGTCATCATGGCACCAGTGTATAAGCCCAGTATGGCACTCCAGTATGTATGTCCAGTATGGCACTCCCGTGTATAAGCCCAGTATGGCACTCCAGTGTATAAGCCCAGTATGGCACTCCAGTGTATATGTCCAGTATGGCACTCCAGTATGTATGTCCAGTATGGCACTCCAGTGTATAAGCCCAGTATGGCACTCCAGTATGTATGTCTCTCAGGGTCTAATTTACATCTCCCCAGTAAAAACAATAGGTCATCAGCCTGTATTCACCTGAAACTCCAAGCTTCTGTGCATTTTAACGAGTGTCAAGAGTAGATCTGATGAGACCTTGAAAGATTACTTGCATTCCCATGGAGACTGGGAACTGAAAATGTCATTTCCTTTAAAAAAAACTGCTTCAGAGACTGCTGATGTGTCTTTTAAATACATTTTCAAAGCAAAGCATTTAAATTGTACCCCTTATATAAAATCTGTGATTCTGAGTCTAGAATGAAGATTAATCTTTTATAATGTTTATAATCATTATTGTTGCTGTTTTTTTTATTGTTAAATCACGTTAGGTTGGACAAACGCGGTGCCCGGAATTTCCCTTAGTACCATCGATAATTAGGAGAAGCATCCAGCACACACAAGAACTCCAGAGCAACAGAGCAGGGAGACGCATCGCTGATGCACACAGATAAACAGTAATTTTCTGGATACATCTACAGCCCAGAAGAGCTGGTACTCCATTGGTGCATGTTTTAGTCTTTCAGTAGTGACCTGACTAGATGATACTGATGAACCTTTGCATGTAATCTATGGGTAAGAGTCTCGAGCAGAAGCCTGCTGCCTCTACCCACCCTACCTCCTTTGGTGAGAGTATGGAGACATAGTCCTCATAGATGATGCGGGCCTTCTCGTCCACGGCCCGCGGGTCCCTCTCTCCCTTCAGCTCCTCGCAGGCCAGCCAGAATAGGAGGTTCTCCTCGCTGTACTCCGAGCGCAGAAACTCCCGGAACACGCTGCGGCCCTCCACAGAGTGCATCATCCTTTCGAAGCTCCGGGACCAGGTCAGCACTTCCTCCAGGGTGGGCCTCCTCCACAAAGCAGGCAAGAAGGGAGCACAGCATGGGAGACAGCAACAGCAGAGACTAATTACAATCAGCTAATTAAACACTAACGAGACATACCGAGAGTTCATGTGACAGGACATCTGCTGTCCTAATTAGGGTGCTGGCCCTTTAAGGCAGCAAGAGGCTCGCTTTTAGGTATAAGGAACCTCTGCGAAAGCGAACATCTGCAGGGGTAACGGGTCAATGGGGACACCGGGGGGGGGGGGGGGGGGGGGGGGGGGGGCGAAAGGGACAGGAGGGGGGGGGGAGGGAAAGGAAGAAAAGGACGAGGGGAGGGGCCC
>JAODKM010000058.1:2490855-2505199 GCA_026780845.1 Petrocephalus sullivani | reverse complement strand
TGATGTGGGAGGGGTAGGGGATGTATGCACAGAAAAGGCGGGGGGGAGAGGCGAGGGGGGGGGGGGGGGGGGGGGGGGGGGGGGGGGGGGGGGGGGGGGGGGGGGTTTCAGGAGAGTGCTCAAGGACCAGGTAAGGCAGGAAAGCCAAATGAAGAGACAGCTGAGAGACTGGGCCCTCAATAATGGATGAACTTGTTTACGCAATGGGCAGCCATATTTAGAGCAGAAATCTCGCTCTCACCGACACACACCCCCCTCCCCGGTGACTTTCCTGGGAAAAAGAGTTACATAACGTGAACCACTTTCCCGGGTAACGGTAACATCCTGTTTTGCTGCACCTCACTTCCTGTTTTCCTTTCAGGGGAAGAACGTCAAACAAATCCACGGTGTCACAGACATCCATGACGTCCCTTATGTACGCAGCACGCTCGAGTCACACTGCACTCTTTCCAGAATTCACCAACACCTCATTCAAACCATTAGAAGGCGGAACAGCAGTGGCACCATAACCAAACGAGCCAAACTGGTGGCCCAAAGCCATGATCTTTCCCCATTTACTGTGTCACACAGTGATCACAGTCTGCCCTCTGCAGCGCCCCTTTCACCTGCCCATACTCACCGGTCTTCCACAGCCTCGATGCTGTCCATTTTTGTACATGTCTGCCGCTCAGTACGTTCCACCCTGTCTTCATTCCTGACGTGGAGACACAAATACAGTTCAGTGTTCGGAGACTGTACGGAGATTGTGAGGCTCTGCGAATCTCCATGTGACTGTGTCATGTGACTATGTTGCCTGTTTTCGCTGTATCACATCCACACATGCATGTGCAGATGTATGATACACACACAAACAAAGAAAAAAATTATAAGCAGATACTAAAATATGGATGATTGGTAGCCATACTGCCAGGTAACTGGCCACACCCACAGTCTCCATGGAAATTGCAGAGTGGCCGCCCTTAGCATGTGGCCCCCAGCATGTTCCCCCTCCCTCCATCAAACTCCAGGCGGTTCAGCTCAGAGCCACTAAGAGTGACTGCAATACTCTGAGCGTTTAAAATCAGGCCGACACAAAGCAGACTAGTGATCCATCCCACCCCATTCCATCGAGAGCCTGTGCTGCCCCCTAGTGGACATCTATTTCTTGCATGTCCACTTTCTCCACAGAGGCTTGACATTTACCCCAAAAGCCCCCCGCCCATGCTTCTTGTAACCCTCTCAAAGTCTCTGTGGCCCTAGAATAATTGTGTTTGTTAAATTTGGGGGGAGGGACTTTTCCCCCCACAGCTGTTCTGCATGTGATGTGAGACTGGAAACAGTTATTCTCAGGCCTGATACTGCCCGGCCGTGATTGGGCGTAGCCGTGGCGACGCCGCAGCACAGACGCCGGATTGTCCCGCTCCCTCAGTCTTTTCATTATTTCCCGCCTCATTTGTGTTTGTGCCGCTCCTAAAAATAGCGGCAGCGTAGCGCCGCCAGCGGGGTCTCCATACCCAGGCTCTAGCGGACCCCACAGCGGGCAGCCCTGATACCACACGCCTCCAGGGGCGCGGGGGTCCAGCCCCACCTCTGCTCTGTGTGGTGTCTACATGTTCTTCCTCCGTTACATGGGCTTCCTAATTAAACCTTCAGAACCAGTCTACGGTTCTGCTTCTTAACTGCTGCGCCCCCTGCTGTTCCATGGAGCTCATGGCACGTTTTGGGTTTGACGGTTCACATAACCTGTGACTGAATGCCAGTTTTACTGAATTCAGAACAAATGTGTTATGTATCATATTTGCCAACAATGATGAACTGTGGAATTATGGGTAGTTTTAAAAGCAGGAAGTGGCATTAAAACAAAGCATTAACTTCAGTGTCACTCCCAGCCAAGCTGTTTAATTGGTGACAGCACAGAATACTGAAGCATTACATTCATGTAAGTATCTGCAGAAGCGAGATTATAACGACAGGGCTGCTAATATGTACCGATTCAAAGATTTTTATGGTCATTTTTTTGTCATGAAAATCAAGACCTTTAATACTCTGACCTAATGAAGCAAATGCAAAGTATAACACCATAATTATACTAATTAATACAGACTATTCTTTTGTGAAATTAGCATGATAAACGTACTTCACAGTAAATGTTAATTACCAGGATATCCCAGAGCGCCTCCGATAGCAAAATTTAACAGGTAAGCTGCATCCTGGACATTTGCATGCACCCAAAATACGCTACATGTAAATGGGAGACAGAGCAGGGCATGCAGGGCAGGTGCACTTGTGTGAGGTAAGCTCTGCGTACCAGGGGCACTTGCAGCACCCGCACCAGCACAGGCAGCACGCGTTGGGCCTGGGGGCGTCGGCCGCCTCGGCAGCTCCTTCCACGTGTGGCTGTTGCCGTTTGCGCATCTCAGCTCCGTCAGGAGGTTAGGACTGTGACAGAGAGGGGGGGTCAAAATTTTTGTAATATCATCAATACCGAAACCTCTGAGCCATTTGCTGAGTGGGGGGGGGGGTTGCCAAACTTGAAGCACAAATTAGTGGAATGATGTTACATCATTTATTTATTCAGGGGAAAAGGAAATAGATATCAGATAATAAATTTTATAGCACAGTAATGTTGAATTTTCAGAACTTTTCAAAATGGTGTTTTCTGTAACCCCACACATGTTAAAGAAGTTCAAAACCAAGAGGTAAGCAAAGCTAAATTAATAAAAATAATGGCTACAAAATCCCACTGTATCTGCAGGTGATACATTCCAAGGACTAGTGCAGACAGCCGAACCTGCAGTTAACAGCGAACCATCTGCGGAAGCCACGTATTACAGGGTCTCCATGTGCTTACATATGAGAAAGGTTAAATTACGCACAGTAAGACATTACCAACATTAAACTCAGTGAAAGTAAAGTACATTGTTCATTATCATACAATACAATACAGTACTGTACTCTATTAGATGGGGTGGATTCTGAGGTTTTGGCCTTATTCTCAAAAGACAATATAGCAATGAAATATCATGTATCAAGGAATGACAGGGCAATGAAAATAATATTGTTTATACCCCTCAAAGAACAAAAGAGTGGGTTCTCACCGGCTGAGAACCTGTGCTTGATGCAAGCTTTGAAACTTATGAACTGTTTATCTTACACTTACACTTTCTCTTTCAAACTGCGGTAAACCACGAACAACTAAAACCATGGTTACTGAAACCACGGGTATGGGGATCCCACTGAATCCATTTACATTTCTTTGCCTCTGTAGATGTGTGTTTGAAATGTAGATGCAGCCCATAGGAATCCCGTAATGCTAAAATGCAGAGTGAAAAATATCCTGCATAATCTGCATGCAGGCCTGGCATGCTTCTGGTCCTACAATCCATTTATGTGCGTGATTTACAGGCAATAAGTGCTGTTTGACATCTCAGAGGCACCCGCTGCAACAAATGCGTGTTTAAAAGGTAGCTAAATGTATGTAACCAGGCCTTCAAACATCGGTGATTACAGCCAGCCTAGAGGATCCACACCGTTGCGTGTGTAAAGGTAATATCCTCCAAATAACAACACTCACGCCTTCTCGGCAAACACACTGCATTATGGGTAAGCCCCCTCCCTGCACCTCTGTCTCCACCAGCACCCCTTCACCTAATCCCACTGTCTAGCTCTCTACCTCGTCTCTGACCCCGCCACCACACAGCGGCTTTTATAGAGTGCTCCCCCTGCTGGGTGGGGTGGCGAAGCGGCTTGCGGCACTGTTGGGACGAGGGGCCCGAGGTGAGGTGAAGTCATGTGATGGCCCCCCTTTTACGCGGGGATGCTTCACTCAGACAAGTCGCTAGGATTCTGAAGGGAATATAAGACTGGAATTAGGATGTACGGGACAAACCTCATGGGACGGTATGTTTGGGCCGGTTTAAAACTGCACACACACATGGGTGCAATCACACTCATGTTTTGTTAGAGACAAATTCACAGCTCAGCTTCCCTGAACAGAGAAGTGGGGAAAAACAGAGCGGTGGACTGAGGAGAGGGAGGGAGACAGAGAGAAGGAGGAGAGGGAGGGAGACAGAGAGAAGGAGGAGAGAAGGAGGAGAGGGAGGGAGACAGAGAGAAGGAGGAGAGGGAGGGAGACAGAGAGAAGGAGAAGAGGAAGGGAGACAGAGAGAAGGAGGAGAAGGAGGGAGACAAAGAATTCACCTTATTTGCCATCCTGTGTCTCCTCATGTCGAGAGATGGAGTGCATTCTGGGTTTTTGTGTTCCTACACAAACACACACAATGTCCACGAATTCATATATTTATGGGGACTCTCCATTAATTTCTATGGCCATAACCATAATTCCAAATATGACAACCTTACCCTCTACCCAGCCCTAACCTTAACCATAAGTAACCAAACAAAACACAAGACTTTTAGCATTTTTAGGTTTTTGATTGCATTCACAGATTTTAATAAAATTGAGTTTTTCCATGTGGGTACCAAAACATGTCCCCACAAGGTAAAAACAGGTTTTTATCACAAATCTGGTCTCCACAATGTAATAATTATAGAATGGCACGCACACACACAAACACATATGCATGCCACACTCTCACACCACTGACTGTGGACCATGCGACCCGACAAAGGAAGGCGATGCTCCCAGAAACCCCACGCACCACGTACAGTGGCTTCTAGGGGCGCACCAGGGTGCAGTGTAACCAAACCAGCCAAATTACCTGAAGGCATGGCCTGTTACTGATGTCACACTGGGCACACAAATTTAATCGCCACGGTAACCCTCAGGTAGGACCCCGGCGCAGCCCCAGGAAAGCCGCGCCAGCCCGGCGTATAACACACACGCTGAAAGCGGCAGAATGCCATCTGCCAGGGCACTTTGTTTTTACAAAATTCTACATAATTCCATTGTTTATACTTGTGTTTCTGGAAAATTCCTCTTGTGAGGAGCAGCTGGCACTTTTTTCGATATTTGGCTCCAGTTATGGGCATCGAGAGGAGTGGGTTTCACCAAAACCCGGAGCACTGAGCAGCCCTTCATGTCACACCGTGGGCTTTTTTTTGGATGGGGTGACATTTGAAAGCTCTTTTTATAAATAATTTAATGTAGAATGAAGGATCCAGAATTCTGGGGATGACATGCTCTTCGGAATGGCTCATCGGCTACTCAGTTAAAGTATCAATAGAATAAACAGTAGTAATAATAATGACATAATAATAATGCATTTCATTTCTGTGACCACATCTCTGTGCCCCTTCCATGTCCCCATCCCAGCAGCCATTTTGATCCCCCCCTCAAACGCTCACCACCAGACTGCTCCTCTGAGACCAACATGCAAAACTCAGGCAGATTACTGAGTGACACCTATGTCCTCGCAGTCAACATGCAGAAAATGCCCTCCCCGCTATGCAAAACACAGGGCCCGGTGTGACCGTGCTCCTCACACGGGGGTCCGTGCTTTCACACGCGAACAGAGAAGCCCCTGACTGGCGGAAATGCCAAACCAGCACATAAGCGAAGCAACCGGAGCAAGGCTCTCTCTAAGCTCCAGGGTGCGCGTGAAGAGCGCTTCACGTTCCTGTTACTGTTATACTACCATGTCGCAGAAGCTGTCAGGCTCATAAGTGGCCCCACATGAGACACCAGAGCATCACGAGCCCACCAGGAATGCCCTCACAATTACAAGTACGCTCACAATTAGTGAACAGTTCAGCTGTATTTCATATATAGTGGTGCAAGATCTGGAAAGAGATTACCACAATTAGTTAAAATTAAGCCGATTCTTGGTGCTGCTCAGATATCACTTCATTCCACAGGTCTGGATAGAGGTGGTCCTCACAGAAGCGCTACAATCGGCTGCAACCCGTCACACTGCCCTGTCTACACGAGCTCTTCCACAATGTCCAACCCTACTGACAGCCCCTCATTCCTGGTGATTCTTGATGACACCACCAGCAAGACTTTCCCGCCTCACTGAAATTGGGCTTCCCAGTACAAATGGTCAGGATTAAGGAAGGTTGTTGTTTCCAGTTTTGGTCATTTAACTGACCGTTGCCAGAACTTTGGTGAAACACATTCCAGCACCGTGGTCAAACATGAAAGCTGCATATTTGAATCACATTTTAATAAGACAGTTAAACTCTTTAGCTTGGGAAAAACATGCCCACTGACACAATATTCCTGAACAGCCCGAGGGGCTGGTCACACCTTAGCATGCAAAAACAGCTAACTGTACTGAAACGGGCAATTAACCAATGAACAGTATGGAGGGATCGTAGGAAACTTGTCTACTGTACCAAACTGGTAGAATCCCAAACAGTAAATCCCCATGTCACTGTAAATACCTTTTTAATAATCATCCATTTCATAACCTTAGTCTTTTGAAAGCAAAATATATCCAATCCTACCTACTTTTAGACATTCCATTTGAATAATAATAATAATTTAATAATAATGTCGCCATAGCAGCAGAGGCAAAGGCATTAGTTATAAATTGCAGCAGATTATTATGATTACAAATGTTTTCTAGCCTTGTTTACGTCCTGATGCCCTATCCACCGAGAGTCATATTACGGCCCACCTACACATCAGGTTTAGCGTGATTTTAAGCGTTTTGCTGAATTTCAGCGTCAATAAAACCATTTAAGCCTCAATCGCCACACAGAAAAGGAAAGTCCAACACCTACTGTATACCTATAAGCACGCATCCTCTGGGTTTTTAAGAGTTAAGTCAAACACACCATCTCTTGATGAATTACCCAACCTACCGGACAAATTAGTCTGTGTCCTTAGACCAGTAACGCAGGGGAATCATGGCGCCAAGGACATCGTGTGGAGCAAGACAGGAGAAGAAAGGAGCACGGGTGCAGGGGAGTCTCCTGCCAGCACGTTCCTCACCATCCCTGACCAGGTGAGAAGATAAGAGAGACCAGCTGGACCAGAAGGTCTCTTCAGGTGGTGTCTTCCAGGGTCGTCTTGGTGTGGAGCTGTGGTCGGCGATGGAGGTGGTGCTGGTCTGCTTCTGGGTGTGGATGGCTCCCTTCTCCACCTGCTCTTCAGCAGAACTTAAGACCATTCATCACCGAGCAGGTCCAGGGGGTAAGATAATCACATCTGCAAAACAGGAACACCCAGTTGGGCCAGATATTCTTGGGGTGTTAAGCTGTGCAAGTCAATCCCATCAGATGAGGCACGCCGGCCTTCCTACCATAACTGCACATTCATGGGAACGCGGCTCTGTGCTGCGATGTTGATGCTAAACTAAAATCACACCACCGACAGTTACACCCGCTCACAGAGTTCTTTGGGTGTCCAGATTCAGTGCCCAGGCTCACGGGGAAAATGAAACGTAAGCTATTTCACAAAAGACATTTTCTCAGAAGTGTATCATCATTGCAGAGCTTTCTGAATGTGGAAGAGCCTTCCTGAGTAAATCTGAAAGGCTGCCTGTCTGTATTCTTACAGGGACAAGCCAAAGAACTGCAACAACTGAAATGATTAATAAATGCATTTCTTACCTTAGGCCCCACACACTTTTTTCAGGTCAAATGGACCAATAAAATTGTGATCAATACAGATTACATTAATGACAAAAGATACCACAGGGTACAATGTTAAACAGAAAAGCTGCACACAGAATTAGGGAGATCAGCTCAGAATCCAGCTAACCTCACATTTCCAGCGCGACACATAAATCCGATTCCTGTTCCTGCTGCGTCACGTTTCGAGTTTCGCTCCCCAACCCATAGGGTCACCAGGAACATAAACACGGACATCAATAGAGCACCAAAGGTGTCGACTTCCTGCTCTTCTAAACCAAATGAGAAGGCGATGCTGTAGTGCACACAGACTGGCAGGTCCTGCGCACACATGTCACCGGGTCAGAATGTTACCTGAAAAACCCCAATCCACTGAGCAGCCCCGCATGGGAGCTGGGAAACCACCATCAGAGACTCCTTTGTAGCAAACAGAAGTCCACCAGACTCAAAGAGTGTGTGCATGTGTGTGTGTGTGTTTGTTTATGACTAGTATGCAGAAGCATCTGTTCTTCGGGGCTAAATAAATGACTATCATCAGACTTAAATGGAAATGTATCAGTGACGTTTCAGCGTTACAGGGATCCAGTCTGAATTTATCAAAATGCTGGCATTGGTTGCTGGTTTTTTAACACAGTTTTAGATTCAAAGTCACAAGGAGATCCTCTCCAATTGCAAAAAAAAAATCTATTTTCAGACGCTACATGCTGATCTGTAAAAAAAATTCTGGAACAATAAAGAATAAAACACTGGATCGAATAAAACAGGGCCAGCACACGTTTAGCCATCTAATATTTGACAGGTAGCTAAAGGCTGCCGCTCCAGATTAGGCTGAAATTAAAAATGCATACAATTAGCAAATTAGTTACAATCGCATATGCATGTAATCAAAACTGCTGACATAATCACATGGCCGCGTACTTTCCAATTTGCAAAATGAAATGTGTACTTAATTAACACTGACAGACAGACAGACAGACAGATAGATAGATAGATAGATAGATAGATAGATAGATAGATCGTATTAAATGTACTGTTAATACTTAGCGGTGTACGTTGTGGGCGTTCTCGTTATTTGAAACCGTACAACGGGAAAGGGGAGGTTTAAAAAGCTTCCGATTACAGCAAGCGGACATGCCCACATTTCCTCCGGCTGGATCGCCGACAGCCCGGCGAGCAAAGCGGGCCGACAGCGCGGTCCCGGCTGATGACAGCGCCGGTGCATTTCGGCTCGCCTCTCGCCCTTTCCCGGCGGGATTGTGCATACGGGCGCCGGGATGCGGCCGCCTCCGAGCCGGTGTGTCAGCGCCGCAGCTGGCCCCGAGCAGCCCCGGGCATCGGAACCGGGGCAAGGCGCCACGACCGGAGCCGAGCCTCCCAAATCCGGAAAGGGGAAGGGGGGCGGCGAAGAAAGTGTCCCTACTTCGGATGAAAAAAGATACCAAAAACATGCACGACCCCCCAAGCTTATTCTGTATCCCACCCCCCTTCTCATTGCACGATGGAAAAAAAGCAACAGCTTCTGGGGAATTACCATGACATGCAATACAAGTAGTGGGGACAAATGCAGCTCCTTACCCTTTCTAAATGTAAGATGGCAGTGTGCTGCCGCGATGCTGCCCGATGCTGCTCCGCGCCGTCCGGATGCACGCCGCCGCCGCCGCCGTGATTTCCATCGGAGGTGTTTTTCCTCCAATCCGCCCAACTTCAGCACCGAGGTGGCGGAGGCGCACTGCGCATGCGCGCTGGACACGCTCCGATCGCGCTGTGCCAGAGTGCGGAGCCCCGGCGCCGGTATGGGGGCTGCGGCGCTCCCACCGCGAGGATGCTGCCTGCACGGGGGGGCGGAGACAAGTGAAGGAAAGTAAAAAAAAAAAAAAAAAGGACTGCCGGTACTTGCCGAAGTCCCACAGTCCCGGATCAAAGTTACACTCAGTTGTGGATGAGTCCCCGTCCAGCCCGCTGGCAAACGGCAGTATTTTTGTATCAAAAATAGATTAAACTCCCAAGCGTCTCATGCGTCCCATCAAAGCGAAGACACTAACCAGATTTAACTATTGCATTAATCAGATTAAAGTCCAATATTAAACCTGGCTCTTAAAGCTGTATGTGTATTCAACAACCATGGCTCCCTTACTCACTGAATTGTACTGAACTGTATGCGTGCGGGTGTGTATACATGTGGATATGCAGCCACCATTACAGTCTTTTAATATTAATTTTAATCAACTGTAATTATATGATATATAACGTAAAGAAAGGATTTCGTTCTCGATATTACAGCTTCGCGCCAGCACGTTAACATCCACCTCATAATAACGTTTTCTCAGGATTCTGCTAAAGCATTTCCTCTTAATCAAATAGCTAAGTTTATCATCTTACAACTTTAAGCACATAAAATAAATCAATTAAAATCTTCAGGCAAATGAAACCAACTACCTCCAGGAAAACGAAACAAAATAAGACACAATCACAGTAATTAACCATAAATAAATAAATTACGAGTATATATTCTGGTTTGCCGGCAGGGTGTGTCGTCTGCAGAAAGGCACATTTCCGACCTTTTGTTACCGGGAAGAGGCATAAGAGCGTGATTTCAGTGTTTGCATTCAGCCTAAAAGGCATGCCTCACACTCCTCAGTACAGAGCCTTGGCCTGATTCATCTGTTGAAAGCGCATGTAAATAAATTGCGACAAAGCTGCGGGAATATATGCGAACATCACAATACATGCGAATCTTCGCATAGTACCGAATCCAAAGTGCGACATTCACGTCCTCACCACATGACTGGCGACAGCCTATCGCACACTCGCATTTCAGTCACGTGGTTACACCTGCGGTTTTTGGGTCTACCTTATAAAAATTACACTGATTTCTTGTAAGTTCTATAGCCTTATATTTCAGTTTAATTATTTTATAGAAATGTATTTCATAGAATCAAGAAAGAGGGATATCGGCCAGGAAATATATTTCGTCAGTTTACAATAGAAAACTTAAAGAACACAGAAACATAACGTTATATGTATCCAAAGGCTATACATGAAATGAGTGATTGTAATGTACTAAGATACAGGCAAGGGTAATTCGGGGTAAGATCTGAGGCAAGGGCAGCGGAAGGGGCATCAGAAAGCCACAATCACTGACACGCTGTAATCAGGTTGTTCACAAATGTACATATCAACAGAACACATTCCAAAATAATTCGCTGCACAATAAACCGTAAATGTTTTCTAATCACGTTACACGTAGTCTACAGATTAGGGTTACGCGGTGCTTTAAATCTGTCCCCAGCATTCGAGGATATGCTGATGACACTGCTGTGCATTTTTTACACCACTAATTTTCTTAGACTAGAATATATTGAAGCAAGACCCATATTGATGTAGGGATATTATTTAAGTCATTCATATAAACACCGTGCTGATTCTATAAAATGCTACGGCAAACGAGATTAGAGGAAAACAACATATTCAGAATAATTCATAAATAAAAAACAAGGTGTATTTTTTGTTTAAATATGGCAGAGGAACTGAAAATGACAAATGTCTGTTGTGATGGCACCTGATCAAAACAGCTGTTTCTTCGCAGAGAGATCAAGATCGATGTCTTACCACCAGGAGGCGCTAAAACCTTGTTGCCCACTCAGGCGAGTTAAACCTGTTCGTGTGAAGTACAGGGAGGTAACCGAGGCACCTGCGTGTGAGTTACGGCGTTAATGTGGACCTGGTTGGCATTAACCACAAACGGCCCCACTTCACAGGTTTTTAATAAGAATTTTAACTCCATAAGAGAATACGTTGCATAAACTGGTTGCGAACAGAAATATCGGTAATATATAGTTTTTCTCTATACTATCAATTCTGATTTAGACAAAGCAACATACACGTTGCTTGAGGATTTTCCTTTGTCAGTGGTCTTGTGCTTGTCAGTATGCAAATAAGCATGAGTTGTTTACGGAGATGAAGAGGAGGGTGTTCAGCCTTCCATCTGCAGAGATGGCCACTTGACCCACATTTTCCGAGTGATTAGGGAACACTGCCTGAACAACAACATCCCACCTAAACAACGCATCACAGGGGGGGCTATTCTGAAAATAGCCATAATTACAGGCCTATCTCAGCCCCCCCCCCCCGTGGATTCTATCACATTTTACACCAGAATGTCGTTCTGGAGGGGATGATTTGAACGATGCATTGTAAAGCCTGCCTACAAATGGATGAAGCCGAACAAATGTGAAAGGATAGGGGTCTGCCCCAGAGGAAGAAAATACATTTATCTTAAGATCCGTTCCTTGGTTTTTCTGGCCCTTAAGTTGAAAGCTGGATTCACATGCCAGAGTCTCAAAGTCTCATAAAACATGACGGCTGTATCTGTACCATCTACCAATAATCTCACAGTGAAGGGAGCTTCTTCCTCCGCCTTGTGACGCTCTTATTAAAGCCAGTGAGTGTCTCTTCAGGCTCCTGGGAAGGTGCTGTTCTTCTTGCTGCCTTGTGGCTAACAAAGTATCTCTCATTTTCTCCAGGCCACAGGAAAGATGTGCAGAAGTTCACAGGCAGGGCTTGTTTTGCGGGGATGTCACTGAGAAATATGAAGGAGCGGCCAGGGGCGGCCTGCCTTATTGGTACGGATGCGACAGCCCCGACCTTTATGTGCTTTACTTTGAGAAGGAATGATGAAGTTCAGGGTTATTTGCATTCTAAAGGTTACCCCGCTTGGTGCCACTTATCGCCGGAAGATTACCAGACCAACCACAGAAAACAGGACGGGGTTTGATCTGTGACGGAGAATGTGCCTTCAGAAAAGAAGTCCGGCAGTCACTCAGGGAGCAGGTCGTTACGTAACAAACAAGAGGGGGAAATGATTAATGAAAAAGAGGAAGAGGTGGGTGTAGGGCGTTATCCAATGTCGTGGGCTCAGTCACTCTGCCCTGCCACCCCCCCCCGCGCGCGTGACTGGCTCAGTCGCTCTGCCCCCCCCCTACTCCCGCACGTGACTGGCTCAGTCGCTCTGCCCCAGCACAGGCAGGTCCCTCTCACTCTGGCTAGCTACGTATCCGGCATAAAATAATCCTCCACAAACATCGTCTCCTTAACATTGTGGCCCCAAACAGCCTCCCCACCCCTAGGTCTGCGCCCTAGCTGTGCAAGGCCACCATTTCACACGGTGAGAGAATAACGGCATGTTTTAGCATCCGGTAAAGTTACCTCAGTGGGGGAAGGTCTTTCTCTCGAGCGCTGCCAAGTTTGATGCCAGATATAAGCGAATGACCCCATCTTTACGGTGCGTGACCTCTTTCATAATGTTTGTTTTTTAGGGGGACTGGGAATATAAGGGGCTTTAGGATCAGTTTTTAGGAGGAGTGGAAAAATGAAAAAAAAAATTTGTTTGCAGCACTTTTTGTTTGTCTGTTTTTTTCTCCTCTTCTTTGGTGCAGAATGTTTTAAAAGGAGCAGGGAAATGGAAGATTGGGGAAGAGAAGTGAGCGCTATATTTTGCCGGATTCTGAGAGGGAACACAATGCTGATGACTCAGGCGCGCGCTGAAGGGAGCGTCCTTGTTTTGTGGGCCGTCCGTGAAAGCAAAAAGCTACCTCACAAACACAACAGAAGCACACAGCACACTGAGTGTGAGCAGCTGGCTGAGGCCAGGCCGCCGACGGGGCGCAAGCTCCCCGCGGAGCTCGAACCCTCACCCTCACCCAGCTTTCAGTGTGATACTGGACCCTGTTCAGGATACGGTCCTTGTACTTAGACGACCTGCGAGCAACATCAGACAGATCCTCCAACCACACAGACTTCAGCATCTTTAGAAATGCTTTTTGACACTCAAATGTGGACTTTATGCTGCAAGCAGATCCATTTGCTTTGACCTGGAAATTGCAGAGAGAGCTAGAGGGAATATTACAGACTGAGGATGTCATGAATCTCGGGAAGGAGCCCCACGTTGGGCGGCAGGCGGGACACTAATGGCGGCTCCGCTAATGAAGTGGGCGGGGTCGAGTCAAGGCCAGAAAAACTTTGCTCCTTTTCTCTCTCTCTCTTAAGTGAACATTTCGTTAATGGCTTGGTTATCACCCAAATGTGCGATCGATTTAGCTTTATTAATTAGGAGCGAGATGGATCTTGGAGTCCTGACTTGAGACACAAAAAAACTAGATTAAAGACACCAATGGTTCTCGCTGTCTGTCCCATTCATATCAGCCCCCCCCCCCCCCCCCCCCCACAAAAAAACAAAAAAAAATATAAATAATAATAAAATGTGAATAAAATGTGGCTGCCGAAAAGTAGTGGAAGAAGCTGTTCTGGAACCTGAGTCCACGGGCCTAGATGGGTCCTCTGACAGTGCGTGCAGGATCCCTGTGTGCACCAGCCGCCTCCTATGCCAGCCGCCGTGCGGCGCTTCGTCTCTTTCAGGGCTTGCCGCAGTTGTCATGGTGTCAGGCAGAAGTCTTAGCCGGGATCTAAAACTGTAAATGAATATCGGCCAGAAAGGAGGCTGGGGTTTGGGAGCTCGGGGGGCGGGGGCTGCCACAGAATTACCTGCTTTTGATTCTGTTCTTTCTTTTCTTTTTTTTTGTGTAGATTGTAAAACTTACTGTGGCAGATGGTGGCATATAATTCCCACCAAGGGGACTCGGAGTCAAACACGGGCAGCCCACGTTGTCTGATATAAACGGCTCTTTAAAGCAAGACTTTGGGTGGCTGATGAGCGTTACTGTCGCAAGCTGGCAGCTCAACCCGCCCCGCACAGCTCCGCCAGCAACGACGTGTTACCAGTTTTGTGTCCAGAGTTTCTCCAATTGGATGTTGGGAGAACCACTAAAGA
>JAODKM010000058.1:2474925-2490517 GCA_026780845.1 Petrocephalus sullivani | reverse complement strand
ACAGCACAGGAAAGGCGAGCGCGGGAGGGGGGGGGAGGGGGGGTGGGGGGGGGGGGGGGGGGGGGGAGGGGGGGGGGGTGGGGGGGGGGGGAGGGGGAGGAATGACATCACCTGTAAACAACACGCCAGATGAGCTGAGTTGCGGTATTTTCCGCAGCGCCAGGTAGGACGGTCTGGCCTTGAAGAACAGAATTTTGAGGGTGACACCTGCGCACCCCACTGGAGGCGTGTCTGTGGCGGTCAGGGGGACGCTAAATATGTGCTTGGCTACCACCCACATTGCATGGCATGGCACCTGTTCTACCACGCCCACGCCGTCCTGATCATGTGACCCACATGGGTGGGCGGCACAGACGAGGCCTTTGGCCAGAATATGATTTAGCAAGTATACCCAGTAAGGTGACATTGTGAACTTATGAGCTGCAGTAATAGAGGAACGTGCTCTTGGCGGTCCTGCCTGTGCCTCCCACTCAGATCCTCCACAACTCCAGCAGGGAACAGCCTTCAGCGCGACCTTTGACCTTCCGCTGATGAGAAAACCCTCACTGTCAGAGTAAACACTCCACCAGTGCCGCAAATGTAGGATATAGAAAAAAAATAAGTGTAGGCCAACATGCCACAGTTTCCACGGCGACAGTGGACCGTAAGACTGGCCCCCAGAGCAGCTCATCCAGGCAAGTGAAGGTGCGGGCTTTGGACCTTGTCGCTCAGAGATGAAGGCGCGCTAATTAACTTGATTCCACCGGTGATTTCAGTCTGATGACTCCGTATCAGGGGGAGCTCATTAAAACGAGCTGCTGCATAGTTAGATGTAAGAAAGTGAACATGTAAATAGGGCTTTTTTCCCTGGCTTCAAGTCCATCATTTGATAAGTTTGTCTGTATATGTTGCTTGTTGCTGCTGATATTTAAATGAAAGTCTTTCACTGCAGGAAATACTAACTGTCAAGCTTTACACAGCTGAAAGCATGATGATCCAGCAGCACTGGCCCAGAGTCCCATCACACACCCAACTTTATCGCTGCGGTATCTCTGCCTACATATCCCATAATTCCTCTGTCATATGGCACCATGAAGGCCATTGAGTGGTTTATCATTTAGCAGCAGCTCAGGTGGTCGGCATCCAGATTGCGTGATATGGCCTCTTTCAGAAGTACCAACCATGGGGGGAAACTGACTTGGAGCTGTCCAGGCCGACCATCTTATAGTAACACGCTGCTTCAGCAGACAGCCATTGCAGTGAGTCTCCTTCAGGTCATGAAAGGCAGCCTAATGCTAATAGCCTACAGTGCTAACATAGAACAGCAGGGGGCGAGACGGCCAAAATCCCAGATACCAGACCAAAACACATCAAAAGAAGAACAGCTTTTGTACAACTGCGAGGGAAATACATCAAAACAACAATGAGTAAGTAAAATGAGTTTCTTTTGGATTTAATAAAAACATCATCATGCTTTTTATGCATAGAGCCTCCTGTCCTCCCTCTCTCTCCTGTCCTCCCTCTCTCTCTCCCTCCCACTCTCCCTCCATTTCTCTCACAAGTAAGCTATACTCTACTGCTCTGACCACCTCTCCTTCCCTCCCTCTCTCTCCCCTTCTGTCCTCTGTCCCTCCCTCTCCCCTCCTGTCCTCCGTCTCTCTCCCTCTCTTCCGTCCCCCTCTCCCTCCCTTCCTCCTTCCCTCCTTCCTGTCCTCAGCCCCTCTTTCCCTCTCTCTCCCTCTCTTTCTCCCTTCATTCCTCTCACCAGTAAGCTGCACTCTTTCTTACCTCCTGCTGCTCTGACCACCTCCCTCCCTCTCTCTCTCTCTCTCTCTCTCTCCATTCCTCCCTTTCTCTCCCTCCCTTTTTCACCACCTTCCTCATTCACCCAGCTTCACCAGCAGTGGCTACCTATGGGTTGTTCATGACCTTGTCCTGGATATAAATATAAACTTCCCACTATCCAGACCAAACCTGCAAATCCATGGTTGCATAAAACACTGTGCTCTAGCTTTCTCTTACAAACAGCATGGGGGCAAAGTGTATTAAAAAGGTAGTACACAGCAATTTATGCTTCAACTAGGCTGAAGACCCGCTAACAAGTTTTAATTAAATTGAATGAACTACCCATTCACTGATCGTTGGATTCCCACTGGCCACATATCCCTGTCTAGGACTGCTGTGTTCTGGAGTCCTTGCCAGGAAATGGAGGGGTTTGTGTGTGTGTGTGTGTGGGGGGGGGGGGCAAGGTAAATACAAACCACTATGAGATTCTTTCCATGTCTAATGATTGCCTCTACATTTTAGCATTGTCTATTAATTAAGAAGAATGGCTACAGAGCAGCAGATGTTGAGAAGCAAACACTCAGGGGGCCGTGGCACCCAGTACCTCCAAAGGCAGCAAACACTCGGGGGGCCGTGGCACCCAGTACCTTCAAAGGCAGCAAACACTCAGGGGGCCGTGGCACCCAGTACCTTCAAAGGCAGCAAACACTCAGGGGGCCGTGGCACCCAGTACCTACGAAGGCAGCAAACACTCAGGGGCCGTGGCACCCAGTACCTCCAAAGGCGGCAAACACTCGGGGGCCGTGGCACCCAGTACCTCCGAAGGCGGCAAACACTCAGGGGCCGTGGCACCCAGTACCTCCGAAGGCGGCAAACACTCAGGGGGCCGTGGCACCCAGTACCTCCGACAGCCGAAAACCAGTCTCTTTCACACCAAGCAATTAGTCAAGTGGACAAGCTGCAGGTGTGCTGTGCAAATTAAACTTGTGTAAATTTGCATTCCGTTCAACTATTCTATAGCACTTTTTAAGGAGGAAGTTTCAAGTTCTGAGTTACAGGGAATACATCACTACCACTAATAATGAATAATATATAGAATAAGCCCTTTTTTCCTTCAGATAATCCATATAGCCCAGGAACATCACAGGAATCTCCATGCATTCTGACCAATCAGATGGTGGTAATGCAACCAGCTCCCATTGGTCTTTCTTTGCAGTATGGCTCAGTTCCTGGTGGCTGCGGAAAAGCACCACAGCACTTGACTCTAAAATGTATCTGTGTGTTTTTCAAAACTGCTCATTTAGATTATCATCTTACACTGAAGGATTCCTTCAGCTAAATAGGGATCCTAAAGGTAATACGAGCAACAAGAAGCACAGCAACAAGACACTGCGACACACGACCACCCATCAAATATGGCCGGCCCTCTCGTGTCACCATGGCGATGCCGTCGCCCTTGGTTTCCAAAGTAATGCTGACACCAGAGGCTTAGTATGAGCCAGCGCCTTCTGTTAATTAAAGCATAAAAGCACAATCAATTAATGGGCGACGGCCAGATGGGAACATTTCTCTCATTGGGACAGAGGAAAATGATCAAATCTGCATTTGCACCGTAAAATATAGAAAAAATAAAACTTGTTTTTTGTTTGCTCGTTTGAGAAGCACTGGAATCAGGACACACCTTCACAAGTGTAGCTCATTGTAATTCTGCAGTATTCCTTTCATGCTCCTCTATGCACGCCATTTTACATTTTACATGCAATTGTAACTGGTAACATAAAACCACTGACAGGTGAAGTCAGTAACATTTATTCTCTCTTTATCATGGGACATCTCATGGCTGCCATTATACGTCAGGCAGGGGAACAGGCAGATCATGAAGCTGATGTGTTGGAAGCAGGAAAAGTGTATGAGCGTAAGGATCTGAGCGACTTTGACAAGGGCCAGATTCTGATGGGTCAGAGCATCTCCAAAATGACGGGTCTTGTAGGGGGGGCGTCCTGGTATGCAGTGGTCAGTACCTGTCAAAAATGGTCCAAGGAAGGCCAGCTTGTGAACGGGTGATGGGGTCATGGGCACCCAAGGCTCAGTGATGCATGTGGGGAGTAAAGGCTCGCCCATCTGGTCTGATGCTACAGAAGAGCTACTGCAGCACAAATTCCCGAAAAAGTTCATTCTGGCTGCGACTGAAAGGTGTCAGAACACACAGCCGCAGACCTGTCAGAGTGCCCCTGCTGCCCACTGTCCACCCCTGAACACGCCTGCAATGACATATAAGCATCAGAACTGGACCATGGAGTGATGGATGAAGATGGCCTGGTCTGATGAGTCACATGTTCTGTTACATCATGCAGATGGCCGGGTGTGTGCGTTGTTTGCCTGGGGAAGAGCTGGCAGCTGAACGCACTATGGGATACAGCTGAGGCAGAGGAGGCAGTATGGTGCTCTGGGCGATGTTCTGCTGGGATCTTACTTACCTACCTAAACATTGCTCCAGACCAAGTACAGCGCTTCATAGCAACGGTATTCCCTGTTGGCAGTGGCCTCTCAGCAGGATAATGCACCATGCCACACCGTTCAGGAATGATTTGAGGTACATGAAAACAAAGATGTTGACTTGGTGTCCAAATTCCCCAGATCTCAATCCCATCAAGTATCTGTTCAATCCATGGAGGCCTCACCTCACAACTTACAGGACTTACAGTGTATCTGCTGCTAACACCTGCAACTTCAGGACACCTTCAGAGGTCTTGAGGAGTCCATGCCTCGACAAGTCAGAGCTGTTTTGGTGGCATGAGGGTGACCTACACAATATTAGGCAGGTGGTTTTAATGTTATAGCTGATCAGTATAGACACCACCCAGGACTATGTAGAACATACACTGCTGACCCTGAGATGTTTGGCTTCTGACTGTGGGAGTTCCAAAGCCCTGAGACACATGCACACTAGACACACACACAAAGCGACATTAAAAGCACCTTGCTAATCTTTTGGCTGACCGGTGGTATATATCACCTTGCCCTCTGCAAAGATACATCAATACAAGCATGTTCATTGGGTACAAATGAGAATCTGAGGTTATTCAGCATAATTCAGCATTTATTCAAACTGCAAGTGCCTCAGACTGCAGACTCAGAAATTCACTCGGAGGACTTGTGTGAGACAGACTTCCTGCCTGAGGTATATTTGTACTCTACACCCTGAATACCCCCTGCCTTTTCCAGGACACAGTGTAGATGAGCAGGGAGGAAGTCGGCTATAAAGTATGGGTGGGGAGCGTTTAACCAAGGGTAATCAGTCACTCCCCAAGTTAATTTTTGTGCAAATCCACAGAAAAAATGTCAGCAGAAAACTGAGCTGTCATTTGCAAGATGTCAGTGAAGCAAAATGTGGATATAGTACATAGCATGGGCTCATTTGGGTAAGGGCATGAACAGTATGAGTCTGTGTTTTCACAGGTGTGCATCTCATGCTGTCTCTTGGTTTGCATCGAAGCAAGATATTCCACACGAGGACAGCGCACATGACATCACGGCAGCATTCGGGGACGACATGCAAGCACTCTGTAATCAGTAACACTGTCTTCCCATCCGTGACTCAGTTTCCATCTGCCTGATCTTCGGGAATGTTCACTGACTTCAAGTCATGGCCAACGCTGTGAGTTTTGGCGTCACCATGACTATAGCTATGGCTGCCTCCATGGGGAACTTGTACATCATCCTGTGTCTTGTGTTGTCCCAAGACAAGGACAGGAAGAACAAGGAAACTCGTGATATCTTCATGACCATCAGCGCCTCCTCATTCTTTCACATCCTCTCCTCCTTCATGAGTGCCACTTGGTCCTTCTTCTTAACGAATATGGTTCCTTTCAATATGATCCTTTTCAAAATTTTGGCCTATTTGTTGAGTTGCACCATCTTCTCCGGGATCTTCTTGACGTCTTTTCTTTTCTTTCTCTACTGGGGGAAGATTGTGGCCATGGGGAGACTGCTGAGGCTGAAGAAACATCTCTCTCAGGCTGTACCTTGGCTGCTAGTCACTTTTGTGCTGATTTGCTTCACAATGAGCTCATTCACCTTCCAGTTAGACATCCAGTACCAGAACACCAGCGAGGGAACTGGCGCCCTCATCAAATCCATGAATGAAGAAGTTGTCATCTTCGCCTCCATTTTGGTGGCCCTTGTGGTCATCCTGCCATTCTGTCTCATGGTCTTCGCCTGCATCAGTCTCCTAGTACACCTTAGTAGGCATGTTCAGCAGCTCCACAGTGACACCTGTGAAATCTCCAGTCCCCAAGTGCACCGTGAGAAGAGGGTCATGAAAATGCTCTTCGGTCAGCTTCTACTTTTCACCAGCTACATCTTCATCCTCATCATCATCTTCATTCTGGAAAACACAGATCTGGTCTCAGGTATACAGGTTTGGGCTCCAGTGGTTCCTGTCCTCTACTCGCTCTGTACGTCTATTAATCTGATACGGAGAAATGGTTACTTAAGAAAAACTTCACAAATGCTCTTTTCTAAGTTGAAGGGACAGGGCTAGAATTGAATGAGGTCCAGGAAGATTTGACCACAATATTTGTTTCTTTGTTTGTTAGTTTTCAAATTGTTGAATGATGAAGACATCGACAAAATGAACAAATTAGGACACACTCCATGAGTTTAATTACACAGAAATATTGAATAACGATTTCAAAGTAAATTAGTCATTATTCTGTGCACTGTGGGCATCCTATTGAGAAAGGTTGCCATGGGAAGGAGTCCTGAAGAAAATGAAGGGGGTAATTTTATGTTGAGTGGCTCACTATGTGAACAACATTTCATAACTTGTGTATCTTGTTCAAGCACATGCAGTAACATTGCATAATATTAAAAACATAATTTCATTAAACTTTCTGTTATAATAATATTACACAAATAAAAAACAACAATATCCTGTCTATCTGTGATAACTGACTGCTAGGGTTTCCAGTAAATTACAGACCGAGCAGATGGGTTATAATATTGAAAAAAAGAAAATTGTTAGAATAGACTGAAATTGGAACCTCTGAATTCTGGTCATGGTTTCAAGCTTATTATATAATTGTGTGACTTCCTGGTGACTTACTCACATCGTACCTATTAGAAAATCGATCAAAACACTCAAACTGCTCTCTATAAGACAGTGGCTGGGGAAATTGACTGGACCAAACTCCGGACAGTGCCACTAGTCTCCTTCCTAGGCGACCAGATGGCAGTCTCCTTCTCCATCTTTCTACAAGCACAAATGACTCCATGTCTAGGTGCCCCATCGGTTGCTATGGATACCCCTCCCTCTATAGCTGAAGATCGCAACAGAATAACAAAGCAGTAATTATTTTCACTGCACACCTGAGTTTGGCCCAAGCTGGTCATACTGGACTCTCCGCATGCTGAAGTTAAATGCAGTCGACCCTTTTATAGTTTAAAGAAACAGTTTAAACTTGGCAGTTTGTATCGTTGTCTATAACATATGAAGTGTCTTCTTTGGTCAGTTGATATGGTATAATCTGATTCAGCTCTCCCCTTAAACCATTTCTAGATATAGACTTTGCATAACATTTAAACATAATAAAGAAAATTGTTATCCATTAACAGCAAAATGTGTCAATTTCTAGTAATCCATATCTCAGGGGCATCATTTCTGATTACATAAGGAGACCAATTTTCTTGAATTTACATGAATGCTTTATGCTGGATTATCTCTAAAATACTCTTCAGACACGTCTTTGTACACACAAATTTCCCAAGGTTCTATCAAATTAGCCCTGAAATGATCAAATTTGGGCTTCATTCCACTTTCCTAATGACTGCAAAATGATATAACAAGAGTTATCAGCTTTTCATGTTTCATGAATCATGTTTCTTTATACAAGTCTCTCACTAATTTTAAAACAAAATTCCAAGCCATTTAAGCCAATTTTGATGTCTTTGTTTAATTTTCCTGTCATGAAAAACCCTGGGCCACCTGCCCTTAATCCAGACAAACGAATCGATGAAAACAGGAGGGGGGGCATTGATTCAGCCGCGTGAGAAGGCAAAAATGATTACCAAAATAATCACTCACCAAGCTAATGAGCCCATTCAAGTATGCTTCACATTAGGGTCATAGACTGGATTTGTGCTCATGTTAGAGCTGTCATCTTCTCCTGAAGGTCCGTAGAGTCATGAGTGCAGTTCAAAGAGTACACTTTGATCAATGCCATTTTTTTGCATCAATTAAGTTATATTATCTAACTGAAGAATGTAATTTTAACTGCAAATTCATACTTACCAACAAAACCAACAAAACCAACAAAATCGAAGTACATTCAGGAAGGGATGGCATTTCCTTTCTGCAGAGACCTGGATTGCTTTAATTGGCCATGTTTGATAGATATATTTTTGGGGATCTGAGTCACCATGCGATTTTCCTGATCTTTGTTACTATGGTTTTTCCTGTATGTAGCATGATGGCTCGCTGTCGCAAACGTTTACTAAACAGCGTCTGACACGGACCCCAAGGGGCATAGCTCTGCTCTGAATGGCGAGCGGTTCCATCGGGGGAACATCGGACATATTTGTTCCAGGTGCATTAGTATCAATGTCATTTTATTCTGGATTTACAGAGTAGAAACAGGATATGCGTTTACATACTGATTCATACTCATACTGTGGGTATAACGTGTCATTGACCACACATATTTTATAAAGAATATAAAATGGCAGGAATTACTAACATTACAGAATTACTAGCAGCATTAAAGGAACTTCTGAAACAATCTTGTCCTGTTACATCAGTCCCCACCTCACAGGACACTGGTAGGGGACATCCATCCCCTGACTGTGACCACGGACGCACGTATCAACACCTTCCCCGGTGCCCTTATCGTTATGACGATGCCTCAGGTCGCAAAGTTGGGTCTCCCCCATCCGCGCTGAGGCTGAGACTGGTACATGGCATTTCCTGAGGTTTCAGGGCCCCCGGGCAGAATCACACAGAACGTCGTTAAGAGTCACTCTACGCCTCTGCAAAGGAGGCGTCCAGGAGCGGTAATCAAACAGAGTTCCAGGACCAGCTCCCGTCAAACTGTCATGTACATTAGCCGGCAAAATAATGGTACCCTTTACAAAGCCGTAGAGCAAAAACATAATCAGGTGTTAAAACAAACATAAGTGTTATGCAAATGTCGCTAAAAGTCAGTAAACATTAGAGGGGGAGATCGGTGAAAACACCAGGAAATGGTAAGTGGCTGCATCATTAAGGCGTGACGAGCTACCTGTTAGTGTAAATGCCTGATTACCCCTAAAGGAGAAGGCCAGCGGGTGTCATTCTAAAAATACCGCAAACTTGGCTACGTATTGCGAGGGCGGCGCCCTGTGCAGGACCCCCACGCTTTCCTTACCACCGAAATATTCTCTATGCTCTGGTTCCTGCAGAGAAGCAAACTGAGTCCTGATTTGAAAACTGACACCAAATATTATTTCCCATTCGCCAGGACTAAGCTGAGGTGACAGCCATGTCACATGGTCACGCCGGGCAGGTAACCGCACTGGGAAATGTGGGGGTGAGGTGAGGCCCTTCCCCCTCCCGAACCGGCGCCATTAAGCCTGGCCAGCAACATTGGCTACGCCGTAACCAAATTCATGCCAACAGGATGCTGGGAGAAGGAGGGAGGGGCAGCGCCATCGCAGTACCAAACACGGGCGGGTGCCACGGGATCCCGAGCTGCTCTGGGCGCCCTCTACCCCGCCGCAGGTAGCACCCCTGTAAAGCTCCCTAACGAGGTCTGTAATTACCATCTTCCAGAGCTCTTTGCCGTCACCTTGACCTGCAGAACTTTTGTCCGAACTGCTCCCTGGGAGGCTAACCCTCCAGGGCCCGGGGCCCGGGGCCCACACCACAAGCCAGCGTCGATTATTAAAGCTCAGTTTAATAATTAAAGGTGCGAAAGAGCCGTTAATTAAATGGCACCACAGCTGCGGGGCTCTGAGCCTCTTTAATGGCTGATGGATGGGGCCTGGTGTGACACCCCACATCTGACAGGATGCTTCATTAGAGCGACCTGATCAAAGCGGCAGATTGCCTTTCACTTTATTACAGGCACTAATGGCTGCCGCTGGGGCTGAGTTTGAGCCAGGCAGCCGGGGGGAGAAGCTTGGCGCTTCCGCAGAGTAGCACGGCGACCCAGGAGACACGTCAAGGCCATCCGAAATCGCTCGGTATCCAGCCAAAGCACAAAGACCTTTACCTCTTCCAACCGAGTGAAAAAGCTGTGTAACCTGCACCACATAAAGAAGAAAATGACTTTCAGAATCGGCCTTCACATAACGTTCTGACCCCAGCCGGCCCTGAACCTCTGCTTCAGTCCTCCACCAGCAGAAATGCCAGGAAAGGCAGCCCCTCTTCACCGGCAGTATTTAGAGAGTCACGAGGCACCACACCGGTGATTGCTCACCCAGACAATAAACGCGAGCGGAATTAATGGTGCTGCGGACTTGGGTTCGCAGAAAACAATCTAAATTGTCTCCCCCTGGTGGATGGCCGAAGATAATTGATCACGAAGCACAAGGGGGGGGGGGGGATCGATGGGCTCCAAGCGAGATGAGCTTTTCCGCTGGGATTTTCTGTAACCTCAAATCACATAACTCAACCACAAAAAGGGTACAAAAAGCCTGTGAACAAAGCCCCTCTCTCAAGTAGGATTACGAAATCAAATATTCTGAAATATGACTCGCCCAGCTATGTTCGGACCCCCCCCAATTACATTTTAATAGGATAACGTACAAGCACAGAAACTGCTAAGCAGGGCCCGTTTCCATGGGGATGATGTATAATAAATATGGAAGCTGTAAAATCGCTGAGCTGTGCATCATTGGGGAGGCGGCTAATTGCGGAGGTGTTCTGCCAAAGCCGATTACAGGAAGCTGGCTCTGGACCCAGGGCACTGTCATTAGCACCCTCCACCGACCACAACAACGCGACCTATTGGACAAGGTCAGGAAATGCACCCTTTCTGCCTTTCGCCACTGCTAAGGAACCAGCACAACAGGAAAACTAAGCAGCGTCCCTCTTTGCACACTTGTGTCCCAAGCAGCATCTCTTTTTGCACGCCCGCGCCCCAAGCAGCGTCCCTCCTTGCACACCCGCGTCCCAAGCAGCGTCCCTCTTTGCACACCCACGTCCCAAACAGCGTTACTGACAAACACCTCCCAGGTCTTTCAAACAAAGCTCCGCCTACAAGGACCATAGCTTCATGTAGATTTTGACAGAGGGTACTTTGCAGTTTCAGTTCCTGACTAAGTTGTGTGAATTATAATAGTCTCTCAATATTGACCCCCCATGGCTTTTTTACACCTCCAGGAGGATTAATTAGAACTGCCCCCCCCCCACACACACGCACAAACACGCACAAACACGCAGCCTCATGTACCTATCTAAATGGGGACCTTCCATTCATTTCTATGGGAAAATCCCAAAAGACTTTTGGCATTTTTAGTTTTTTGATTGCAGTCACGAATTTTAATAAAACTGGGGTTATCCAAATGGGGACTGGAAAAGATGTCCCCAAATGTAGCGAAATTTCAGGTTTTACTACACTATGGGGACATTTTGGTCCTCAAATGTGATCTATGCAAACCCACACACATACGTACACACACCACTGGGAAAAAAAACCCTTCTATGGCTCCTGTAGCATTCGTGTAGCTTTCATGTAGCTCTGGGGTAGCTGCTCCCGCCTTGTTCCTCCTACTGATTTCACTAATTGGCAAAAGCTGACACTCATCTGCTCTCCTCACGAACTGGGCCTGCATGCCTGGGCCCACGCCAGGTCCCCAGGGACTGGCCTTCACTTCTACAAGCCCAGGCACCTAAATGGACATCCACGGCAGGGGGGGATTCTTTCGCTGCCAGCTCTGACCCCCAGTCATGCAGAGCAGGCAAAGAAGGCTTCAGGGCTTCAGGTGGCCTGAGAATGTCCCAGGGTCATGCACTTGCTTCAGTATCGACAATTAGCATTCCTTATTACAGCTTAATAAAAAAATGTCACTTCAATTTTCAACACCCTTTGAGGGCGTTTCAGTAACACGGGGAAAGGAGGATTAAAGATCACCAAATCCACATTCCAAGGAGACATTCTCAAAGTCCATTAACTCACAATTAGTGCTATTGTCATGCGCTGTCAATCACCAACTCATTAAACCCATTTGCACAGAGTTATTTCATTGGTTCTCGGAGAGTGATTGGCAGCACATGGGAATCCCTCCCACCGTATGGACTGCAGTCTCCCGATCACAGAAAACCTTTCAAGGACTTTCAGGAATGTTTTAACTATCCAGGTCTGTAAGGACCGTGAATTCTGATCGGTTGATGAATTATTTAATCAAAAAATGAGAATCGACATATGGCTTTTAGTCATGAAGGTGATGAGTACAGGGGACTGGACGTGACTATTTTAAATGAATGAATTCAAGACAAACACGTGAATAACTGGTTAAAGAAATAGACTGATAGCTATCCTAGTGAAAATAACCTGGGGAACTTAAAAATGTCACAAAGGCTATTCTTTCATTCCTGGATGTCCCTATCTGCTGAGAGGTAGGTTAGTTTTGTCAAAACCCAGAATGTATCTTCTTATAAGATATACAATATTGCAGCTCTGTGATGGCAAAGACGTCACGAGGCAGACTGCTGATCTTAGTTTGAGGAAGCCCTTTCAAGGCGGCAGCCCGACGAGCGAGAATAAGGTCACGGCAGACATATCGGAGGGGGCAGCAAGTTCATGCTTTTGAAATTGAGGCTGAAAGGGCCTTAAGCCTGCAGCGGCTGCAGCTGGGGGTGTGATTTGGGCGGCAGGGGCCTCACACCTCCACGCCATCCTGTCCCGAGATGCTCCAGGGCTGGACATAAGCAGATAGATGACTAATGCTGCCGTTTTGAGAAACTGAAGTGGCTTCCTGTTTCGCAGTGCGCGATCGCATAGCTGTATCTGTGTGCTGGCCAGAAGACCTTTGCTGTTGTGGCACACATTAGCTGGCCAGGCCCTTGAAGCATTCTTCAAGGCAGACCTACCTGGAATCTGCCTGAGATAATGGAACCGCAGACGGAACACACCAGCAGGTTACTGTCACACTTAAACATATCCGTCTATTTCACACTGCAAAGCGAGAGCGAGAATTTACATCTCGGCTATGTATAATGTAAATAAAAACAGAATGCATATAAACCCATATTTAATTGGAAATAGAACAAAGACAACATATTACATGTTGAAACTGGGAAATTTAATTGTTTTATGACAAATACATGCCTTTGAATTTGATGCCACTAGTACATTTCAAAAAAGTTGGGAGAGGGGCAACGAGGGACCGGAGAAGCTGTGTAATGATAAAGCAAAACACCTGATGGATTATCTCACAACTAATTAGGTTAACTGGCAACAGGTGAGTAAGATGATTGGATATAAAGAGAACTTCAGCTTCAACAAGTCTCTGTGCAGTGAAGCTGGGGAGAGGTTCGTTACTCGGCGAAAGACTGCGGTGGCAAATGGTGCACCAATTTAAGAATAATGTTCTTCAACCTTATATTGCAAAGTATTTAAATATTTCACCATCTACTGTCATAATATCATTAAAAGATTCAGAGAATCCAGATAAAACTCAAGTTTTTCCTCAGCATTTAACCTAAAGACGGCGGGATTGTCCATCCAGGGCCACTAGTGAGTCACAAGACATGGGTACTGCTCGGATGAATGTCCGCTTTGTGCTGAAGGTCGTGTTTGGTCACGAGTCGGCAAATTGAAAATAAACATATGGTTTCTCCACTTTTAAAAGATTATTCTCATTAACGTTTCCAAGTACTTCAAAAGCAAGTGGCAGAGTGGCCTCGCTGGAGTGTGTCCGACGCATCTGCAGAGAGGGTCTCCGCTGGTCAAAATGTCAAAATGGGATCAAGGTCTAGAAAGAACAAAAGTGGCCGTCTTTTCATGCAATCAGCCATGCTCCGCGATGAGCTAAAACGTCTTAAAGGTCGCTCTCACTCGTCTCGAGAGGGGACTTTAAGTCCATCCTGTCGCCTGTAAAGTGGGCTCCCTGTCACTGAGATTATTACCCGAAGAGCCAAAATCAGAATCGTGCCAGGAGTTCCTGTCTCACAGTGAAATGCATGTCACGTGTGGTCCCACTTCAGGAGAGTTATTAGCCGACTGCTACCATCGCTGGATTAGCCGCCCGGTTTGCTGTCATGTACAACTGGGTGCCTGTAAATGGGGATACAATTATTTAATTAAAACGATAAATCAATTGTTGGCCACCCAGCTTGAATCACTTAAATAGAAAGTCTTTGGTTACACAGGTGAGCCGCTGGTTCGCTGCGTTTCACAGATTCATGTTAAAGTTTCATTACATTTATCTACCTGACACTTTTATTCAAAGCAGCTTTCATTAGCTTAGGATTCAAATCCAAAACCTTTGCATTTTTAGCACGGGATGCTTCTTGGTGAGCTACATCCATTAAGGGGATGGAAAGGTTTCCCTGCATCTATTTTTCGGAGCCTTTGTTCCCTGCCCCCTGCATCAGTTGGGGGGAGCTGTGATGCACAACCATCCTTTCTGGTGGAGAAGATCAGGGGAGGGGTCACACAAAGGTGACTCCTCCCCCCGGAGGTAGGAATCTGACATCAATCCCCTTTCCTCTGTACCCGGCAGTCTGCGCAGCCCACCCGGGGCTTTGGATTCAGGCGCGCTGTTTTTTTCCCCACAAGGCACTGCGCTTCTGTAACAGAAGAGGGCGTTGCAGCGGTCAGATGCATTTTGCTTCTAATCATCTCAGATGGCTGAGCTGGGTTTGAGCTGGAAAACAGTAGAAACCCTGCAGCTGAGTCCCACGAGTCCCCCTTGACAAAATACCGGCACAGGCCGAGCCGTGTGGCCATACTAAAGTCGATGTGACAGCCTATTAGCACTGACATGGACTCCGGCATGTTGGAGGGCCTCGGCTCATTTTGTCCATGCTCTGTCAAGTCCAGAGCATCATGGGAACCTTGGCCGTCAGAAGGCTTCGTTCTGGCAGGTTCTTGCAGGTCCCAGCAGACGAGGCGGCCGTAAAAGGAACAAGAGCCCGGCCCTGACAGGGGGATATATCAGCAGCCTGAGGGTTCCAAGCCCACTGCCAGCAGCCAGATTCCCAGGAATGAGGGGCAGCCAACATTCTGCACAGATCCAACATGCGGGTACACAGAGTATCTGTCGCTTTCCATGGCTGGGGAGACACCCCATCCACCACCGCAGCGCAGAGAAATGCGTTCTACCCAGACGAGACCTTCCTAAAAGTGTTATGCTTAAGTACAACATAAATAATCACAAATGATTCATGTTAAAAATGGGTTTCATTCCTGTAAGTATGAACACCACAGCGGGGTGACAGGGGATGCGGTTCCCCTGGGTGTGAAGCCACATGCACAGTCTTTTTACAGGTATCTCCCAAAGACTCACAGACACTAATATACAGTTCTGAAAAAAAATAGGAGGCCACTCCTTTTTCTGCTGGCAGAAGGCTACACTTAGCAGCAGGCTGCTTCCAGGCAGTTATCAAGAACAAGGTGAAGCAGGAGACATTGGCAATGACCATGAACCAGCCAGGTTAGGGGTGAAAGTGACTTTCTAATGCCAGAGATGACCATTAACTTATCTGACAGTTTCTCATGAACCGGTGGGTGACAACAAGTCACCTTCAAAGGGAATGGGAAACATTAAGTGGTGTGAAGTGCAAGGGATGGTTCATAACAGGCTGATGGAAGCAAGGCTGAAGTCCCATAAAGCGAGGAGGAAG
>JAODKM010000058.1:2457900-2468058 GCA_026780845.1 Petrocephalus sullivani | reverse complement strand
ACGTTGAGTCGGTGCAGGGTGTGGGACGGGCGGGGGCGGCGGGGGGGGGGGGCGGAGGGACCTGGTGGGTCCCTGAGCATCTGTCACTTTTGTCGGAATATTTAGGCTTTTGAGCCTCCAAATACCGCTTTTCGATTACCGACGATTCAGCAAAATTCCAGTAAAATTTACCGAGGAAGACCCCCCCCCGGTCAGTGAAGTTTTCGTTTTAACATTCTTTTAACATTTTCAGCCATTGTTAATTCATATAGCGTGACGTACTCAGCTGCGTCATGGGTAAAACCCGACTTAGTTACCATTTACCGATTACTAACAGCTACCCTTAGTTCCATGTCGTATATAGGCAGGTGAAACAGGACTGTAAAGTCTACATCAGCCAGGCGCGTAATTTGTGCACTGGTTATGGGGGTCATGACCCCCGCAAAAATTAGATCCAGCCAATATACCCCGCCCCCCAATATAATCACATCATTCCGATTAATAAATAGTTTAAACTACCCCGCCCCCCCCCCAATGGTAGACCCAAAGTTGCGCCCTTGACCTCAGTAAATCATTTTGCTATTTAATCACTGACCACGGGTCCTGGCCCCACCCTGGCGTACTGTTGTTGTCCGTTCTTTGTTTTTAGTTTCTGTTAAGTGACTCTTATCAAAATTAAAGACAAAATGAATCAACACCCTTCCGATTGCAGAATTCCACCGTGCCGTGGCATGAAGACAATTACACAAAGTACATGATGTATATATTATTGTGCTTAGATTTACAGAGGCACGATCGATTACAGAGCAGTACTAATACACAGTGGCGCCGTAAAGGGCCCTGAGTGACTGCGGCCATAAAATATTGGAACGTAATCGGATTGATCTCGGTTGGGGAGCCGAAATCCTTGGCGGCACCCTTGCTGATACGGCAGTATAAGGCAGAAATCGAGCGGTGTGTGGGTCTGCGGGGGGGCGAATCTGCATTCACGCCAGGCAGGAATGTCGCCGGGTCTAATCCCGGGGCTGGTGATCATCTCACTGCGGTGCTCATCACTGACAAGCTAAAAGCCCATCGCTCCAGGAGCGCCGGACGCCGGCTGACCTTGAACACTGAAGTACGCGGGAAAAATACCCAGTTTGCTCACTATTGTAGAATCAGTCATTACTGCTGCTGGGCATCCAAACTATTTGTCTCTGCTGTAACATCCATGCAACTGTGTGTTTAATTGACATGATAATTCAAAACGATTAGGCTAATGCTATTAAAAAATAAATTTAACAGTTTCAGTAAATGAATATGATACCCATATCATTTACCAGAATAATCAATCATCTGTAAATCAATTGTACACGACTGATATAGTCCCAAAATAGCTAACTCCAAATGTTTTAAAAGCTTCAATTTACAGAAATCAGTAGTAAAATTGTCATTTCAGATAACTTTAGGAACATGAGCGAGGTTGCTAACTTTGGACAGGTGTCTGGCGTGAGATTTTCAATTCGAGACACGTCTGCACAGGCATTTACATGCATGTAAGAGTTTTATTACCTTGCAAATAGTGCCGACGCTTTTATGTAGCTAATTTTGGGTTTATAATGGAATAATATAGACTCGCAGGAAGATTTCTGGCAGCCCTAAACACGAGTCTGTGCTTTGCTGTTTATGTCTGTTCTTTTGCATCACGTGACAATTTCTTTTCACCACCGAGAGACGCCGCTGTTGGGCCAACAGGGGGCGCCAGCTATCTGGGCCGAGTGACATGCGTCTTATTTCAACTGACAGGGCGCTACTCGCGAAACGTTTCAGCAGTAAAACTGGTTATCAACATGTAAAGGCGGGCACAGACACACTTGCTGGATAAATTCACAATTTTCCATTGTGATTTGTGTCAATTTAATTATATGTATATATGCTCTTGTCGTTTAGTGTGAGTGAATCACTGTGGTTCCAATGAAGTGAGATGATTATACATAAAATAATGATGTACATTTATGCTATTTATATATGCTCCGGATCTGCCGCGACCCTGAATAGTACAAGCAGTTTCAGAAAAAAGCTAGCCAGATGGATTTATGTCATATATTTTCAAAGCAATTAAATAACACCGAGAAAAAGCTATATACCTGTAGGGCTGCGTGTTAGTGGATTTATATTCTACTTCGCCATGCAGGAGCAAAGCTTCATTAAACTTTTTTATCATCAATGTCCACAAGCACCGGGCGAAGTTAGAGTTGCGTATCGTGAGTAATATAAATAGTTACAACAGACAACAGTAATAGCAGTAAACAGCCCCGCACGCCAGTATCCCGAACTGCGCGCTTTCCATCGCCTTTCTCCCCGGTACCAGAACGTCGGTCATGTGGCGTGTAAAGTGACGTCATTTCGCCGGATAAAACGCGAAACGCGGTGCGAAAAGTGATCGGCTTCCAGCGCCCGTGTCGCCGCGGGTCCGCAGAGCTGTGCCGGGGAGGACGTGCGCTCACAGCCCGGCTCAGGAGCACGACTGCGCGCTGTGCCAGCACCGCCTTACAGTACCGGGAGGGGGGCTGTCTCTGTGTCCCGGGGTCCCTGCAAGAGGTCCGGAACTGCTCCGCTCGCAGTCAGATCGGAGCGCTCGTCGGAACCGCTCGGTGCAGCATGGACAACGTGGGCAACGCGTCGGAGCCGCCGTGCCAGTCCGCGGGGGCGGCGATCGGCAACGGCAGCGCCTTCTGCCGCAACGGCACCGTGGCGGACGCGGAGGGCTCTAACCAAGGCGCCATCCCGGTGGTCATCGCCATCGTCATCACCGCCTTTTACTCCATTGTCTGTGTCGTTGGACTGGTGGGGAACGTGCTCGTCATGTATGTCATTATCAGGTAAGCTGTTCCCAACTTGTCGCACATTGAGACAGCGTGCATCCGCACCCCCTTCCCTCCACTGATGCCCGCTCCACTTATCAGCCAAATTATAACGCTGCCATTAACTTGAAAACGAAATATTACTTGAGCGGTGGTGCAAGTTTCACCTGTTGCGGGAAGTGCGTATCGCCGTCCGGGGGGATTCGGCACCGCCGTCCCGCACACACCTTCCCAGCCTGAGCCATGCATAACGCGCTGAAGGAGCGCATGCTTCACTAACATTTTGCAGGGAAATTGAGAAACGCGTCCGGTTCCGTTGCCCTGCGGATCAGGAGCAATGCAGCATGCGTGGACGCGGGGCGCAGCGAAGCGCAAAGCCTCGGACATTAACTCTGAATAGGCACGTGTGACTCTGTCACTCCAGCCTGACTCCATCCTGTCTCCTAGTTACCTTGGTTAGGTGATGCACTACAGGTATGTTTATTATAGGTTGCGTCGGACCATTGAGATGGAGATTATCTAAGTATTAGTTAAAACCTTACACATCACGCAGCATTTTAACGCGGATGAAAAGGATTTAGTTGATTATGTGCGTAATATAGCAATAGAGGTTGTCATCCCTAATGCAAATCCATTTGTGTTAGATGAATTTCCTTTGTGCGAAAACGTCGTTACCGTGGTCAATTTTTATGTTATCCAAATGGATAGATCTGAAATGCGTCACCTTGGGAAAATTTGAGCTTAAATACTTCTACCGAAAAATGCACGGTTGAGCGACATGCCATATGCAAATGCGTAATGGGAGCATCTCCAGCGCGTTCGTGTGGAAGGTAACGATTCCCCGCTGGGTGCTTAACGCTGTCTCTAGTTAAAATGCTGTGCAAACACTGAGGGTATGCAAAAGAGGGACCCGTTAAATGGGTATTACGGCCAGTGACGCTATTACGATTCCTTTTTGTGATTAAGCATCATACACGTATAGTTACACAGCGGATGGAAATAATAATATTACATAACCTTGTCTGAGCGGCAGGGCGGGAGAGGACGGGACATTTACCCTTCAATTCAAAATAAACTCAGGTATTTTAAGAATATTGCAGCCCATAACAACAGAACTCAAATCAGATTATCAAATAAGGTCTTTACCACCCAGAGAGATGCTAAATGATTTGGGAACTCAGTATTGGATCAAAGAAGCAGGGCTGGCAGACACTGTCATTGTGGGACTGGTTAATTTGTGGGAACATTTTGTGGACGACTGAAGAAACTCAATGCTGTTATTAAAGAACATGGTGCGCTGACCTTTTACACCCACACAGGACACGGCCAGCCGGCCACGCAGGCCTCACTGCTCGTTACCCAGGGAGGTCATGGCACCAATTGGGCAAGGAACATTGCTGGCCTGGCCTCTGTGTGGCCAGAAATACGTCCATATGCCGGTCGTAGCCACAGACACACAGGGCAGACTGCGAGGACCTACGGTTTGTGAGAACACCCCTCGACCTGGCATTCCTGCAGAGCAGTTCCGGGGGCTAGCCAGCATTTCTGATAGGTGTGACTATTGTAGACGGCGGTCAGCATATGAATCACGTCCTGTGTGCGCTTATTGGCCTGAACCCATGTAAATGTCATGTTCTGCAATGTTTATTTCGAGAAGGGGCCCATTCGGCTGGCCTCAGAGTAGCTGACGTCTTGGTGCTTGAAGGAAACCATTCAAAGCGCAGCAGAGTAACGTTACATGGAGTCTTCTGTGTGCAGATAACGGGCGGCATTAGTAAACTGCCATCAGTCATCGGCACGGCAGCCAGGCTCATTGTTCCTTCGTCTCTGTGGCTCAGTCATCTTGCCGCACAATTACGTGTCACTCAATAGCTTAGACGTTTTCTCTGCACAATTAAAAAGGGGCCCCTGGTGTGCTACAAATACATAGTGTTAAAAAGATAACAGTCTACAGTCACAGAAATTCATCTTTAGTTATAAATATACTGTCGTCCTTTCAGATATTGATACTCCCCGTCATTGAACGTGACATCTGGCACCAGGTGCCATCGCTTGGCATTTTTCTCAGCTTTCTGGAGGAGGAGGTGCCCCCCTGGCACCTCGCTGGCATTTCTGCGCTGATGTCACCGTGGCAATATACAGAAGGTTGATGATGAAAATATGATTTAAGTGAACTTAGAATTAGTGAGTCCCATAGAGCACCAGAGGAAAGCCCTACCAGAATACATTTCCCTTTTACTTTGAACTCTCTCTAGTTGAACTCTCTCTACTGAATGTTTTACATCCTACATACACCCGAGATCGTTTTGGAATTACTAAATAATTTCCTAAAATGAGATAATTGATCCAGTTTGGTATTTACCATTAACCCTTTCAAACTATTAACCTAATTAACTAATATTAAAGTCACAGAAGCAGGTCATCTGAGTGTAAATCCTGGAAGTTCATGGAGGAAGATGGAGAATCGTGAAGAGAAACTAACCATGAACCCTCAGAGAACATTGTATCTTGAGACACGGAACCCCGGGTCCAGGTTTCAAGGTCATCCGGCAGGATCCCTAGTTTCTGGATGTTCTGGTATTCTCACAGGTGCTGCAGAGCCCCTTTTTTAAAACCGGGGCACAAAACAAGCAATGCAACACGTTTGTCTCCATGGTCCTGGAAAGGTGGCCTAAGGGTCACCTAGGAGGCGCGTGGCTTGTGTGGCACGTGAGATGCTCCTTTTGGCCGCATCCGGAATGCTGCACTTGCCTCAAACGCAGCGGCAAGCAGCGGCGAGCTGGGCTGCCTCCAGTGCGATAACCACATGTTTACGTGGGGGAGAAAAACAACAATAGTAATTTCAGTCACCCTTGCAGGAAATGAGACACATTCAGGCAGAAACCAGTGCTTTCTGTTGCCATGGAGACAACTGAGCGAGTCCTCTACCAGTGAGAGCAGGGATGAAACTCACTAATTCTGGAGTACTCCATCCATTTCCTCCTGTTGACTCTGGCAGGACTCGGTCCTGTGGGCGCCGCTGAAATGTGACCAGACTCTTTTTTCCCCACACACTAATTCAGCAAATTGAGTCTCGCCTCTCAGGTCCCCAGCAACAAGCCGTCACCAGGAGCCTCCAGGAACCCCGCGGCAAACAAAAGGGGCAGATTCAGCGACAGCGGCACTCTGCTGCCTCCCCCCAGATCCGCTCTCCTAGTTAATCGGTACCCTTTCTCGTCTTCCTCACCAAGCGCCACCAAATATTTACCTTTTGCCTGGTCATCTTCTGTTCGATTTCTGACATGTCAGAGCCATAAAGCGATGCACCTTGCAGAATACCCGTCCCATAAAAAGGACTCTGCTGTAATTGGCTCGTTAGACCTGGAGTCTCAACAAACCATTATCTTCATTTTTATTGACCTAGCCTGTTGATCTGTTTGAATGGGGCCATAATGCTTACCGAAAGTCTCCATAAATATTACCGCCCCCGCTACATGGTCAGCAATGTGCCGGATCAGCTGGTGACCCCCGGAACCCTATGGGAGCCAAAAAGATGAGTCCTGAATCTAGGATCATGTGTTGAATATCCAGTTATGATGAGCAAGACAAAATTGGGCTTCAGTGCATTTACAAAAAATTTAGGACTGCATTTAGTCATTAAGGTCAAGAATCTAGAATATTGGTATTTAATAATAACTCTATACATAGCTGGGTCTGTCCCGGCAAACATAGCCCCTGACCACTGGATCTAGGCCGCTCCATCTCGGTGTCTCCACTGCACAGCCTGCTCCCATGATCAGCCCTTATATCTCATGGGGCGCATTGTTGCCCTGAGCTCAGACTCAGGACCAGTTCATAGGGGCCATTGTTACCTACCAGCAAGATCTCAGTGGAGTAGCAGTGCTTTTAGTGGACCACACAGTCATGTCTCCAGTACTCCAGTAGAGTTTTGTTTGTTTTTTATTCTTTTTCTGACAAGCATGTCTCCTCACTTACAATAAACAATCAGAAACAGAGTAACTTCTCACCTTCCTAGTTACTGTTAGTATCATTTTAATATGTACAGTTTCCAAGGGTGGTACAAGGTAAGGCTTGGAGATTCATGACATCTAGGATAGGGTGACCAGATAATTATGTCAGGGAGGACACTTTGAGCTACTTCAAGGTCACTTAAAAACTGAAAGCCTCCTGTGATTGGCTAAATAGTTCAGTTCTTGTGCTTTGATTGGTTTATTTTCTTGATTGACAGACTCATCCAGCTGTTTCACATTAACATTTATGACATCGGTATGATGACAGGAGACTGACCAATCAGCACACAGCAAGAACTCAGTGCTTAAGTGAAATCCAGGTCCTTTTAATAGAAAGGCAGTTTACAAAGCCTGTCCTTCCTGACGTGAGTTATCTGGTCACCCTAATCTCGAACAGGATTGGCCGACTACAGCTGTGAAAAGCCCATGCCTAATGGCATGCTTAAAATGACACTACCAATGACGGCACCTTGTTTATTCTATGGCAAGCTGCAGCCCTCAAGGCCGCAGAATGTTCTCAATGCAGCAGAGCGATATGCAGAACACAAATGCATTGTGAGTGTGAGGCATTTTAATAAAGGAGATAATAATGGATAAAAATAGTGGATGTTGCTCCATCCTAATGGTGGCTCAGACAGGGAAGCCAGAAATGTACATGACACTCACAGTTACAAGCTAATGAGACACACACATTCCAAACATCAAACATCGCATGGTTACAACATCCACTGCTTATTGTATTCAGGGTGGCAGGGAGCCTGGAACCTGTCATGGTGGCCAGCCCGTCACAGAGCACACACACACCTACAGGCAGGTTGGCAACTCGGCAACTCTAACCTCAGCATGTTTTTGGAAACCGGATCATCTAGAGGAAACCCCATGACAACATGGGGAGAACATGCAAATTCCACACACATGGAGCCACCGTGGAGGTGTGACGCAACACTGCTAACCACTGCACTCCCCACAACACTAACTATTATTAGAAACACAGAGTTATACTTATTAATCTCCACCATTTAAAGTGCAATGGAAAGCATGCTGGTACCTGCATAATTAGTCCTCAGCCAGTTGTGCGCAGTGGCTGGGATCAGAACAAACAAAAGACGCTCTTGGACACCCTGCCCGAGCAGTGCGCTGAAGCACTGCGGTGATTATGCATCATACGCTGTCATATTGGCAAGACAAGGCTGGTTCCGGTGATTTTCTCTGCAGTCACCTTCAGCAGGGCTCTCTGGGGTTCCCGGTCAGAACATGCGGTGTGTTCTCCACGGTGTGCCGTGCTGCCATGGGGCACGTCGCCACCCCTCATCAGGCAGAATTACATCCAACATCCACGTGTCAAACAGAAAGCCTGTCTTCCGTGATAAAAAAAAACCTACAGGGTCCCTAAGAGCATTATTTTATTTTTATTTCAACGGCTGTCCACAAGGTCTCGGTGACAGTGACTTTTTTTTTATGGTATCCATTTCCCACAATGCCCCCCCAGCACCTGTGTATGCTGGTGTCCCATCAGGAGTCCATTAGAGTCCAGTAAGGAACAGTCTGCCTGCTGGGGTTTCTCCGGCACTGTGACTGACAGTCACCATGCCCCGCGCGAGGATTGCATACCAAGCGGCGCGTCCAGCCGGACACCCGTGGGATGCGTTTATACATCTGTGAGTCGTCTTACGAGTCACAGCTCAGTTTGCGCTGACAGCTCAGTCTCGTTCTTAGGTGGCCGTTAAAAGCCGGTGTACCTGCAACATTCTGGTCCAAGTCCCTTATCCATGATTCCTAAAAAAAACTAAAAACTTTGAGCCCAAGACAGAGCCGCAGATTTGTCTCTGACAGGCAGCGCTTTTTGCTTTGCACTACCTGGTCCTCCACAATGTCAATGAGATTAATTCTTAAAAGAAATAGGCCCAGGACACAAGAAACATCAGCCATTGTCAGGAACACAATAATCTCTGCCCTCATCTCCTTCTGCCAGCAAGGACACTGTTTCTTAAACGTGAGGAATAAAATTTGGAAAAAGCCAGGGGAGCAGAAGCCTTCAGACAGCAATAGCTTTGGCCAATTCTTTTCCAAAGATTGATTTCTATCGATGACATTCCCTGAGAATCCCTAATTGCAAATTAGTGGAAGGCTCAGGAAATGAAAAATGGAGGGTGCGGACGAGTCTTGTGAATCATGCACTCTCACACCACTGGCACATGAGGGAGGAGCGTATCACCCCCCCGCACGGTGTTCTGTTCACTGCCCGCCCTCGCCGTGTCGCGGCTTTGGGGGTAATTCATGCCACCATCACAATCACGCTGCGAAATTGAATCTTGAAAGCACCATGCCTGGAAAACACGGAGACGCACTTTAACAGGTTTTCTGCGGCTCCTGCGAGACACCCTGTGATTAGCGCTTTATTTCAATCTCACGGCCGATGGCCTACGACTGTGCTTTCCTTTGAGACCTTGCTAAACACCTCATAACCACAAACAGAGAAACCCACCATGGCTGTGCATTTAACACAGTCTTACCTGACAAAGCATCTTCTGCCATCTAAGACCAAGCATTGTATGGGAACCTTCTCCTAAATACAGATGTTTATTTGTATAGCACATTTTTGTACACGATGGTCATTCATACAGAAAAGGGAATAAGAAATAAAGTAAAACGGACATGAGTAAAAGCACAGGAATAAATAAATAAAATTTTGAATTAAAAAGAACATAAAACATTTAAGAACAGATATTAAAAGTGATAAGGTGCCAGTCACAGCAGTTATGTGAAAGCGGTAGAGAATAAAACCATTTTCAGTAAGGATTTTATATGCAGAGAGAGGCAGTAATCTATAAATCTATGGAGTAAATTCAGTAGGATCTTACAAAGTCTCACATGTAGCGAGATAGCTGACCTGTGCTTGACACTGCCAGGACCACAGAGGAAGCAGCTTCATTAGTTGGCCCGCCTGCTCCTGCATACCCTTTGAAATCTCTGTTAAATGGTCTCATCACCCCCCACCCATCACCGTTTTAGGCTGACATGGACGCACATCACCACCACATGTGGTTTGTCAGGCAAATGAAGTATTTTGGTCCCTCTAGCCTACAGCAAGGGTTTCTGGCTCCACACGGTAATCTGTGGACTTGTTACGTAACATTCATTTAAGACAAGAGTGGAAGTCATCATCCAAGCACACATTCTCCTTAATGTTCCGCCTCTGCCATATAATCCAAGCACACGTTCTCCTTAATGTTCCGCCTCTGCCATATAATCCAAGCACACATTCTCCTTAATGTTCCGCCTCTGCCATATAATCCAAGCACACGTTCTCCTTAATGTTCCGCCTC
>JAODKM010000058.1:2419554-2448226 GCA_026780845.1 Petrocephalus sullivani | reverse complement strand
ATGTACATCTATGTCTGTGCTGCAGCTGCCTCTCCCCAGAGCCCCCGTCAGCTAATGTACATCTATGTCTGTGCTGCAGCTGCCTCTCCCCAGAGCCCCCGTCAGCTAATGTACATCTATGTCTGTGCTGCCTCTCCCCAGAGCCCCCGTCAGCTAATGTACATTATCAGTCATACTGATACCTAACAGACTTAGTGTTAAATACAGATCATGTGGCCTTTAGGTTTAAAGTCGGCCTTAGTGCTATGATTCTGCTTTCTAGTGCCATCATTTTTGCCCTTCTTTCAATAAAATCCAGATATAGAGGCACACCAGTTTACTTATTAAACATTCATAAAGTGAAATATATTTTTAAACTTTTAAAGCATGGTTTTGTGATACAGTGAAGGTTCACGCTTTCAAATCGTCCCCTAATTATGTTAATTGACTGATGACGACATTTTTCATTACATTTACAAACACATGACAGCTAAATCAGTCATGCATGCAGAGGAAAATTTCGAGGCTGAAAGCTAACTGTGACCTTTATCACGATGGGCGGAAAGTGGCGATGCACGGCGAGCAGGGTCATGTGACATACCCGCCAGGAGGAACCTGTGATTGTATATGTCCGCCTTACTGGCACAGACTGGGCCGGACTGTAAATGAGGACAACGCAAGGCAAAATCCTGCCATTAGAGTAGCGAGGAGTACAGGAACACAAACCGGGAATGAAGGAGAGAAGCAGTAAGCAATGTCAAACGATCACAGTCACCTTACCATCCCTCGGGAGATGAATGGAGAGCCACAGACCCCCTTAACCACACAGGCTTATTAATAGCAACATCTCATCCATCCATCCATCCATCTCTCATCCCCTTATCCAGTACAGCCTCGCTGGGAGACTGGAGTCTATCCCAGAAAGTACAGGGTGCAAGGCGAAGGGGCTGGATGCCAGCTATTACAGGACACACACACACACACACACACACAATCCCAGACTGAGCGATATTTTAGAGAGAGATATTCATCTACGGTGCACATCTTTGTACCATCAGAAGAGCCCACGCAGAACTGTACTCCACTCTCCTGAAAGCTGGGACCTGACGAACACCATCATCCACCAACATATTTCACGGCAAATTTCACCCAGACTGAAAGCAGCTTTACTGCAGCTGACAACTGCATGCGGTGTTATGGGCACTTTCACCGAAGCGAGGCCAGCGTCCCGCAGGAGCAGGGAGGCCGGGCTGCGGGGGTCGGGCTGCGGGGGCCGCCCTGGAAGATATCGCCGTCTGGCTCTCATTTGCTCTGTTTAATGGAGTATTACAGGAGAAATGGTGCAAGACAATCGGCCCCTTACAGCTCAATCTCAGGTCAGGCGTGTCAGCAGATCCTCGTCTCTGTGCTCCGTGTACAGGAAGGTTGCGCTAAACTGGAAGCCGTCGGCAGCGCCTGAGGTCACCTTCCCCAGGGAGCTGCTACCGCCCATGCAAGCGCAACTTCTTAAGGATTGACGTTGTTTTGAAAAGCAAAAATGGGAACAGGGAACAAATTTTAGGACTGAAAGGAGCGAGGACTGAGCGATCACGTAATGCCAGTGCAATTCAAACTAGGTCACCAGGCAGTTTAAACAGTGAAAACTGCGGCATTTGACAGATATTACATTCAGCACAGAATTTATATAGAAATGGATCCAGTTGAGCAACTTAATTCGGTTATCATTTCTGTTCAGAGACCTTCTGATCGCGTGCTTCGGAAGAACACCCTCCTTCATGTAGGCCTAGCAGTAGAAAATACCGAAAATAATGTGATTATTCCAGCTGCAGGCTAATTTTTAATTTAAAGACTCGAAAGCCGTGTGCCCCGTTTACCCACTAATGGGTTTCCTAATTTCTGGTTGTTGTTGTTTTTATTAGGCTAGATCCTTAAGCTGTTATTGTTGGTACCAACTGTTCCTTCGATGTTCAGACGGTCTAATCTAATTTTACATTCCGTGTAATTAAACTAGCCAAATTTCCCTACCGTCAGTAAGAAGCATAAGTAGCCGTTTTCAAAATGAAACTCAAAAGGTGCAATTTAATCTGAAGCACGAGTCTCTTATATACTTAGGATGAAAGAAGTCTGCAAGTGACTGCCAAAAAACTGCAATTTACAGCGGGATTCAGACGGAAAAATGCTTGCCTACATATTTCACACGTTTCTGCGAGCGTCTCCAGGCTTATGCCTATTCTGGGGTTTGAGGGAAACTGGATCCAGCAGGTGAGCGTCTCGCCATAACGAGCAAACGCTGGTGACGACGCAGAACCCCAATCCAGCCCCCTGCCCATAAGGCGGCTCGCGGAGGTGCCACGCTGAATGAGGGGCTTCTCGCATGCCGTCCCAGCTGTGGATCATTGGTGTTTGGGGTGGCGGTGACACTGCAGAGGACAGTGACATTCACCAGACCAGGGCTCCTATCCCCCTCTGCTTGGCCGGGGCAGAGCTGAGCAGAAGCACTCAGGCGATTATCCTCCATGTTCAGTGAGGATCCCATTCAGTCCCCCTGCATTTAATGTTAGTGCGTTTCTTTATGAGAGGCTCCATCGCTTTAAAATAGAAATAGAAGGACTATAAAATATAGGAAGCCTTCTTTGTACTGGTTCTTTCCTAACTTGGATGTTTTCCCTATACGAAAAAAACCATCCTGGCGCAATTACTATTCATGGGAGACGTATAACATTCTAATCGCAATACTGCCCAAAGCGTTACATAAAATGCATTAATAATAACAGGGCAATAACTGGGTGCCTCGAACTGGCAGTAAGATACTGTACCTTCGACCGAGCTGACATTTGATGGCGGGCACCGCAGACAGGGTGCAGTTTCAGGGAAGGGAATGTTACTGCCTACTGACAGCTAAAATAGTGAATACTTCTATTTTTCAGCAATGGTCTTCAGTTCTCTTTTTATCAACTGCTGAGATAAACTACATTTACATTTACGGCATTCAGCTGACACCCTTATCCAGAGTGACTTACAGTACAATACAGGGATTACAATCTCCCTGGAGCAACTTGGGGTTAAGGGTCTTGCTCAGGGACCCACTGATGGGTTACAATCTCCCTGGAGCAACTTGGGGTTAAGGGTCTTGCTCAGGGACCCACTGGTGGTGACCTCTTGGTCCATAACCCAGGCCTCATACCACTAGGCCACCACCATCCCCTATACAACTATATTTCATTCTTTACAAAAGAAAGATTAATTGTTACCAGGGCGGACTGGGATTACATTTCCTGGACGCTGGGCTCCCCCGCGAAGTGGCCGGGGTGCGGGGTTCTGACCCCACGGTAATTGGTTTTGCTGACCAGCCAGGCGGGGCAAAGCTCTACACCATGAGCTCCGCTTCAATCGGAAAAGTACAAATATGTGTTTCAGGGCTATTAAAGTATTCATTAAAGCACGTCACTTTTACGTATAACCAAGTCATCAATGACATTTACCCCCCACTCCATTTTACTCAGCTTCTACATGCCTTCGAGCCTGTGCCTACAAAACACCCAAGTAAATGTTCACAAATCTGATTACTCTTCATTATATTTATTGTTAATGAGTACATATTCGGACCTTCGCACTTCTGATTCACATGCTGTCAGTTTGTATCTACTGACAGCAAGAGGGTTGTGACAGTTTTCGTAGTTAAGATTAATGGTGCAGAGCATCTCTGACAGCTTACCCGAAATCCTGGTGATCCTGGTCCCGGGGGAATTCCCCGACTGCATCCCCCAGATCCCCAAAATGAACCGACGGCATGCTGGATGGATACGCCACTGGCAGTAAATCCCTCATCACATTATATCTGAAGCCGCACATGCACCATCGGGGAGGCGGCTTCCCCCCCACTATCTCCCGCAGGAAGGCACCGCGTTCCCCGGGCCGTACGGGCGCTCGTACGCATGCACTTACTGTAACGGTGGACGAGCGCTCCTTCTTGCGATCGAGAAAAAAAACTAACCACAATATATGGAAGCAGACAGAAACGTGACTGTTATATTGTAGCCTAATTCGGGCCTATGCTAATATATCTAAAGCCGTTATTCGTGATGAAGAACACTTACTACGGACAGCTAAATGATTTTTAAAATGCACCTGTGAATAACATTTGGTACTGCGTCACTGTGGCTGAATTATCGAATTATAAAACTGCTCTGCCAAATCCAAAATAGACTAAAATACTGTGAATGATTTTACATTATTTTTTTCTTAATACTAATGTCATAGAAGATTATGTGAGTAATCAAAAATTTGATTCCATTTGCCGCTGTGGACTCGTTTAAGATTGTAATTTAGTTTAATTATACTTGGGCTTCAGAGAGAGCACTTATAATTGCCTTTTGTCAGAATCACCCATCTTCCATCCAGGGTGCTGGCGGGTCGTGCGGCCGGAGCACAGACAGGCGTTGCTTTCGGTGGGATGCGCCGGGTGCAGCGCCGAGAGCCTGCAGGGCGATCCCGCGGGTAACGGCGCCCTGCCTCCGCTATCGGGGCTACGGCAACATAAAAGCCGATAAACGCGAGAAAAACTCCTTTCGGTGTCAGCTGACAAAACTGTTTAAAATGCTGCGACGGTAAGGAGTGGGAGTCATTGGGGAATAAATGTTACGCATATATACGGACCCGTACAGAGATTCACTCAAGGCTATTAAATGTGAACTGATTTAAAAGTCGTTATAATTTGCCTGCATAATATTCCATAATTATACTATATTTTAAGAGCTAATCAATAGAGCACCTCACTGCCCCCCCCACGCAGGTGATTAGTATGAGCAATTACAGACGCATTCCGGTCCAATGCATGTATCATGTGTGGTGGCCAGTCAGTAGCTAATATCTGCATTTTGGGGCCCGGAAATTTAAGATGTAAAGACGTAAATCTGACAGCACACGGTAAAAGAGAACAATCATACTTATACTATATATATAGTTCCATCTTTTTGGACCGAACGGTGGCTTAGGCCACAAACACTAAATTGGGGATTAAAATTGAATGTGAGGGCGCAAAGGAAATTCTGCAGTAGCCATGTGCAAACAAACGGATAGCACTTGCCAGCACTTGGTTGCACGATTCGGAGGACAAACGTGGCATGAGCGGCCAGGCGCCCGCGTAGGAGACCGTATCAGGTGCGCTGCGATGAGCCTCCGCTGCTGTAGGGGGCAGCACGACGCCAAGCGCCGCATGCGCAGCCGGCCGTACGTGCCGGCATTTAGCAGGAAGCGTCCCACGTGCCGCGAACCGGAAGTAATAGGTGTTCTTTAGCGGCCGTATGAGCTAGAATCGGTTTTGGAAATAGTTCGGGTATGTTCTGTCATGATTTACATGTTTTTGATACCGTGTATTTTTACACGGCGTAGTTAAGTGTTTGTGGCAAGATTTTATGTACAGTTTTTACTCGTATTATTTTGTTAGCAAGTTGCCCGCGGAGGCCATTTTAAAAGCTACACCCGTGCCACCGAGGCCGCGCTTCTCGTAGCACTAACTAACCTTAAACGGGTTATTTGCCATCTGCTTTAACCAATCGTCCCCGCGTGTTAGCCACATGCTCTATTGCTAAAGCCGAGAAACTTTTGTCAGTCACACTTAACGTTTAGTTACGTATTTTTAGTCGATTAGCCTATGTGGCATAGGCGATTCTTTGTGCTCCGTTTGGGTGAAATTCGTTTAATCGCGATTCCTGTAATGTGGGTTTTTTGTGTTACATGTATCTCATATGCATTCCGAAGCGGAACTTTAGGTTTTTACCGACGCACCCCGTTAACGTGTGTGTTACACACTCCCACTAAGGATGCTCCTTTTTTCCAGCTATTCGTCTCAAGATGACCGACCGCTACAACATCCACAGCCAGCTGGAGCATCTGCAGTCCAAGTACATCGGGACGGGCCACGCCGACACCACCAAGTGGGAATGGCTGGTGAATCAGCACCGGGACTCCTACTGCTCCTACATGGGCCACTTTGACCTGCTGAACTACTTCTCCATCGCCGAGAACGAGAGCAAGGCGCGGGTGCGTTTCAACCTGATGGAGAAGATGCTGCAGCCGTGCGGGCCGCCGGCCGATAAGCCCGACGACGCGTAGCCGGGGCCCGTACCGGGCTCTGCTTTTGGGGGGGATGAATCACGGCTCCGCATTGGTTACCTACCTTGGGACAATGTCTTTTTTTTTTTTTTTACATTTTTCAACATTAATTATACAACTTTCCGAGTGTTCGTTATGGTAAATTTGTACATTAAACTTTGCTACGTGTCTCTTAAGTCCATAGCTTTTGAAACCTGCTTTAAATGGAATAAACGTGGATACCACACCATGTCGCCACCTTATCTTAGTGTGCTTGTGATGAAACGCAAACGGGGAGCCTGTTTCCTTTAGTGTAGCATTGACAAATATTGAGTGCATTTAAAGGACGTGTGTGCCTGCATTGGCGTTTTGCCGAACAAGCAGGCTCCCCCTGGCAGCATCTCCAGTTCAAGCTGCAGTGAAATAGAAAGTGGTCACTATTTACACGTGAGGCTTGATTAGTCATCCATAACCTTGGAAAGCAGCAGCGTGGAAGTCGTGACAGATTGCACCGTGAGGGATAAGCCCATGTGACCTTCAGCAGCATCTGAAGGAGGAGCCAAGCTGAATGAGCCAAGAAGCATAATTCTCACATTAAAACCATGTCAGAGTAAAATACTTGTAAGATGTACCTCTGCTAGCTTTGCAGTTTACTTTCCAATTTCAAAGACAATTTGGATGAAATACAATTATTACCCTCATTTTTTCCTCTGGCCAAATGCCACATTTAAATTCTTACAGGCTTAGCATAAATGTTACGGTTTTCGATGACTAGAAATATCAGTTTTGCAAAGTAAGTTCCAACCGTAATTGCAGCATACCAATATAAACATTTAATAGAGAATATTGCGTTGGTATCCACGCTGAGGGAATACAGACACATTCCGCATGCTCTGCACTCTGAATGCACGCATCTATATGAATGATTTACGGCTGTCTGGAATCTCAGCGCTTGGCTGCTTGCTCCGCTCCTGCAGGAGACCGGCAGTGTGCAGTTAGGCCATAAACGGCGCTCACTGGGAAAACGTGTCAGTAGTGCGGGACACGAGGATGGCGAAGTGGTGCCGCGGTCCGCCCACGGTTGGCCGTCAGTCCCTAAAACTCCCAACTGAGAACTCCGAAACAACAAACCAAAAGTGGAACGACTTGCAGAGTCCAAAGGGAGCTGCGATCGCAGGCCTCGCTGTCTGGGAGGGCCCCCTCTATGACCGGCCCAGCGCTATGAGAGTTTCAGGCCCTGTACGTTGGCCCGCAAGTTCAGGAGCTCCTTCTCCTGCCGGGCCTTCTCCTGCTTGAAGGCCATCTGGTTGGCTTTCTTTTCACTTCTCCTCTCCTGTGGGATGAAAATCAAAGTCACTAAACGATTTGTGCATATCAAAATGCAGCAAAAGGAGAAAAAAAAATCAGTCCACAGTGGCTCTCAAAATGCTCGACCTACACCTTAAGTGCATGTTAATAAAAGGAAGCCCATGACATTAAACACCTCTGACTGAGTTAACATTTAATGAGGGTTAGCGGTTCATCTAACTTCTTTGTGACTGTGCTCATTTCCCGATCCTGCTGGGTGTGATCAGGTAAGTCTTAACTATTGGGCTAAGAATGTCTGCCTGCAAACATTAATGTCCGGAAGCTGTGACTGTGTCATAGACCATAAGTGCGTTCCGGAGACACACGGAAGGCCCACCTTGCGCTCCTCTCTGATGGCCAGTTTCCTGGCTTTCCTCTCCTCCTTGCTCTCCTGCTTGCTCCGGGGCTGTGTGGACACGCGGGGTAGGTCTGAGTCGTTGATTCGCTCCATGCGCTCGGCCTGCTTGGCTGTCAGGCTCCTCTCTGGCAGGATACCCAGCGGGATTCCCGTCTTCTGGGACACTCGGATGGGCTTGAGCTGAAACACGCAGGCCTGTCATCAGGCCCCAGTCTCCTCCAGCTGGCCCCTGATTGGACAGCTTGCCCTGAAGCCCATGTATCCGCTGGACCCGCCCACCCTCACAGCAGCTACATGAGAAGCTACCCAGCAACCAGCACAACCAGTTAAAATTTGATCAATACAGCCCCCTTAATACAGCTGGCTCAGTAAAACACACAGTACATCTCACCTTCGGGGGATCACTGATGATTTTTGGACGATTATACAAATTTGAGTAGGTACCTGTGAAGGAGAATATAACAATCATTCAAAGGGAGCGCCTATGATAACCAAGGATTAGCCAGTAGCTTTTCATTTATCTATCATTACGTTGACTGGCCTGGCCAAACAGCAAATGATTAAACACAACACACCTCATAGCAGATGGATAAGGCAGGAGTAGACGGGCATTTGCAGAAACTTACTTATATTTTATATTTTATATTTATGTTTATATATATATATATATCACTTACTTAAAATTTCAAATAGGACCATTAATTAAGGGGGGACACTGGAGGTAAAGCAGGGACATTTGAAGATTATTTTGAAGACAACCTGAAGGGTAAACATGCTAGTTTAACAAAAAAAGGTTGTTTATTTAGTAACCCAGAAGCAGGCAGTGTTTACCACCATTCAAGCCACTCCCCCTTCTGGCCACAAATGGTCACTACACTAAATATGAAATAAATGTTTGTTATTAAGGAGCAGCTGTAGCAGCATGTTCTGTTAACCAGCTAGTTAGCTACGATTTTACAATTGGACCTGCTAGCTATTTGTTCAGGTGGCCCCCGAGTGTCTTTTTGAATGGTGCCCCAGAAACGGCCAAGCCACCCCTGTGCAGAGCCTAAAACAGTGCCAGGCCTGGTCATGGAGCCTCCAGGGTCGATGGCAGACTGCTAGGATGGGAGGGCCACTTACTCAGGATCGACTCGCAGTCCCATCTCTCTCCCGGCTTCTCCACCACCAGGGTCTCCATCTCCTCCTCTTCCTCCTGCTCATCCTCCTCAGCGACCATTGGGAGCCCTCTGGGGCCCAAGTCATCGGGCTTCTGGTATCTGTGGGTTACAGTGGGAGCAGTGTCAGGGGCACAGCCCAGGACACCTCCACGCACCCCCACTTCATCCGCTCGGACCCGGCCCCGGACACTTCCACGCACCCCCGTTTCAGTCGCTCGGGCCCGACCACGGACACCTCCACGCACCCCCATTTCAGCCGCTCGGGCCCGGCCCCGGACACCTCCATGCACCCCCATTTCAGTCGCTCGGGCCTGGGCCCGGACACCTCCACGCACCCCCATTTCAGTCGCTTGGGCCCAGCCCCGGTCACCTCCGTGCACCCCCCATTTCAGCCGCTCGGGCCTGGCCCCGGACACCTCCCCGGATACCTCCAAGCACCCCCACTCATCAGCCAATCATTCAGGTTTGGGAGGGTATTTCTGTAAGACCAAAGCAATTTCACAACCATTAAATCCAAGAGCAGGATTCCTGTACCTTGGAAAAAGAGGCTTTCAGCAGATGTTTGCAAAGCCCCTGGTTTTATGTCTGTCTATCGTTACTTTATCTTTCTGATGTATGCATATCTTATTCTTTGTTGTATTTCTGCATCACTGAGTCGGCCCCCCTCACTCACTCCCTCTCCTTCTGCTTGTAGTATTCCCCAATGACCTCCTCCAGGCGTGCACTGTCGGGGGCGATGAAGCCCTCCAGCTCCGCGTTGTCTAGTGCGCCGATCTCGTCGTCATCAAACTGCTCAAAAAACTGTGGGGGGAGAGGAGCCGTGAGGGGGTGGGCACAAATTCGGAGGCATCTCGGGTCAGGACCATAAAACAGTGGTTATCATAGCCGTTGGCTTTGTGGTAAAATAAGGTCCACATGTCACCCCTACGCCCTCCAAAAGAGAGCGCCCTGGTGATGGGGGGGGGGGATTGAGAGACATTAGCACTCCCGACAGCATATGACTGCAAACAACATTTAAATCTTTAAACGGCATTTAGGCCACACAGTGAAACCGCAAAGGATGTTGGGAAATTTTAATGAAAACTACAGAATAAGCCAGAGGCAGCTCCAGTTAAAACAGGGGCCAAAAGTGCTAGAAAAATTTTTAAATGAAGATCAGCGGTGTGCAGAGAACCAGCCAGCCAGTTTGGAGGGAGACGAGGGCCCTCAGAGCCAATGGTGATGGAGCTCACCTGTGACGATATTTTACACATCAAAGCTACAAAGTAAAATGCTAGGCTTTAGCTGTAGTGGTTATTTAAATGTTCAGTATTACGGTTTCTCTTGAATTTATATAGCTTCTAAGAAATAATAGAAATTAAATTAATTTAAATTAATAAGAAATTAAAGAACTGAAGACTGGAATCAGAGCAGTGATGGTGTCAGAGTGGCAACTTGAGTCAGCAGTGATTGGCCAAGCAGTGATAGAGTCTGAGTGGCCAGAGCAGCGACCAAGAGAGTCAAAACAGCAATCAAGTGAGTCAGAGCCGCCAGAGCGGGGACCTAGCGAGTCAGAGCCGCCAGAGCGGGGACCTAGCGAGTCTGAGCGGCCAGAGCAGCGACCAAGTGAGTCAGAGCGGCGACCAAGCGAGTCAGAGCGGTGACTGAGCGAGTCGGAGCAACCAGAGCACCGACCGAGCAAGTCAGAACGGCCAGAGCAGCGACCGAGCAAGTCAGAGCGGCGACCAAGTGGCCAGAACGGTGACCAAGCGAGTCAGAGCGGCCAGAGTGGAGACCGAGCGAGTCAGAGCGGCGACCTAGCGAGCGAGTCAAAGCGGCGACCGAGTCAGAGTGGCCAGAGCGGTGACCAAGCGAGTCAGAGTGGCCAGAGCGGTGACCAAGCGAGTCAGAGTGACCAGAGCACCGACCGAGCGAGTCAGAGCAGCCAGAGCACCGACCGAGCGAGTCAGAGTGGCCAGAGCAGCGACCGAGCGAGTCAGAGTGGCCAGAGCAGCGACCGAGCGAGTCAGAGCGGCGACCAAGTGGCCAGAACGGTGACCAAGCGAGTCAGAGCAGCCAGAGTGGAGACCGAGCGAGTCAGAGCGGCGACCGAGTCAGAGTGACCAGAGCAGCGACCGAGCGAGTCAGAGCGGCCAGAGCAGCGACCGAGCGAGTCAGAGCGGCCAGAGCAGCAACCAAGTGGCCAGAGTGACCAAGCGAGTCAGAGCAGCCAGAGCAGTGACCTAGTGGCCAGAGCAGCGACCGAGCGAGTCAGAGCGGCGACACTCAAACTTGCCTTCTCGAAGCGATCGTCCAGCAGGGTGAGCTGCTCGTTGCGCCGCATGACAGACGAGGTGAGGGAGTATTCAGTGAAGCGGCTCTTCGTCTCCTCTTCCATGAAGAGCAGCTCCCGAGGGGCCTGGTCCCTGTCCTCTGAGAGGGGCCCATCCGAATCATAGTCCTCCTCCTGCTCTTCATCCAGCTCCTCGTCATCCGTATCCTCCCACTCATCATCATCATCATCATCGCCGCAGCTGCAAAAACACGAGTGGGGGGGCTCTACTGTCACACGCACGTCAGGCTAGAAGGGTAGCAGGCCCCAGTTAGGCACCTCAGAGTGACAGTCAGTGGGTGGTAGGGTGGGCGGGGCTTGAATACACACGCTGGATCTTTATCGCCCATGATGTCATTGGCCCGGACAACAAAATCGTCCTCCAGCTGGTTATCAGGGTCGTCAAAGTCAAAATCCTCGTCCATCGCGGCCACAATATCAGGATCCATATCCAGTCGTGGCCCTGGAGATGCAAACAGGAGCCAATCAGCAAAGAGCTGGGGGGCGGGGCCAGAGATGATCACACAGTAAAACCACAGTCAGCAGGAAAAAGAATATGCACTTATAAGTAATATCAAAGTTAATGGCTTGTCTAAAACTGCTTAAAATTTAAAACTTTTAAAATATTCTACTAGAAAAAAATGGGCGTTTTTCATTAGCCACACTTCATAGATGACATCCTCCCAGGCTTATCATAATGAGTTGCTGAAATGATTTACAAAGCCTAAAACTAAGGACAATGTCTATTAAAATGTTAATAATCCCCCATGCAGCCTCAGTGATTCTCAGAATAAGTAAAATGCCCAATTCATGCTTGCACTTTCAACACATAAGGACAGGAAATTATCGACTTCTTTCAGATGCATAAATCACTATATCCACAAGGTGTCTACTAAATAATAAAATATTAACAATTTAATAAAATACTGTATTTAATTAAACATGAACATGTATAGATGACTCTATACTGTATCAGTGTGAGGCAGACGGATCCACACCACCCAGTCTCACTGCACCAAAAGGAGGGCATCACTTTGCAAAAGCTTAACAAGTTTAACAATAGTGTGGTGCTTCTCCTGGGGCCTCACCTGATATGGGGGCTGCTTTGTTCAACAAACCCACCTCCTCTTCAAACTCAGAGGCAAACACAGAGGACGGCAGATTGATGGAGACAGCCTGTTGAACAAAACTACCTTTAGAAAGCTCAACAACCAACTCACTCTATGTGAGTTTCCCAGAATTCCATCGAGAAAGCACCCTACAATGTAGCTAGCAGTATGGTGTTAGCTATTCTCTAAACATATCTATTCCACACTCTTCCATCAAAATATGTATAAAACTCCCCCAGAAAAAAAACTTGACACATCACGAGACATTTACACTCCAATTACCTGGACAGTTAGACTGATGGCTAAGGACACTAAGGTGGGTAGGAAATACAGTACCCCCCACTTCCCCCATGGACACTACCTGGACAGTTAGCACTCCAGACACATCAGAAAGTACATTTTTAACATGAACACAATCATCTGGAAAGCCATCGTCCACCACATTGGGTCTGTTGAGGGGAAGAGAGCACGTCCGGATCTGTGTGCCCTTACAGGAAGAGGTGGGGCTTCCTCCTTCACCCGCCCATCTTCTGTGATGATGAGCTTAGGGTCCCACTGAGGAACACTTGACACCACGAGCTCCCCGGGGCATGAGGGCTCTTTGAGGTGCTGCAGGTAGTCATAGTCATCGTCGAAGAACACCCCAAACTTCTTCTGTTCCTCCCGCCTCTTCTCAACCTCAGCCTGGAATAAAACGTTTATATCAAGTTTTATCAAGTTTGTAACAAATCTAATATCCATTCATCTTATATACTTGCTTATCCAGTACTGGGTAACAGAGTCTTGAGTCCAAAAGCACAGGGTACCTGAGAATGGATGGATGGATGCCAGCCTTACCTTGCTTGCTGGCAGTAGCACATGCTGAGGGGCGGTCTCGTCAGCCACCAAGGGATCCCTCTGGCTTCTGTGCACCAGGTGAAAGGTCACAGCCTTCTTCTTATCAATAAAGGCCTTCCTCTTTCTGTGCGGCTAAGACATGGGAACACAGGTAAACAGGAAGACGACATTACGGCACTGTAGCATGGACACGGTAGTACCAATACGGGTGTTAAACTGTTAAAAATATTAAATACACTCTGGCTACTTATCGATCAACATGGGCAGCATGAAGTAATTATTAAAACTTCACAAAAGTTCGAATGAATCGACCACAGTTAACTCCTTCTGCCTAACCCCACAACTATCTACGTGAAATTAGTGAATTCATAGAAGTGTTTATACAATCTATGCCCTGTATAATGTGAGTGATTCCCTTTCTGTACGTGCGTGTGAGAGCACAGTGCATTTACAGCTCCGGCATGCCAAAACAACGCTTACCATGCTCGCAATTCAGCGGATTCCCAATTATTTCAAACAGGAACAGTCGTAGTGTTTAATTCTTAATGCCGCAATACCATTCGTCAGCGCCACAAAAGACGAAGATGCGAAAGAAAAGTAAAAACGTTTTCGGCGACTTGAAGTCTTCACGTGTTATTTGCTACCGCCGCCATGACAGAAAGGACCTTCTGGCAACGTACAAGGAGGAACAATTGCATTAAAAAATAACACCACAAAGTGATTTTGTTTAAAAAAGCACATTTAATATAAATATCAACCAAGACATATGTGCTCGTATCTCGCAAAAGGCGACAATACATGTAGCCTAAAAATGCAGATATGTATTGAATACACCCCTATGCAGTTGGTTTGTTCCATCGCGTACTGCTTGTGGATACGGCAGCGCACTCACCTCTCATTGGTTCACACGACACATGAGGACAAGAACCGGCCAATTAGCGTCTAATGCGCTGATAATTTGTTGGCTAAAACGAGATCCTACTCTTTAAACGATAATTCGTTCTCACAACTCTCGATTGGATGCAGTTTGTATGACGGACTTATGAAACCGATTCAAGTATCATTGCTCACAATTAGTGATCGTGGTATTGACAGACTAATCAATAATTTGGGCTTGGATTTGAAAGACACACCTTAGTGCCTTATATAGGACCGCGTGGCCTAATGGATAAGGCGTCTGACTTCGGATCAGAAGATTGAGGGTTCGAGTCCCTTCGTGGTCGGTTTTGCGATCACTGAGTGACTCGCAGGGTTAATCATGCATTCTTGTGGTACGAAGGACGCTAGTTTCTATCCGTGGATCAGCAAGGTGATTTTACGTTGGGGCCCCTCAAGAAGTCCCTTAATGTCACTTGGCATAAAAGCATCTATTAAATAAATGAGGTGTAGTTTATAACTTAAGCACTTTCAATTTTTAATTTCAAAACATCTAAATGGATTTCAGCTTTTAAAATAGTATAACAAAATAATTTAGAAATAAACAGAAATTACTGCTCATTTAAAAAATATTTTGTGATTAATTTAAAAGTCAAATTATGAAAGTTATGTTTGTGCATTTACTTAAAGTATATTCTTATTGATAATAGTTCATCAAAGCAGTTAGTATACAGTGTAATGTTCATTCTAAGCTGGGCTAAAAGCACTGTGGCAAACAGTGAAGGCCGCACAGCAGCGGCTGTACTTCATCAGGCTGCTGAAGGAGGCCGGACTCAGACGTCTGCCCCTTACCAGCGGCATGACTCATCCACCCTGGCCATGCACTCTGTACCCTACATCTACAACTGTACAGTGTCTACTTACTCCCTCCTGCAATTACTGTGTTTGCTGCTCTTATTTATTTCTATCTTATATGTTTTTATATATCTTTTCTGCTTATTTCTTCTCCCGTCTCTCGATTTATAAAAATGACTCTGGGAGATACACACAAGAATTCCAATGTACTTGTACTGACCTGTACCTGTGCAAATGGCAATAAAAATATCTATCCATCCATCCATCTATTCAGGAGTAACTCCGTTCGACCTCTCGTGTATCCATGTGCAATGCAGTAAAAAACTTTTTTTTCTTCAGAGAAACACAAACACTGGTATACACAGGTTAGGGCGTGAATCAGCAGAAATTGTACTATTACCTATGGCTATTATTCATTAGATGCAAGCAGAGCAAACACATTTAGAGGAATTATCACGCGTACAGGGTCCTGTGTTTTGTACATTTACACGAGTGGACATGAGCTGGAATGTAACCCTCTTTTCAAATAGGAAATGGAATCTTAAGCTGCAAAGGACGCATGACAGGAAAGCACCAGCGTAACGGCTGGAAAGGAAGGACACAGATACACCAGTCAGAATTTAAACACGGTCAGGGAGCTTTAATGAATTATAGTCGAGCAAATTCACACTGATTTCCAAAGAGCTGCCCCCCCACAAAAGCACCTTGTTGTTAGGTTTCCCACCCACCAAAACCCAGGAAGGAGAACATGGACATAACTGGCAGGTCTCTTCACTAGGGTTGCCCCGGCGGGGCCGAGCTTGGCGACAGTGCCGCACTGGCAGGCAGGCTGCGGTAAACGTGCTTCAGTCGCCATCGTTACAGCAGAACATAAACCCCAAGGGCTGTGGATCAGACCCACACTGACCTCTATCACACGTTCACTGCCAGCGTGAGATGGGAAAAATCCTGCCTAAGACACTCAGTCCTAAACAGCAGGAACATTTATTTAAGGAGAGTTGTCTTCCAAATGCTCATTTCACCTTCCTTAAAATGCAAGTCAATCTCACAAACACAGCTGATGAGATTTGGCAGATCCAGGAGCAGCTTCTGGTGACCCTGATCACAGAAGTCAGGTCAAAAGCTGCTCACGGTAACTCACCAGCTAGAAATCACATTCCGCTCCACAGTGGCGGACTGACTGGACTTTGCTGTTCAGTCGTGCACTTTAAGCCCCATTAGTCTGATAGTCACTCCCGACTCAGTCGGATTTATGGGTAAAAAGTTCAGTTGTGGTGGCGGTAATGGCTGCCATCACAAAAGGGCTGTTCTGGCAACAGGCCCAGACAGGGGGCGCTCCTGAGCAGTGCTCAGTGTGTAGCACAGGACACACTTATAAGAGCAGGGGCTTTAAAAACAAAACAAAAAGCACATCATGTAAAACAATCAATGTATGTGTGTGTGTATACATATATATATATATATATTAAAAAACAGTGAAATGTTCCATATGAACGTGTTGTTTATATACATTCTGTACATGAAGTTCTATATCTGAAAAGAATAACTTATACAATTTATAGCAGGATTAAAAATAGCACTTTCAAATGCAGAAGTTTGACAAATACAGAAGCTTTCTGGAGGCCTAAATGACCAAAACAAACACTTGATGGCCTCTATGGGTAACCTTTAAGATGGCAGATGCCCCCCCCCCACTGCTTAGCAAAGGCACCTGAAAGCAGGTAACGTCTCCCTCTGCCTGCTGTCCAGAGGACATTCATCTGGGGAGTCTGAAAGCCCTCATTCACTTTACTCCTTAAAACTAGACTGTGCAGTACACCCCCCCCCCTCCCAAGGGAAAACAAATCACAACATAGACTCTGCATAGCAACCCCGAGTACTCAAATGTTTTCTGTAAGTAGAATGCAAGTGGAATCAATATTCAGTACCCGCATGCTCGAGACCACAGGTGCTGTATTATGACCTTATAAAATCCTACAGATATCGTATTAAATAAATACTCATTCTATAAGTCGCTGAGCAAATCCAGTTACATTCTCAGACCGAGCGACATACTGGTCATGTGACTGTACCACTATAATAAGCCAAAGGGGAAGGTGAGAAATCGTTCTAAGCTGTGGCCGTTTTGGGATCTGTGCCAATATGACGTTTATAATAGGGCTGCTGTGCAGTATGTTTTACACCAGGACCTCCCCCTTGGGACCCTCGATATTTCTCCATGAATACTATCCGGAGGAGCAGCGCTGAAATTCTTTTGCGGGCGTTTGTTTGTGAACAGGGCCTCCTCCTCATCGCCGTCTAGTGTTAAGCTGGAGGTCATGGCAGTACAGAACCCGAAAGGACCGGAAACACATCAGTGCATTCTGAAGTGAGCGGCATTCCAACCCGCCCCAGTAGTGCTGCCGTGTTCAGCCTGCAGGTGTCTGTCCGTCTGTCTGCCTTCACTGAACACTGAACACGTCCTGTCCGTCCAGGACAGAAAGCCCCAGTTCGGGTCCCTGGAGCCAGGTGGTACCTTCTAACCAGGTGAAAAAAAAGTAAAGTCCACAGCGGAGTGTGCTCAGTCCGTCTGTAAAGGGGTCCCTGCCGTGCAGGGCCCCTCCCAGCCACCAGGTGGCAGGGGTAGAGGCACTGTATAAAACAGACGTGCAGAGGGGTTCCCAGCCACCCAGGGCAGCACAAATGTCAGGGCCTGTGAAACCTGCCAATGAAACAGAGTTAGCATCCTGACCCATCACGTGCATGTCCAGGGCACATGATGCATTCAGCGTCTCACATGACATCATACCTTGTGAAGTGCTTGCTCTCCTCGTGTACCTCCATTTCCTTGCTTTTGAACTCGTTCAGCTCTTTGCGGATAGCAGCCTGAGAGAAGCACACAGATGGATTTACAGCTCCACAGCACTGGGAATCAAACCAGGCTCAGCCGGTTTGGCACATTCACGCCAACAGAACATGTACACTTATCTAGGCTATACTTTTGTCCAAAGTGACGTTCAACTGAGCAGTAGCAATACCCAAGCAGGACTTGGGCAAGTACCCAATAACCATATGCTTACTACAGCTACAGATCTACACGCTGCTCCAAGCATGGTATATTTTAGTTAAATTAAACTCTTAAACTATTATACCGTGCTACCATTTTTATTTTACTCCCCAGGCATTTAGCTTTTTGGGAGTAAATTTTGGTAAAATAGCAGTAGCATTAGGGACTAGGGATTGTGGGTACTGTAGTCCACGACCTACTTTGTCAGCCGGAGTCAGCCTAGTCCACGGTTTATCCGCCCTGCGGTCGTAGTCCTTGGCGTCCGTGACTTCCACGTATTCATTGAAGCGCAGAATTCTCCGAGCCACCAGTTCAGCTACTGTGGGTCTCACGCTCAGCTGCAGAGAGTTGCCAATGTGAAGCGGAGCTAAACAGCATTTAAACCCCCAAAAGCATAGAGGGCAGCGTTGTGGGAATGATGCAGAAAAACAGCTCTACAGAAGTTCCCACTGTGTCCAACAGATGGCGCCATTGCACATGTAATTTAATATAGTGTGACGCGTCATTGCGGGGACTGAAGATGCAACACGCACTTAATGCTGGAATGACATTGATAAGTTTGTACCTTTCGAGAAAGTCGTCTTTTTATTTCTTGTTTTTCTTCTTGCTCTTCCTCTTCATTTTTTTCTGTAATAAAGAAACGTAAATTTAATATCACCTGTAAGCAAAAACAATATTGTTCATTTGAAAGTACTGGACCCACAAGAGGGGCATTCCGTGACATTTCCGTTGGGTTTGATTAAGCCGTTTGTGTGTGGATCAGAGCCAGTTCAGGCACCCTGTCTGTGGACACTTCCAGTGCTGATTTGCACTGTCTGTTTGGGCCAAGCCGTGTCTACGCTCCACGCTCAAGTTTCTTGGTTCCTGTTCGATGCACATGGACCACACTGCACATAGAAGCGGCGCTCACGAAAGGCGACATGCCCCTACGCGTGGGCATGGCTTTTCTCCCCCCATAATGCACCCAGGGCCCAGATGCTGAGAACAGGCCATCTTTCGGAGAGATCATCGCCCTCCTCCACCACCACACACACACACACTGTTCTCTGTCATAAACATCAGAACAGCTACATGAGCTGCTCAGCGAGAACCGGAGGGCCGGGGGGGCTGGCGGGCCTGGAAGCTTGTGTGCTCTTCCAGAACCAGACGTTAAAACGGGGCCAGATGAATCGCCTGTCATTCAGCAGCTATAAAAGCTGGTTAACGCCTGCTTAAAACATCAGGCTACAAACGTCCCGCATAAACACCCGATGAAAAGCCGTCCCTGCATCAACATCGAAGCCCATGAAGGTCAGACCCGGAGGCCCTATGTCATCGGCAGCTGGCGGGCAAATCCCAGGCCAGCTGCCTCCTCAGGACCCCTTTGCTGGGATTGGAGAGGTCTGTGTGGCGTGTAAAACACGTGACCTGTCCGATCCCATCTCCTGCCATGTCCTTGGGCCTTCAAAAGGCAAGCTTCTCAGGAGAACGTCATGCTGACGTTTTTCACGAGCATTGATCTTCCCTCTTAACCGCGGTAGTGACGCGTCACACGTATCGCGACTGGCGCGTGCACGTCGAGCACCTTACGTTTCAGGATGTTCCTCTGCTCCAGCTCCTCTGTCGTCGGCCTCTGACTCAGGCGCCTGCGGGGATGATCAGCGTGACTCACATTTCAGTTAAAAATAAAACTAGAAAAGGCCAGAACTAAAACTGGTGGCAGAAATTCTGCTCCGCGCCAGTTTGAGGTGCCAGTAGCTCTCAGACTCTAAGGTCTCAGAAGCCCAGCGGCTTTAAGACGGGCGCTAAAGACCACCTCCTGTCCAACCCAGTATGGCTGTGCTTGGGACAGAGGTAGACACTAGAAACTGAGGAGGCTTTTTTCACACAGTGAAGATGGTGGGCGGGGAGCGGGCACTGAATAATGAGACCCCCCCCGGCCGCCCCTCTGGCCCCCCGGCCCCTACCGGACCAGCTTGCTGCCGATCTGCTGCCTCAGCTCCTGCCTCTCGGTCATCGACGTGCGCGGCAGGATGTTCTTCTCCTCCAGCTCCCTCTTGCTGGGCCGGTTTCCCAGTTTGATGGCCAGTGTGTCCCGGCGGCGGATCTTACTGGCCAGGGAGCCTGAGGGACAGGGAGAGGGGGCGCTGGAAAATGGGCGGGGCTCTCGGGGCCGCGCTACCTGTGCCTGAATCACCGCCCAGACATGCAACACGGAAGCATGGAGCTTCTCGGAAAGGGGAGCAGGCAGGGGTGGCCAGTCAGCATATCAGGGACATTTAGCACGGAGCACGAAGGAAGGGAGAGAGAGTGCCCCCCCCCACACCGGCCCCGGGCCCGGCGGGCAGCCTACTTGAGCCGTCCTCCTCCTCGTCCTCCTCCTCGTCTTCCTCACTGCGGTACAGCGTGGACCTGTCCGAGTCCGAGTCGCTGACCTGGCCCTCCCCGCCATCGCTGGGGATGGTCTCCGGGGGGGCGTCCGCCATACGCACCTGGGGCTTCATGTCCAACCCTGCTGGCCTGGAAGATAAACATCTGTCTCTATCAAAGTCACGGAGGGCTGATGATTTAGGGCACAAACAGATATCAGACTTTCAGAACTGCTAATAAACATTTTTAAGCACCCAATCAATTTGGATTTTGCCATTTAAAATGCTGTATTATTATTATTGGTCGTTCCTGCCATATTCATATTCATGCTTTGCACACAGTTTGGAATGGCTTTAGAACCTCCGATACAGAAGGTGATGCTCTGATGGACACTCCTGGCCCGGTGACCAGGGGTGAGCCTGACTTTCCGGGGTCTCGGTGCAGCCCCAGCCCTGCCCCCACCCCACTCATTAACCCCCACTGCTGTCCTTTTCACCAGTCAGGGTGATTAAAATAAGGATAAGTTGCTTAATTATTCACTGACGACGGGCACGTGGACAATGCGGCCCCATGAAGTCTGACTCCAGGTCCTCTCTGTCAAACGACCTGAAACCTTTTCCCAAAATGTGCTCCGTACGCTGAGCACACTCCCCTGCAGGAACACCGACGGGTCTCTAGATGGCACTCATGCTGCCTTCTCCTCCGAGCCCAGGACCCCGTCGGGGTATCAGACTTACGGCTGGGCACCCTCTGCGGCTGGCTGCGTCTGGCTGGACTCGCAGGCCCCGCTCTCATCCTCATTCAGGCCCGGTTGCTCCTCAAGGCAGTCGCAGAAGGTCTCGCTCTGGGAGTCCGTTAGAGATGCTGCGTCCTCGTCCACCTTGTTGCCCGCCGGCTGGGTCTCCGGCTCCGGGGGCCCCACTTTGGATGACTCCTCCCCCACAGCTGGACGCGGCTTTTGATTGGCTGCTGCATTGTCCCCGGGGAGGGCTTTGGCTCTGGCGGGGGTCTTCGCAGTGCCCGAGGGCTCCTCTGCCCGCCTGCCAGCCTTCTTCCTCGGACCCGTGCCGTCGGTGTCTTTCGTCTGCCGCTGTGCCCCCCCAGATGTCGGCCCTGGCTGGGGGGGGCCCTTTGCCGCCCCGGCTGACTTTTTTGCTTGGTTGGGTTTGGCTAAGAGGGAGAAAAAAAACAATTTCTGTTAAACCCAATTACTGCTCCAATTAAAGACTAAGCGGGCTAATTACTTAACGAGAAACATCCACATCATGCGCACGCTTTTTAAGGATAATGTAGACAGCAGCTCCTGGCATGGGAGGAGCTTAACGTCCCAACAGTCCAAACCACTGATGGCGAACCGTGCAGCACGCATGCAGATTCACCTGTTCAGGGCCACGGTGCACAAGAGGGGGGCAACACGCAACACGTAACACGGGCAGGAAGTGATGCTCCTGGTCAGACATGCGTGTGGGAGTCATGCGTGCCCACAGACACGGCTCAGTGACACAGTGCACGGAAACAGGCAACTAGAGAGAAACAGAAGGGGGTGTGGTTTCCGTGGCGATTCTCCAAAATGCAGAAGTGGCCACAGAAACTGCTTCTCTGCTGCTCGTTTCCCCTTTTCTCAAAGGACCCCCCCCCACACATACACACGCATACACACTTTGGCAGCCAGACGTGCAAAGACGCGGGCCCGGAACCCAGAACTCACCAATGGCCCATTGTGACAGTGTGGGGGGGGGGGGTTGACAGAAATGGATCCAATCATCATCATGCAAGCAGGCCGCCGCCCATACTCACCGTTGCCACGGTTATTGCTCCGTGGGTTGGCCTTAGGGGGCGGGGCCTGCTTGCCCCCACTCTTGGCCCCCTTTTTATCCCCGCAGGCTGCGTCTTTCCTCGCCACCCCGCCTGCTGCACCACTGGGCGCTTTTGGGGGTGCTGCCTGGGCCTTTTTAGCAAGCCCCTCACGGGACCGGGACTGGGTCACCTTTGGGTCAAGCTTGCCCTGTTTCCTCTCTATGTGGGCACAGGGAAGGGGGGCAGATGAGCCAATGGTAGGGAGAAGACGAATTCTTTCCCAGGAAGGGATGGAGTAGAGGGAGAATCTCCTGGCCCCTACGCCACAGCACCCCCTGCTGGCCCGGCTGACTCCACACCCCCGCCCTGGCGATCACCTGACCTCGACTCTCCACCTGAAAGATATTCTCAGGCTGATATCTGGGGCCACCTACGCTTAGCTGACGAGATTTTAACGATGATTGATTGCAGTGTGGGAGTAGTAGGGAGGTCCAAAGAAAAATTACCGCCTTGTTAATTGCAGGAAAGGACATCAGGCTGGCGAATGTGCGGGCATCCGGTAGCACCGCTGACTGCATGTAAGTTTGCTGACGGAAAATCCCCACAGAGGATACGCACGCGCGGGTGGGTGGGCGGGGGGTGTGTGTGTGTGTGCGCGCATGTGAGGGGTAGAGTACTTGATCTTTCTACATGGTACTGTTGTAATGAGTTTAGCTTCTGGAGGGGGTGGGCGTTGTGGTGAAAACCCCCCGCCATCCACTGAACATGGCTTCCTCACACCCATGACCGACATTCAAAATCATTAAGGAAGAATAATTTTCATTAAGAATAGTGTAGCCCACCTCCCCAGATCAAAAAAAAAAAAAAAAAACACACAAGTGACAAGAACTCCAGCAGAAAAGCCATTTTCACTCCCGGGGGACACCTGGCCGCCCGGCCCTCAGCTTGCTGAAGCCGGATCAGGCTACGAAATCCAGGGACATTTGGAGGCGGGTCTAAGGAAGGCCTGGGAACCTTTGGGGGCCTTCCTGTCAGTCATTACATTGCAGGGCTGAACACAGGGACCCCACGGGTCACCCGCACAGGAGGGAAGCATGAAGCCCTGGGACACCCCAGGAGTCCGCCAGAACCGGCACACATATGCGGGGGAAAGCCAGGGCCCCCCTGTCAGCTACAGAACAGACAAGCTGCTTGGAAACTCTGCTAGGATCCAAAAGTGAGAGAATAAGCCATTTATTTAGCAGACATTTCCATGCAAAACAGCACACATTTCTGGGAAGGTAGGGTGAGCCAGGGGCCTCACTCAGGGGCCCAGTGGTGACATCACTCTGGGATTTGAACCTGTCCAAATGCGCTGAGGCACACAGGGCCCTCTTGAGAGTCGCGCTTCAGGACGAGTCAAACAGTGAAGGAGATTTATGACGGCCGAGGTCGTCCTTGGACGTCCCAAACGGACCGTGGCCAGCAGCCGTCACGCAGGCCGCGGCGTCATGCAAACGAAGCGCCCCCTACCCGCTCTGTCACCCTCCTCGCAGGGTGCCGGCGAGGCCTCCTTCTCTGCCTCAGAGTCCAGGGCTGCCTCCATCTCCACCCTGACCTCTCCTGGGGGGGGTGTCTCCACCGTAACGGGAGCTGTGTGCCCATTGGATGTTTCACAGCTCACCTGCTCATCTGGAAAGGATGGGGATTCAATGAACCGGGGGGCTGGCAGGCAACACGCCGGGGTCTCACCAAAACGCCACGCACAAACAAAGCCCCAGTAAGGTGGTGACTCTCGGCACAACATAGGCCCTCCTCTGGAAGCAGAGATCACCCGTTACTAAAGCAGGAGAGTCAGGAAGGCGGCTGATGGCAGAAGCCCCTTTATGGGGGACAGGCCTCACCTTGGTCAGGAATCAGCACACCCCGGCGTATCAGCTCCTCCCGGCTCTGCCGCATGGAGATCTTCCTCTCCAGCACTGGGAAGGAGGAGGAGGTGGGAGACATCTCACAAACATGTGGCAACATCAGCTTCTGCGTGACCATCACCACCATTCACACGCCCGATGGTCTGATGGACAATACCGTGGAGCAGTCCTATCACGGCGCCATGTCTGGTTCCAAGTCACAACTGAACTTGATTATCAAAACAGAATCTGTTCATAGGTCAAAACCCAGCCTTGGTTCAACACCCCCAGACCAGAAATAAAGGAAATTAGAAAAAACACAAAATCTCTCAGGAATGCAATATCACGGGCTGATCCATCCATCCACCTGGATGGACGTGTTGGATTAATGCTTCAGATATATTTAATAATTACTGTGGGGAGGATGTGTCTGCAGTTAGGGATCCCCATCGAAGCATACAGCCTGTTTAAGGTGGCTGCGCCCAGTCTAGTGTGGCCACGCCCCCTTGTACAGCCAGCCAATGAGTGCAGAGTGTGACGTGCTCCGAGTCCGCCCCCCCTGCCCCGTGGCTCTCAGGGGCTCCTGGCATGTGCCTGTGCTCAGGCAGCCAGGCCTGGCTATCAGATGCTGGGCTTCAGCGCAGGCCCGCATAAAGGCGGCTTTATGTGGCGGCTGCTCGCTGGCCGCGTTACCAAAGCAGCTCGTAAAGGAGCTGGCAGCGCGCAGCTGTCCGGGGCCCAGCCTCAGGGCCGCTTGTCTATCTCCATTCGGCCTGAACTACAGGCACGATCGTCATTATTGTTATTGCTGCTGTTGTTGTGAAGGAGACGCTTTATATCTTTAGCCCTGTGACTCAGCTGCACACATCCATGAGCCTTTAATAACCACGCCCCCTACCTGTGGCTAGACCAGCCGCACAGCCTGCATCAGCAATGACTGCTGAGGCCCGGCACAGAAATGCACCACAAGTGTGAACCGTCATGCTAAGAAGTGCAGAAATGGTCAGAAAATAAAGCATTTTCCATCCGAAATAGTGTGACCTTCGCGAGACAACGCCCAATATTAGCTGGGTGTTTATAAGTGACGACTCTGGCATAGGACTGTGGAAACTGCATAATGACCCTCATCTCCGGCTCTTCTCAGAAATCCATAATGGCCGACGGAAGGCCGTGAAGCTCATATGGCATTTCAAATTACAGGGAGATTACGGAGCCGGCTCTCAGCTGGAGCCGGGCTTGACGGGCCGAAACAAAGCATTAGGATCATCACAAAATTAGGAGAGACACTCGTATCCCTGAAAAGGGGCACCAAAGTACGCACACCTGTGCGGAGATGCTCCTACCAGCGGAGGGGTGCAGACCTTCAAAACTCACAGAGGATCAGATCCTGTTACTCCCATCTGGGGCAGAATATTAAAAACACGTGTACTCTTCCTGAGGCCGATGATCGCTCTCAAACATACACATACCTTTAGAGAGGTCCTGAAACTTCTCGCTGGTCTTCTTCTTGCGCCATTTCCACGGCTTGAAGATCTTGCCGAGCGATGAGAGTTTGCCCTTCTGCTTCAGGGCCGGGGCCTGCCCGCCCGTGCCCGCAACCACCGCGTCTGCGTTTGCCAGGGAAGCCTTCTCCAGCCCGTCGACTGAAAGACAACACGGCCGTCATTGGCATGCCGGCCTCCCATAAAACCTTCAGCCTCCCCCCAGCATTTTGATCAAAAACAAACATGCAGCTTTAGTATCAGCGGGAGATTCCAGGTGTTAGAAATGAATCAGGGAAAGCTACACAGGGCGGGCTGGTCTGACACAGCCAATCACTGCACAGATTAACCCCAAGGGAATCAATAAGGCAACCAATGGGATTCGAAGAAAGTTCATGAATGACGATCATTTCTCCTCTCAGCAGAAAACACACAATGTTTACTCATGTTTAACAGTATCTGGCCATGCCCACTGCCATGGCCGCCCCCCACCCACTGCCCCTGAGGCACTAGTGTGATTTATTCGTGCAGCAGAAGACTGGAAAGCATGCCCCTCACCCTGTGGCCTCTCGCTCTGCACCTCTCCTGCAGCGCTAAGGACAGGAAGTGGGTGCAAGCGACTATAAACGGTCTTGCATCGTGTCTGATGGTCAAAGGAAGCCCCCCCCCTTAAACCCAGCAGCTCCTATTGGTCAGGAGCAGAGAGCAGCACAGACTGTTACAGGGGCACCGGCTCTACCAAAGGCACCAGCAGCATGAGGGACGCTTCCCACGGGGTTCAAAACAGCGCGTTTATTTAGTACTAACCTAAGTATAACGCAACCCAATCCCTGGGAGCCAGCAAAAGGTGTGAGAATATCATCAGTTTCCTCGGGCCGTCACCTACACCACACACGCCTGTGGGCAGAGCGACATCGCAAACCTACGCGGCACATTTACATTTTAAACTTTAGTCAGACAAATCACTGGAGCATTTAGGAGTTAGGAGCCATGCTTTAAGACCCAACGGTGAGACACTCAGCTGACGCTGGGATTTGAACCGATCACCTTCCGATGACAGACACGGCAGCCTAAACTGTAAGGGAAGGACCGTCACGCACGGCACGTTCGCTCAGACTCATCAAAGAAGCCTACTTCCTCTTCTAGGTCCTGCATTGTCCTGGAAAACTTCCCAGAATGAGCAGCTTCGAGATTGGTATTCCCCGGGCACGCCGGGAACACTGCGGAAATCAACAGGCTTTCAGCTGATTAATTCTACCGTTATTCTCCATTAAACCTTCCCCAAGACCAAATGTCCGAGATAAAACACAGCCTTAAATAAAAACCGACACCAAAGCGTCGCTCCACAGTTGTACCAACAGCGGCTGCCAGAAAGGCACCGTAAAAATCACCGCCGGACAAACCAATGGCATAGAATGGAAACTTCTAGTATTTTCCGTGCCGTAATTTCTAGGTCCAGTGCGAGCAGGTTGCAGTGTCGGTAAGCCGGTAAAGTGAGACACTGCAAAGGCATCACAGGTTAACCCAGAACTGGAGGTCAAAGATCAGCGGGCGACTCGCTTCACCAAGGGGTGACCGCCAGTAACGCCCCCCCGCGCAGACGTGGCAAGCAGATGGTGGTGACCCGGCAACGGTGCGTCATCACAGCAGCCATGACAACACGAGCCGCACGGATCCGCACGGTGCCACCCACACACCAGTTTGCGGCGACGGAAAAGCTCTGCATGAAGCCAAACATACGAGTCATTCCTCAAACGTGCATCTTCCGGAACACAAGCAGAGTTCAAGCAGTTTTATCTAGGCATTTGAATTAGCAGCGCATTTGGATTTATAAGCTAAATGTGAGCAGAGGTCAGCCTTGGATGGCATCACCATACAGCAAATGCGAGCCAAAGCAAAGCTGCCCAATCGACAGGGACAGGGCTATGGAACAGCTACCACCCTCTAGCTGCAGCTGAAGGGTATCACCCAGCTTGGGGGGGAAGAGGGGAGGGGCTTCCATGAGACAGCTCCTGTCTGGAACCTTCCAAGATCATCCGGTCCATCAACCAATTATGGAGAAAGCTACCCCCAGAAAGCCTGATTTATACATGAAAAGGATGCCTATTGTTAGAGAAATCTGATCTTCGGGTGGGTATGAGCAACGTATCCATGTGGGGCGTGAAACAGCATCAATGACGGACCCTAACCGATCATTATGGATCCATCTGAAATCCCCCCTGTAAAGCGGTCCCTCTGCCAAGCCCCCCCCCGGAACACGCCAGGCTCAATGCCACCACAACACACAACATCCGGGAAAAAACTGCTTTTAAAATCACAATCATACATTTCAGCTTCATAACGACTGTAATTAGCACAATTACACCTTCATGCATGAAATGGCAATTAACATTAGCTTTTTATTTCTTATGTCCACACTGGGCCATATTACGGTCCGGCCAAAGCGAGGCAGTTAGAGGGAGATGAAAAGTAAGAAGTATATGAAGCTGAAAGCAAAATAATGTGGTGCGTTGCCGACTTCCCCTCCCAGTGTCACCGCGCGGCATCTGACGGACACACTGTCCACGAGCTCTGCTGGGGAGGGCGAAGCCCCCGCTTCTGACATCCCGCTCTGCTCCGTCAGCGTGATCCAGAGAGGGCGGGGAGATGCACACTTGCGGCCCCAGAACAAAACGCCCCACCTCCTTCATGCTGGGGGCGCGTTATTAATTAATCACACTCACTATTCAGCCAAAAATCCGAGGGAGGAGGAACACCACGACAGAATGCACTGGCTGGAGAGCTTAAAGCGCCCCCCCCTCCGACCCCCCCGCCGGCCCTCAAGGCGTGGAGAGATGCAAGCCTGAGCCCATGGAAACAAAGCCCCGGCTGCATGTGCGGATGGCGCCGTATGAAAGGCCCGCATGTGCGGATGGCGCCGTATGAAAGGCCCGCATGTGCGGATGGCGCCGTATGAAAGGCCCGCATGTATGAAAGGCCCGCATGTATGAAAGGCCCGCATGTATGAAAGGCCCGCATGTGCGGATGGCACCGTATGAAAGGCCCGTATGTGCGGATGGCGCCGTATGAAAGGCCCGCATGTGCAGATGGCGCCGTATGAAAGGCCCGCATGTATGAAAGGCCCGCATGTGCGGATGGCGCCGTATGAAAGGCCCGCATGTATGAAAGGCCCGCATGTATGAAAGGCC